>CM047809.1:87391370-87991370 GCA_026214975.1 Gentiana macrophylla | reverse complement strand
CGAGAGTTTTGCCAGTAGCTGAGGAAGATCCTTTGGACATTGATCTTTATTATCCCTTCGAGAGCGTCATGAATATGGATGTCCGTAACCCCGACCCCCCTTGGTATGCTTCGATTGTCAATTACCTTCATTCTAGCTATTTGAATCCCGAATTTTCCTACCAGGAGAAGAAGAAGTTCTTCTCTGATTTGAAGTACTACGTCTGGGAAGAACCATATCTATTCAAGATCTGCAAGGATGGGTTACTCCGCCGGTGTGTACCTGAATGTGAGCAACGGGATATTATTGAGCAATGTCATAGTGGCCCCACTGGCGGTCATTTTAATGCATGGAAGACCGTTGCCAAAATTTTTCAATGCGGTTTCTACTGGCCCAGGATTTTTAAAGATACGGAAGCCTTCTGCAAAGGCTGTGATAGATGCCAGAGAACCGGTACTTTGACCAGGCGATATGATATGCCACTTCAACCCATATTGGAATGTGAAGTGTTTGACGTATGGGGCATAGACTTTATGGGACCATTTCCATCTTCATGCGGGAATAAATACATTCTAGTCTGTGTCGACTACGTATCTAAGTGGGTAGAGGTGTCCGCAACTCCACCGAATGATCATAAAACAGTCATGAAATTTACGAAGAAAAACATTTTTACGAGGTTTGGCTGCCTAGAGCCTAATCGATGATGAAGGTTCACACTTCATTAATAAACCCTGGATAGCTGTTAGCTAAGTATGGTGTTAAGCATAAGAGTGGCACACCATATCACCCTATGACCAAATGGGGCAAGTTGAGCGTAATCGAGTATAAAGAAAATCCTCGAAAAGCGGTCAACTCCCATCGAAAAGATTGGAGTCTCGAAACTAGATGATGTCTTGTGGGCTTACCGGACCGCATACAAAAACCCTATGGGTACATCACCATACCAAATGGTTTATGGAAAGCCTGTCATTTGCTGTAGAGTTAGAGCATAGAGCTTATTGGGCAATTAAGTTCCTAAACTTGACTCCCAAGCTTGCGGAGAACGTAGGCTCCAGCAGATACATGAATTAGACGCGAGTTCGAGGCTCCAAGCTTACGAGAGTTCACGGATCGACAAGGAAAGGATGAAATTACTTCATGATAAAAGATAAAGAAAAGAGAGTTTCATGCGGTAGTGCCGGTATGCTGTTATACAATACCAGGTGCATCTTTCCCGGAAAGCTAAGGACGCGTTGGTCCGGTCCATTTGAGATCCTATCTGTTTTTCCTAGCGGCGTTTTAGAACTGAGGGGGATTGGCGATCAGCCTTTCAAGGTCAACGGTCAACGATGCAAACACTACATTGGCCAACCGAAGGAATCACCCGAGGTAGTTAAATTCCTTGATTTGTTAAGTTGTACCACTTCAGGAGTCGATGACTGCGATGAGTTCTCCCCAGACCTATTCTCCGATAATGGTACTGAATCACCAGTTGAAATTTTTGCCGGAAGCTGGGACATGGAACAATACTGGAAGGAAATGGATTTGAAGAAGCATAAAGTACGAAAGAAATCTCGATCAGACGAGAAGATCGAGCGAGGCTGGAAAAATGGTTGGGACTAATCCAGTCTGCATTGCTGTTTTTTTGTAGACCTAATGTTGTTAAGAACTCTGTTCCTGAGATGACCGGCAGGAAGCCAAAGTGGCCCGACCCGGGTTAGACCTGAATTGAATGTCGAGCTAACGACATAAACCAAAAGCGCTACTAGGAGGCATCCTAGATATCAGATCTTGTTTTAGTTTTTCTTAGTTCGTTTTGCTTCCGTATGTTATTTTAGTTAGTTTTACTAAGCTTTTATGTGTCTATCTGTCAGTTTTTGCTTTCTAGTTATGGATCTTCACGGAGTTCGCCCTGAGGAGTTTCCACTCATTAGTCGGATCCCGCTGATCACAGTAGATGATGGACCAGGAGGCACTATAATTCTTCATGTAGATTTTGATATTAGTACTCAGGTTAAGACCATCACATACGTTATCATTGTTCCACCTTGTTCGGGAGGCAGCGATTTCACGACTGAGGAGTTGCAGGAAGCTATAGGACGTCCTTACACAATACTTAATGATTCTATGCTGACGGATTTGGCACTGGTGCTGCGGGCTGAGCATTTCAGAGGTGCTGAGGTAGCTGGTGAGGATTGGTGTTTGCAGGATGAGTTCGATTTTCCTCCGGCTATCGACATGCTTCGACGTCTCATTCGCATAGTGGACTGGGACGAGATCTACGCAGACCCGTGACCTCTTAGTTAGTTTTACCTCCGTCGAGCCCCGACGTTAAACAAAAGCGCTTAGGGGAGGCAACCTTTGTTCTCTATTTGTTTTATTTCCTAGAAATTCTACGTGCCGTTTGATTTTTACTTGTATTTTCGAAGCTTCATTTAAGTTTAATAAGAGACGAAATTTTGAACTTGAATTGTATGGGAATTTTATGATTTTTGCAATTAAGCCTCACTGGACGCCCGTCCATAAGTATGGACGCCCGTCCAGCATGACTAATTATCAGACGAACGTTCACTAGGTTTGGACGCTCGTCCGATAATCTCCCTCCAATCCTGTATGTGATTCAAAATATCAGACGAGCGTCTACTCAACTGGACGCCCGTCCGGTTCATCTAATTTCCCAGTGGGCGCCCGTCCATTTGAGTTGGACGAGCGTCCATACTGCATGTATATATACCCCTCCTTCGAATGAACTTTCACTTTTCGAAATTTTCAAAAAGCCAAAGCGGTTGCTCTCCTCCTTTTGCCTAAATTCATCAATTCTTGACCAAATCGAGCAATTCAAAGTGCTACAGGCCGCTTTTCACCCCCTCTCTGTGATTCTCACAACCGAATCCTCCAACGCACGACATTATTGGCGAATCAGACCCCATTGCAGTCCGACTCTTCAGAGAAAAATTTCGATTTTGGACGATATTTTTGCGTTGTTTGGACCAATTTTCACCTCAATCAACATCTACTCATCCTACTTGGTAAGTTCCTAACAACTTTTCTGGGTTTAATTCACGTTTTTGGCAAGTTCGATCTTTGGGTCGGCTCGCTCACTTGAATACCATCTTAATTCGTCCCTTTTTCTGTTTTCTTTTGATCTGTTATGATGGTATGGTGTGTGATGGATGATGAATGGGTTGTTGGGTGATGATTGTGGTTCGGTTGGTTTGAAATCCCGCTTTGGATGATAAACGGGTAACCTTTGTTGCTGTGAATCGTTTGGTTTAGACATTTAGGTCAATATGGTGAAGAAAGCAGTCATTAAGCAGAGGCCTGGTAAAGAGAAAGTTGTCGAATCGGGTAAACGTAAACGTTTAGATGATGACCCTTCTAATTTAGACCCTAACCGAGGTGTGAGTATTCGGGAGCGACCCCCTAGAGCCACCCACACTAGGGCAACCTTAAGAGATGAATCCACCTCGGACTCTGAGACGGACGATGATACTCCTTTAGTACGGAGGCCTAGGGTCAATCAGGGGGAAGCACCTTCCAGAGCTGAGGCTACGGAGGAAACGCCTGTGCACGAAGAGACTGAAACTAGGGCAGAAAATCCTAGAAAGAGAGTGAGGCCGGCAGTGCCTATACCCTTGCCTCGTAGATTTGTCAATCCAAAAGCACACGAGGTCTACACAAAACACTACTTTGCAAGAAATATGTTGATCGAAAGGGCAGTGGTGGAGACAAATGTGGATCCCTCTTTTGTGCGACTGTTGAAGGATAAGCAATGGGACGCTTTGATGAAAATCCCGACGACTCCGGTTAATGATTCTTTGGTTAGAGAATTTTATGCCAACTTTTCAGAAAGCAACTTGGATACGGGTGTGGTAATGGTGAGGGGTGTCAAGGTTCCGTTTACGCCCCAAGTCATTAATGCAAAGTATGGTTTGGCGGCTTTGAGGATTGGATTATAAAGACGAGATTAAGCGAGGCGGGATGCGGGACAAGACCCGTTGGAGGAGTTGAGGTTGACGGTTTGCCCGATGTTGCATGGACACTTAGGCCAGGCGGCGATAGGAAGGAATTAGTTACTACGGCCTGGTCCGAGGATTGGAGAGTTCTTGCCGTTTCATCCAGTCGTTTCTCGCCGAAGAATAATTTGACGACTTTCACATCGGCGACCTTGGGATGATGTATGCTTTGGTTTTCAAGTTAAATGTGGATGTTGGCCGAGCAATTTATGATGAGTTGGTGTTTAGTCAAAAGAATTACAAGCGCAGTTTGATTGTACCCCATTTGATTCATCAGATATGCAGCGATGCCGGAGTACCGGAGTATAGGCAGGATCACAAGCCTAAGAACCCGAGAGGTATTCAGAGAGAGAAAGCTCCGTCTACGGTTGAGACTGAGGCTGTTCCCGTTACTGAGCCTGGTTCCACTTCGGCACCACCTCCGGTTCCCTCCTTGTCTAGTTTATCTCCTGCGGAGAGGGCTCGGTACAGCATGGCCAACAGTCTACGAGATTGGATGACTGATATCCAGGAGACGCAGAAGAACATGATGTGCGTCTTTGAAGTGCATTGTGGAGGGCAAGAAACCGAGGATATGCAGATTTTCAAGGAGAGTGATACGGAGTTCATCTTTTCCGATCGATCGAGCGGTGTTATTGCCGATGTGCTTGAGGCGGAGAAAGAGCCTGATGATGAGGAGGTTGCGGAGGAGAGACTCTCTGGGGCTGCTCGCCCGGTTACACTGCCGCACCTTCATCGGCGGCGTCTCGGCTGCTGTACCCTCCACCGACCTACTCACTGCTGCGATTCTGCTGCTGCTTCCTCCTCCGGCCGAGCCTACTCCGGGCCTTTCTTGAGCTTTATCTCTTATTTTTCTGATTTCATGTTGCACTTTCATGATACCTGCATTTTCATTTTCTACGTTCACGGATCATGTAAGCCATAAGGCATCCCGACATTCTGCTTTTGATTTGTATCAACTTTATGATCAACTGCTTTGTATGCTTACCGATGGTTCTTTTGTCTATTCGATTTCGATTTATTACCATTTTCATTGTTGCGATATTATACCCCATTGTTCCCCCCGAGATATTTACGGTTTCTCGAGTAGTGCGAGATCTAGTTTTTGTCGAGCTCTCGGTTGAGTTCGATTTGGACGTTGTTTCCGACACTTTTGCGGGCGTTGTTCTTTCATGCTCCGGCCTGACCAACATCTCGATTTTCTACGCGCAAATAGCTAAGTTCCTTCTTTCTTTACTTTCTGCACAACATGAGGGCATGTCGAACTTTTAAGTGTGGGGGAGGGGATTAGTCGGTATGTATCTATACATTTGCTTACATGATATTATTTCTATGCTAAAATGAGCTAAATTTTCAAAATTTTTGTTTTGTCCCGAGTAGGCAATACACGTTTTTGTTCGGTTTGTTATATTCATTGATGCTGTATGCCGTATGTTCCGTAAGTTAGTTGTTTCACCCGATATTATTTTCCACGAGCCATAGTGAATGATGAGCTACATTATAAAGTTATACCCCGTTTTGGATTAGTAGTTTTTGATTTTCTAATAAGTCATGTGCTTAGTGCTACGTATATATCGTGAGATTTATGATAGTTTGTATTTAGAGTTAAAGTATGAGATCTTGTGAATATCTAGACGCGTTTGAATGTGATAAGTAACACGTAGCTATTGTCAAAGTGAAAAGTTGAATTAATAAGTTAAAAGGGTGTGTCGGAAGCTAGTCGATGATTTGAGTGAGGTAGGGTTTACCCGTATGTCCTATTCCACTATGATGACTAAGAGCTCACGGCAGTTAGAAAAGTTTGCGATGATTGGAGTAAGGTAGGGGATTATCTCGAAATGTCCTATTCTCGCTATGAGGGCAATAATAGCTTCTTCTAATGTGTGTTTATAGTGAAATAGTTAAATCAACTTAACAATTGGTATGGAATGGATATAAGGCTTAGTTAGCGTCTATCTTATCCCCAAGTAGAAACTAAAGGATATGTTGTAGGGATTATCCTCTGAGTATTTGAAAGGCCACTAGATTCATACGATCATTCTTTTAGGGATATGTCACGTTTGTAGGGTGCATCTTATGAGTGTCATTTATTGCTAGTCCACGAGGGGGTATTAGCTAGTTTTGCTTTGAGTTTTTCGAGTTTGGATTTAGTGGAAGTTTTCTATGGCTATGCACACACGCGATGGTGAACTTCTGATTTATTGACTATGTGGTATATGTGTTGAGGTGTCTATATTCTTTCCGAGCCTTTATCTTGTTTTGTTTTGCTCGGGACGAGCAAAAGCTAAGTGTGGGGGAGTTGTTAAGGGTGAATTTACGTACTTTATAACGTTATATTTTATAATGTTTTCCCCGACATTCGTATTTATCGCATGGAAATCACGTGTTTAAATGGAATATTGGGCAAATGACGTGGCTAAGGAGTTAATCGCAAAGTTGATGGATTTGTATGTTTTAATTATGATTTTTATGATTATTAGAATTGTGTTACGCTTTGCGGTGTTTTTGATGTGATGTAGATACATGTTGGAGGCTAAATTGATGATCAATGTTGATATAATTCGAGCTAAACCGAGATAAAGATGGAGGAGAAGAGACAAGAATCAAGAAATCGGAATTCAGTCATCTTGGACTGGCGTCCAGGTCCCGTCCAGTGGACGAGCGTTTAAAGCATTGAACGAGCGTCCAGGAGTAGATTTGACATTCAGCAAGTTTGGACGCAGCTTGGGCGCAGGGCCAGATTTAACGTTTGAGGAAAGCTCAGGCCGATTCAAGTTCATTATAGAGCGCATTTGTGCGCTCGATTTAGTGGACGGGCGTCCGACCGCCGACTGAAGCACAACCGACTTAGTTTTGACCTAGCCGTCTTAGTTCATCTATATATAGCAGCTTGTATCAAACCCTAAAGGGGGCACCACACAACATATAGTCGATTTTCATAAAAAACAGCAGCAGTTTGTCTTTTCTTTTGGTTTTCGAATACAATCAAACAGTCTTTTGATTTCAAAGTTAATATGAGTAGCTAAACTCCTGGGTTGGACGAACGGGTGAAGCAATTCAAGAGGCATTCTGGTTTTCTTATTTTTCTCATGTTTATTTACGACAAAGGTTAGATTTATATTGCGTTTATTCCGTGCTTGACATCGATAGATAAAGCTTGTGATATTCGTTTAACGATAGTTGAATGATACCTAGATCACCGCAATAATAATCAGGTTAATTAATTTGTTGAGGAACGAAAGTTATCGAATTGTTAATCTAAATAATAGGTTTGAAAGAATTTATGCCTATCGTGCTTGAAGAATCAATCTTTGATAAAAGTTGATAAACAAATTACCTAAGATATTAGTAATTTGCGTTTAGTATAGGTTAATTTTGACCTTGGTTGATTTGCATGCGTAGGAAATTAGGAGCTGTGCGATTATCTTGAATTGTGGATCTTTGTTCGTGCGCTTTTTCTCCCCATTATTTGATAAACTTGAAATCATTCGTTCTGTGATACTCTTAGCCTAAACTTAAAAACGCATTAAACCTCACGTTCCTCGTGGGATCGACCCGGCATAACCGCTTTACTACAAGCTTTGCACTTGGAGCGACTAACCGGATTTTTATTACTTGTCTTTGTGTTTCGTTTGCAAAAATCCATCACAGCCTTCAATTATCACCGAGAGGGGGCGGTCCGATTTGTTCTCCTGGTCCTGTAATTATTGAAGACAAACGATCAGTTTGTAATATATCTTGTATATTGTAGTATCGTTCGTCGACGTCTATAAGTGTTTGTTCATGTGCCCATTGGACATCTGTAATGTCCAAATTATGGCCCACAAACAAATTTAAATTTGTTATGCTTACCAAGAACAAATTCTAGTCTACCGAGTCTTTAAGTTCTTGTGGAATGTTGACGAAGTTAGTCCACCTGGGTTCGTATTGTGGTATTGGGTTTGGCCATCTGGAATTTGCTGCGTATTCCAGATTGCGTAGTTGTGTTGCCTAGGTGTAAGGTTGTTCAGTCTGTACTCTTGAAAGGAAATCTGATCTGGACGTTGATTTTGTTATTATTTTAGACCAGATTTCCTCCTTATTTTTCCTAGGGGATCTTCTGAAGAGTACCTCATTCCTCGAATTGGCCCCCTTGGCGATTTAATCTACTACAGATTCATTGTTTCTTGGTACCTGGGTATTTGGGTGGTACGACTGTAAACCATTTGGGTCCCTAATATCGAAGAACCTTTGGTCCTTCGTGTGTAATTTTTTTTGCCTATTTGTACGAGGCAATGGAGGTTTGGTTCACCCTCCTTGTGATTTTTTGTACATACTCTAGCATATGAAATATTATAATTTTCAAGTAAATTAAAGAGGTAGTCAATTATGAAAAGTGGTATTAAGGGGCAGTGTGGGTAGGTTAAAAATACAGATATGCCTTGCAATCTGTAAGAATTCTGTCTTCGAGGCATTTTGGTATGAGAGAGAAGGTAGAGATAGAAAAAATTTTGGTTCTAAACTTGGGTCTTCTACTGGTTTTGCGAAGGGAGAGGGTGTACAGACCCCGGTGTCCAATGAAAGTAGGGTATTTTAATTTAACAGACTCAACAGTAGAACCTGATTTGATGTCCGTACAATCAGTCTCATAGTCACCCGACACCGTTTCGGCTAAACCAATCTCTATTGTAAATGCTTTTCTCAGAAAATGCGACAAATAAGAATGTATTGGACAAAATACAGCTGTTACTAATCATTATAAATTAACGTGCTACAGTATAAAGTGACTTTATGAACAGTAAAAAGTGATGATTATGTTTTAATGATGCCAGACTTAAATGCCATTTTATTCGTTTTACTATTTATCAACAGTAAAAGGTGATGATTACTTTTGGAATATGCCAGTCTTAATTAGCATTTTATTCTTTTTACTATTTACCAACAGTAAAGGGTGATGATTCCGTTTGAAAACTGAAAGACTTAATTGCAATTTTATGCCTCTTTCCTTACTGTAGCCACGTGGGAGGACCCGCATGTCGGCCCCAAGCAAAACTAGTACTATTAAAAGGTTATGCTAAATTGGCTGCCATGTCGCAGCCACTCTTATATAAGTCCCTCTCCCTTCGAATTTAATATTGCTGGTTTTGCTTGTGGCCGACATGCAGGTCCTCCCACGTGGCTACAGTAAAGGAAAAAGGCATAAATGCCAATGAAGTCTTTTAGTTTTCAAACGCAATCATCACCCTTTACTGTTGGTAAATAGTAAAAAGAATAAAATGCCAATTAAGACTGGCATATTTCAAACGTAATCATCACCTTTTACTGTTGATAAATAGTAAAACGAATAAAATGGCATTTAAGTCTGGCATCTTTAAAACATAATCATAACTCTTTACTGTTCATAAAGTCATTTTATATTGTAGCACGTTACTTTATAATGATTAGTAACTGCTGTATTTTGTCAAATACATTCTTATTTGTCGCATTTTCTGAGAAAAGCATTTACAATAGAGATTGGTTTAGCCAAAACGGTGTCGGGTGACTATGAGACTGATTGTACGGACATCAAATCAGGTTATGCTGTTGAGTCTATTAAATTAAAATACCCTAGTTTTATTGACAGGGCATTTAACAAGATGAAGAATATGTCGGTGATTATTGATAGTTGTCTGTTGATGTACAGACCCCAGTGTCTAATGAATTCTGAAGGTTGTGTTAGGGTTAGAGTTTTTGACAACAGGTTATGTGAGCCTGATTGCAAACAGGCCGAGTTCATTTTCCCAGTATCATGTTGTTTGAACATGACCATTTTTTGTAACGCCTATGCCAGTTTGAATGACAATGAGTGTCCATGGTCAATTACGTATGCTTTAGAAAATGCTAATATTAAGGCGAATGTCAATTACTGTAAAATGAAAGCTTTTCTAAAATTATCAACAGTCAAGAGGCCCAATGAATTAGCATTTAGAGGTCCTGTAATTGACATACGGTCTGAATTATTCAGCAGGGATAATGTTGATGTCTATAAGTGTTTGTTCATGTGCCAGATGGGAGTCAACTTCACTGCACTTTTTTATGTGATCTAGTCCCCGTTTATCACTTTATTGGCATGTTTTGGGTAGATTTAGGCCTATTTGAGAGTAATATCGAGAGTTATATGCATGGGGCGTTAAACTGTCACATCGATAGTAAACTCTGCCTTTTTAACGATATTTCACTCTTTTCCGAGCACTTTTGTCTTGCGGAATTACGCGTGGTGTTTGTTCATCTGTGTTATTGCAGGACTTAGGTGAATCGAGGACCTAGAAGGTGATGTTTTGGACTAAGAGACATGTTCGTGGCACGAGAGTTGAATGAAAGTGGAAGAAAAGCCATGTTTGGAGTGAAGTCGGCGCAAACGGGCGTTTTCCATACCCAAACTGGCGTATGCAGGAAGCCCACCACAAACTGGAATTTGGACCATTCAAACGGGCGTCCACAGAGTTGATACATGATTCAGAAAGTTAGAGTTTTGGACAGCCGAGCGTCCAATGACCCCCAAACGCACGTTTGGGCAGGTTCAGCCCGATTCAAGAAACTCATATAACACAAACGGGCGTTCAAGGTAGGGCAAACGCACGTTCATCGAACATGAAACCCTAATATCATCATATTTTCCAGGCAAACGAGCGTTTGGAGGGACTCAAATGGGCGTTTGTGGCCGATAGCAGTATTTCACCATGCATGTTCATTAATTTTTATTTTTACCCATCTTGGAGGTATTTTCTGGTCAATTCGTCTTCATGAAAGTTGTATGTAATTGAACGAGCTTTCCAAAGCATCTTGAATCGTCCAAATCGGAGCTCTGCACAGCAAGTTATCACCGATTTACTGAAGACGAGTTAAATGGGCCAAGTTGGTCGGCCCAACTAGGTGAAGGTCGCGATTTTTGCCTATTTAAGAGCAGCTAAACCTAGGAAAACGAATATTCTGACTTTTATTGGCCTAGACTGAGTTCGAGGCCGGCTTAGGTGCTCAACCCAGCTGCTTCGGCGGTTGTTATGACAGGTTGACATCTAAATAGTCGGATTAGAGCTCTGGACTATGCTCCGTATTTCAATTTCTTAGTTTAGATTTTTGTATATAGAGTAGAATACGATATTAGATCGATAGCTTGGTGGAGTTCATGCCTGGGATCATTGTGTGAATTAAAGGTTGATAACTTTTACTGATTTGGGATTCAAAAGTCTTGATCTGCAATATTTTGATCTTCATTATTGTGAGTTTTCTGATTTCGATTTGTTCTCTCTCAATATGGTTTTGATTGTGTAGATCATTAGTTTGATGAAATTTACTCTGGATAAAAATCTTGATTCAGATCCTTGTGTATGTCGTGAAATAATAAAAGCGTCGATCATTTGTCTTGTTCATATACTCTTTGCCCTCTGATTTTAACACAAGTTTTGTATTCGATTCAATCTCCTCGTGGGATCGACCTCAGACTCTGAATGCACTACCTACGATCGACCCGGTTCATTGCCGGTTAGAAAGTGAGTTTTGCCTAAGGTTTTGAGTTTTATAAATTGTATTTGATCGACCGGATTGTGAAATCTCCACTTATCAAATTGGCGCCGTTGCCGGGGAGATTGTTTAAAAGTCGATATCAAAAATTGTGTTAGGTCAAGAGACAAAAAAAATGAAAACATTTTGATATGATTTGCTTAGACTAGGTTTGAATGCAATTTTGGTACTCAACCCAATCCCTTTATGGGGTTGTTATATTAGGTTGATATCTTGTAGGTTGTCCTAGAACTTGGGCCTAGGTTTTTATCATCTTGTTTTATTTAGATTTCGATAGGAGCCATGGGATGTTGAAGTGATATTGCCCTGAACTCGGATTGAATACGACTTTGGTACTTAGCCTGTTCGGAGGGTGATATCTTGTAAGTCCGACTAGAACTGGGGCTTAGCGCCTTCGGCTACCATGACTTGTTGAGGGGTCTAAAATATCGTGTGTGTGTGTGTGTGTGTGAGGGGTTTTCGAAAAGAAAAAAATATTTAAAAATAAAAATAAAAAACAAAACAAAAATAAAAGCAGACCTATTTTGGAATAAAGCAAGCTTAGGTGTGTCTAAGAGGAATTCGTGATGAACACAGTGAGGAAGTATTTGATTGTGATACATGCTTTCACTACTCGACATGGATGTTATAATGTGACCCTCTATGGCCTTTATATGATATGCGTAGATGTTCTGTTCTTTTACCTTTATGGTTATTTTTCCATCTATTGCGGTCCATGTTGAGTGATTGTTTGTGTTTCGAGTCTACTGATGTGGCATGGCTTCTTTATTTTATATCCCTAGTGTATCTGTTGCATACTTTTGGCACGTGGACCACGTCCCGTGCATGTGTTTGCGTTGTTTTCTGTCTATGTGACTTTAGGTACACGGGATGCGCTTATAAGAAGGTGTCACGAGATTCGTTCACGCCTTTTTGCCGGGTCTAAAGATAAGTCTTCTTTCTCTTTCATTCACACACTGAGGACAATGTTTCATTCAAAGTGTGGGGTGGTAGACTTAGCTTGGATTGAGTTGTATGTTTAAATGTGCCAGTTCAGTAATATACTTAGTCTGTGTCCGTTTTTGAGTTAGATTTTAAAATCTGCCAAGGTTTTAACGTCCATTTGCATGTTTAAACTTCACATTCTCTTAGTAAACGACTTAGCAAAGTAGTAAATGCTTATAGAAAGACGCTAGGTTTATCTTATAAACGGAAGTTCTTTTCCACGTTTAGCTTCAATTTCATGGGCCTGAGGATCTAGTGAACGATTATGGTAGAATTGAGCACACTCCGACTGCCTAGATCCTATTTTGTAACTTCGAGGCAAAATAGAAGGATTGACCTTGGTTAAACACGGGATGACAATCCTGGCGCTTCTTTGACACAACCAGAGCCAAATAAGCCAAAATCCCAACATTTTACCCTCGTACCCCCTTTGAGCCTTGAATAGGATGGTCTGACCACCGTCCGACATTTAGCCGTTTGGTTATGTAGCCTATATTATCCCTAACCCTGAGCTTTATTATTGGTCACGTTTCTTTGATTACCCTACGAGTGGACTTAGTTGTTGCTTTAGACACACTTGCTGAAACAAGTGTGGGGTGGGAGATGGTGCGTGTTTCGAGAAGAGGTGGTTAGTATGAGCTAGTATTCTGAAGGGGAGGAGCTCGAGTTATCTATTGATTAGGCCGTTGGTTCGAGAAAGAAAGAAAGTCTGAAGAAAAAAGAAAAAAAGAAAAAGAAAAGAAAAGTGAATTGAAAATTTTTGAATAAAGTGTGAATAAAGAAAATCGAAGGCGTTTTGGTGTTAGTTGATTTGTTTTGAGAAGTAAATGAGATGATTAGGTTCACTCGTCTTTTCTTTTCTCCAGTCCCAAAATTTCCTTACGATTAACTCCGTCCCAAGCTTAACGTTATAACCTTTCAAGTCCTACTGGACCGTGTTTAGCCTTGGTTGGTCACGATTAGTGGAGATGTTATTAAAATGAGCTTTAGTGTAGTCGCGATAGCTAAGCATCTATAATCCGAACCGGTGATTTGGTCTATGACTTGGAAGCTAATTTTCACACTAACACATTCCATTTGTCTGATAACGATTGAGTTAAGATGTTTGCATTCATTGTTTTACTTATCTTTTACATTGGCAAAGTAAGTGTTTTTATACGCGTTTGTGAAGTTGATCCCTTGGTCTCTTTTAATACGCATGTTTACTCGAGGACGAGCAAAGGCTAAGTGTGGGGCAGTTGATGGGAGTCAACTTCACTGCACTTTTGTATGTGATCTAGCCCCCGTTTATCACTTTATTGGGATGTTTTGGGTAGATTTAGGCCTGTTTGAGAGTACTATCGAGAGTTATACGCACAGGGAGTAAAACTGTCACATCGATAGTAAACTCTGACTTTTTAACGATATTTCACTCTTTTCCGAGCACTTTTGTCTTGCAGAATTACACGTGGTGTTTGTTCGTCTGTGTTATTGCAGGACTTAGGTAACTCGAGGACCCAGAAGGCGATGTTTTGGACTAAGAGACGTGTTCGTGGCACGAGAGTTGAATGAAAGTGGAAGAAAAGCCAAGTTTGGAGTGAAGTCAGGGCAAACGGGCGTTTGTCATACCCAAACTGGCGTTTGCAGGAAGCCCACCATAAACTGGCATTTGGACCATTCAAACGGGCATCCACAGAGTCGATACATGATTCAAAAAGTTAGAGTTTTGGACAGCCGAGCGTCCAAATGACCCCCAAACGCACGTTTGGGCAGGTTCAGCCCGATTCAAGAAGCTCATATAACACAAACGGGCGTTCAAGGTTGGGGAAACGCACGTTCATCGAACATGAAACCCTAATATGATCATATTTTCCAGGCAAACGAGCGTTTGGAGGGACTCAAATGGGCGTTTGTGGCCGACAACAGTATTTCACCATGCCTGTTCATTAATTTTTATTTTTACCCATCTTGGAGGTATTTTCTGGTCAATTCGTCTTCATGAAAGTTGTATGGAATTGAACGAGCTTTCCAAAGCATCTTGAATCGTCCAAATCGGAGCTCTGCACAGCAAGTTATCACCGATTTACTGAAGACGAGTTAAATGGGCCAAGTGGTCGGCCCAACTAGGTCAAGGTCGCGATTTTTGCCTATTTAAGAGCAGCTAAACCTAGGAGAACGAATATTCTGACTTTTACTGGCCTAGACTGAGTTCGAGGCCGGCTTAGGTGCTCAACCCAGCCGCTTCGGCGGTTGTTATGACAGGTTGACATCTAAATAGTCGGATTAGAGCTCTGGACTAGGCTCCGTATTTCAATTTCTAAGTTTAGATTTTTGTATATATAGTAGAATACGATATTCGATCGATAGCTTGGTGGAGTTCATGTCTGGGATCATTGTGTGAATTTAAGGTTGATATCTTTTGCTGATTTGGGATTCAAAAGTCTTGATCTGCAATATTTTGATCTTCCTTATTGTGAGTTTTCTGATTTCGATTTGTTCTCTCTCAATATGGTTTTGATTGTGTAGATCATTAGTTTGATGAAATTTACTCTGGATAAAAGTCTTGATTCAGATCTTTGTGTATGTCGTGAAATAATAAAAGCGTCGATCTTTTGTCTTGTTCATACACTCTTTGCCCTCTGATTTTAACACAAGTTTTGTATTCGATTCAATCTACTCGTGGGATCGACCTCGGACTCTGAACGCACTACCTACGATCGACCCGGTTCACTGCCGGTTAAAAAGTGAGATTTGCCTAAGGTTTCGAGTTTTATAAATTGTATTTGATCGAGCCGGATTGTGAAATCTCCACTTATCAGTGCCCATTGGACATCACACCAGATTGCGTAGTTGTGTTGCCCTGGTGTAAGGTTGTTCAGTCTGTACTCTTGAAAGGAAATCTGATCTGGACGTTGATTATGTTATTATTTTAGAAATTATTTCCTCCCTATTTTTCCTAGGGGATCTTCTGAGTTTTTGAAGAGTACCCCGTTCCTCGAATTGGCCTCCTTTGGCAATGTAATCTGCTACAGATTCATCGTTCTTGGTACCTGGGTATTTGGGTTGTACGACAGCAAACCATTTGGGTCCCTAATATTGAAGAACCTTTGGTCCTTCATGTCTAATTTTTTGCCTAGTTGTACGAGGCAATGGAGGTGTGGTTCACCGTCCTTGTGATTTTCTGTACATACTCTAGCATATGAAATATTATAATTTTCAAATAATTTAAAGAGGTAGTCAATTATGAAAAGTGGTATTAAGGGGCAGTGTGGGCAGGTTAAAAATACAGATTTGCCTTGCAATCTGGTCTACCCAGTCTTTAAGTTCTTGTGGAATGTTGACGATGTTAGTCCACCTGGGTTCGTATTGTGGTATTGGGTTTGGCCATCTGGAATTTGCTGCGTTTTCCAGATTGCGTAGTTGTGTTGCCCAGGAGTAAGGCTGTTCAGTCAGTACTCTTGAAACGAAATCTGATCTGGACGTTGATTCGGTTATTATTTTAGACCAAATTTCCTCCCTATTTTTCCTAGGGGATCTTCTGAGTTTTTGAAGAGTATCCCGTTCCTCGAATTGGCCCCCTTTCGTGATGTAATCCGCTACAGATTCATCGTTTCTTGGTACTTGGGTATTTGGGTGGTACGACTGTAAACCATTTAAGTCCCTAATATCGAAGAACCTTTGGTCCTTCGTGTCTAATTTTTTGCCTAGTTGTACGAGGCAATGGAGGTGTGGTTCACCGTCCTTGTGATTTTTTGTACATACTCTGGCATATGAAAGATTATAATTTTCAAGTAAATTAAAGAGGTAGTCAATTATGAAAAGTGGTATTAAGGGGCAGTGTGGGTAGGTTAAAAATATAGATTTGCCTTGCAATCTATAAGAATTCTGTCTTCGAGGCATTTTGGTATTAGAGAGAAGGTGGAGATAGAAAATTTTATGGTTCTCAACTTGGGTCTTCTACTGGTTTTGCGAAGGGAGAGGGACTTATATAAGAGTGGCTGCCACGTGGCTGCCTATTTAGCAAAACCATTTAATATTACTGGTTTTGCTTGTGGCCGACATGCGGGTCCTCCCACGTGGCTACAGTAAATGAAAGAGGCATAAAATGCCAATGAAGTCTTTCAGTTTTCAAACGCAATCATCACCCTTTACTATTGGTAAATAGTAAAAATAATAAAATGCCAATTAAGACTGGCATATTTCAAACGTAATCATCACCTTTTACTGTTGATAAATAGTAATAGGAATAAAATGGCATTTAAGTCTGGAATCTTTAAAACGTAATCATCACTTTTTACTGTTCATAAAGTCACTTTATACTGTAGCACATTATTTTATAATGATTTGTAACAGCTGTATTTTGTCAAATACATTCTTATTTGCCGTATTTTCTGAGAAAAGCATTTACAATGGAGATTGGTTTAGCCGAAACGGTGTCGGGTGACTATGAGACTGATTGTACGGACATCAAATTAGGTTCTGCTATTGAGTCTGTTAAATTAAAATACCGTAGTTTTATTGACAGGACATTTAACAAGATGAAGAATATGTCGGTGATGATCGACAGTTGTCTGTTGATGTACAGAGCCCACTGTCCAATGAATTCAGAAGGTTGTGTTAGGGTTAGAGTTTTTGACAATAGGTTATGTGAGCCTGATTGCAAACAGACCGAGTTCATTCTCCCAGTATCATGTTGTTTGAACATGACCTTTTTTGGTAACGCCTATGCTAGTTTGAATGACAAGGAGTGTCCATGGTCAATTACGTATGTTTTGGAAAATGCTAATATTAAGGCGGATGTCAATTACTGCAAGATGAAAGCTTTTCTGAAATTATCAACAGGTAATAGGCCCAATGAATTAGCATTTAAAGGTCCTGTAATTGACATACGGTCTAAATTATTCAGCAGGGATAATGTTGATGTCTAGCACTGTGATATAAGAATCCCACTCTGAGCCGTTGTCTCAGTGCTCGTCCTGACAACCTTGAAAAGACCAAGCCTATATCTTATGGACCTGGAGATGCCTTTTCTGATAGGAGGTCGTCATTTAGTCATTTGGGCCGGCCCAGTTTGTGTGAGGTAGTCAGTACACCCTCAGAATCAAAAATTTTAATTTCTGGCATTGTTGAGCCTAGTAACAGTGTTGGGCTCATGAGCAGTGATGTATCTACGAAGAGTGATCTGGAAGCTGAACAGAAGAGTCTTTTGGAAGCTGAGAAAAATAAAATTAATTATGGTATTACGTGTACTGCTAGTAAACATTGTTTATAACTACTATTATTTTCTTCATGTTGTTTGATCTATTGCACGGAAGAAATCTGTGTAAGTTACAATTATTGGATTCTACATTGTTTATTTTTGGCACTTTTAAATATAGTAGCTCTGTTAAATGGGTTCATGTATATTTGATGTGGACGAATATCCCAATAGTTGGGAAGGATTAAGAGCGATGTCCGTAGATCATTGGATTTCGTCACAATTGGAACTCTTGAAGGCTTGTCAAGGGACAGGGGGAATTTTGTTTGTCACGGACCCCTGTTCTTGGCCTAGAGGAATCCATCTCTGTTAATGGAAAGGTTGGTTAAATTTCATTCTATTAATCACAGATTCAGTAAAAGAAAGGCCAAATATAGGATTAAGAAGCAGAAAGCAGAGGTATATGTTAAGAGCCTGTGCAATGTCATCAATGAACAAAAAATGAAAGATTTTTTGGCTGCCAAACGGAAGTTGGCATATGAAAGTGTAAGCAGGAATCTGTTTGGAACAGTTCCTAGGAACTATTTCAGATCTACATTTAGAAGACCTATTTTACCTTACAAGAAAAAAACTTTCTATAGACAGAAGAGGTTTGCGGAAAAGAGGATAAAGACAATTCATGAAAAATGGGCAATTGATCAGAGTGGTGTGAGTAAGTTAATAAACAATATTAATCAGAGTACTAGTTCAGATCAGAGGGTCGGTCATGATGTTAATTTAAATGCCCTTAACTTTAAGGGCAAGGTGATTTTGCATACTTGCTCAGCACTTTCAGGACTTCATGTGTAATGGTTTTTAATTGTTGATAAAAAACCAAAAGCTACATCATCTGAATCTTTGAAGTTGTCAGATATTTTTTATATTTATAATGATGAACCCTATTCAACAATGATTAAGGAAGACATGACAGACAGATTCAGGGTATTAAGGAGGGGTGTGTATTGGCTGACTATGCCTGGCTCTACATCAGCAGGCTAAAAAGAATATTTTGTGAAGGTGTATTGTAATAAGAGTATATTAGTGAAGTATGGTGGTGCTACAACTGGGACAGTTGATAATATTCATGAGAATGCTTTGTATTTATGTGTTGTCTGTTCAGTTAAAGACACTTTAGCTGTAATGACCTTATCTATTAGAATGTATTTCAACACATGAATAATAAAAAGGTTCTTATATTTCCAACATTATTACATTTCCTACAGCTCAGTCAGAGAATCTTCTATCTTTTTCAATAGCAGTTTTGTAACTTTGATCTGGGTTACATAATACAATACAAGGTATTCCTCGTATTTTTTTATCTTCATATATTTTTCATTTACAGTGAAGTCTCTTTGTGCACCTAACAATTCCTTTTTATAAGAAAGGAATTGAAATGGGATATCGTCTATAATATTGTAAAGTGCATGAAAATCATATGTTGAAAAATCTACACTTCCACGAAAAAAATTATGACGACCCAAACTTCTAGCCCAGGCTGTTTTACCCGTTCGTGTTGGGCCTTCAATTATCACTGAGAGGGGGCGGTCCGGTTTGTTCTCCTGGTCTTGCAATTATTGGAGACGAACGATCAGTTTGTAATATATCTTGTACATTGTGGTATCATTCGTTGACGTCTATAAGTGTTTGTTCTTGTTCCCATTGGACATCTGTAATGTCCAAATTATGGCCCACGGATAAATTTAAATTTGTTATGCTTACCAAGAATAAATTTTGGTCTACCCAGTCTTTAAGTTCTTGTGGAATGTTGACGAAGTTAGTCCACCTGGATTTGTATTGTGGTATTGGGTTTGGCAATCTGGAATTTGCTGCGTATTCCAGATTGCGTAGTTGTGTTGCCCAGGTGTAAGGTTGTTCAGTCTGTACTCTTGAAAGGAAATCTGATCTGGACGTTGATTCTGTTATTATTTTAGACCTTATTTCCTCCCTAATTTTCCTAGGGGGTCTTCTGAATTTTTGAAGAGTACTTAGTTCCTCGAATTGGCCCCCTCTGATGATGTAATCGGCTACAGATTCATCATTTCTTGGTACCTGGGTATTTGGGTGGTACGACTGTAAACCATTTGGGTCCCTAATATCGATGAAGCTTTGGTCCTTCGTGTCTAATTTTTTGCCTAGTTGTACGAGGCAATAGAGGCGTGGTACACCGTCCTTGTGATTTTCTGTACATACTCTGGCATATGAAATATGATAACTTTCAAGTAATTTAAAGTGGTAGTATTTAATGAATAGTGGTATTAAGGGGTAGTGTGGGTAGGTTTAAAATACAGATTTGCCTTGCAATCTGTAAGAATTCTGTCTTCGAGGCATTTTGGTATGAGAGAGAAGGTAGAGATAGAAAAAATTTTGGTTTGTTTAACAGTAATGACCTTATCTATTAGAATGTATTTCAACACTTGAATAATAAAAGGGTTCTTGTATTTCCAACATTATTACATTTCCTACAGCCCAGTCCAAGAATCTTCTATCTCTTTCAATAGCAGTTTTGTAACTTTGATCTGGGTTACATAATACAATACAAGGTATTCCTCCTTGTATTTTTTTTTCTTCACATATTTTTCATTTATAGTGAAGTCTCTTTGTGCACCTAACAATTCATTTTTATAAGAAAGGAATTGAAATGTGTTATCGTCTATAATATTGTAAAGTGCATGAAAATCATATGAAGAAAAATCTACACTTCCACAAAAATAATTATGATGACCCAAACTTCTAGCCTATGTTGTTTTACCCGTTCGTGTTGGGCCTTCAATTATCACCGAGAGGGGGCGGTCCGGTTTGTTCTCCTAGTCCTGCAATTATTGGAGACGAATGATTAGTTTGTAATATATCTTGTATATTGTAGTATCGTTCGTTGACGTCTATAAGTGTTTGTGCATGTGCCTATTGGACATCTGTAATGTACAAATTATGGCCCACAGACAAAGTTAAATTTGTTATGCTTACCAACAACAAATTCTGGTCTACCCAGTCCTTAAGTTCTTGTGGAATGTTGACGAAGTTAGTCCACCTGGGTTCGTATTGTGGTGTTGGGTTTGGCCATCTGGAATTTGCTGCGTATTCCAGATTGCGTAGTTGTGTTGCCCAGCTTTTATCTATATCCTCACTAAGGAGGATTACTCACTTTGCATAATTTGAAACTAGGAATGGAAATTGTGAATGCGATAAAACGATATTTACAAATGCTGGAACTTCTTCATTATATAGAGTAATGAAAGAAGGATCTCGAATAATTCAAACGAATATTCGATTTACATTTTCGTCATTGCTGACGATTTACATGCCACTATCTTATCGTTAAATTATTAAAGTTGAAATGTTGATAATGCGGTTGCTTTTTCTTTGTCTTTTCTGCCAATGGCCGGCAACTTTTCTTCCACTGAGAAATAATGTATTCTCAATAATTTCCATTGTTGTCATGCATGACATATTATACATCATCTGTATATGCTGATGTCGATCCACAAACGAGATCTTTATCATCAATCTTAAGGCCAATAATTACCTTGTCTTTTTTGTTGGAATTAATGCATTTGGTGCAGCTGTATTCCAATTTAGCTTTATCAAAAGCTTGTTGTAGCATTTGACATAATTTGTCTTGATGCCAACTCATTACCCGTCCAGTCTTGAACAGTTTTTCATATCGAAGAACCATTTCTGTATCCTCTGGCTGTAATTTTTTATAAGCCTTGGAAATCATCAAAATATGTGAGTTTTGATAATTTACTTTAATCTTTGAGTCATCGTTGATGCTGAAAATTTTATCAATGATGATCTTGAATCTATTGACATTGAGATGTTCAATATCATAATGGGAGAAGCATGAGTCCATAACCTTTGACGGTCGATAACTAGTTTCTTCACTGGAGATTCCAATCTCTATGAAATGATATGGTGATTGAAACATTCCATCATTCTATGCTGGTAGGCTGCTGTATATTTTCAAAAATATAGCCCGATCAGCTTCTTTGACAACCTTTGTTCTGAAGTTTTTGATTGCCTTTTTAATATCTTCTGGGAACTTATTAATTTCCAAAAGATTTTTGCCAGGATAAATCATCCTAACTAAACCGTATGAAAATGCTTCATATACTTTTATAGGTTATGTGCCTTCAGTAAAATTGAACAAACTAATTTTTCTCACTATCTGTGGTGAAGAACATTTCATCAATAAATTTTTCTTCATCTGCTGCTCTTGCTTTCTGAAAATAAAAGGATAGTCCTTCAAAATCCAGCTCAATAACAGTTGGTTTTTCAGCCTTAATAGGAACTGAAAATCTTCCTAGTGAAACCATAGATTGAGGTCTCTTTTCTCTTTTCAGAATTTCCTTGAAAGTTGTAACTTTTAGAAAATCCGCATTGGAGATCAATTTTGGTGGAGGTGTGTTATTTTCCTTAGCATTAAATGTCACCTGCAACTTTTGCCGCTATAAGCGATTTAAAGCTCTTGTGTCTTACACCAGAGATTCCTTTTGTTGCCTTTTCTGCAACTTCCCATGTTGTATAGATACCTGCATTAGGACCATTATAAACAACATAATAATAATTATTATTTGGCATTGGAATTGCCTCATCAGTTTGCACTGAAGTTTTACCAAGACCTGATATGTCCTGAGTATTTGGTCTAAAACCGTAGATCAAATCTGTAGGTTTAACCAACTTGGTAGATGTTTGTACATCTATTACATCTTTTTGCAAGATGCTAGGAATCAACAGATTTGATGATTCTTTACCGACTTACAAGCCTGATTTAAAGATTTACAAGCCTGATTTAAAGCGTTTGGATCAGCACTTGAACCATTCTATGGTGTAACTAGGAAAATTTTCAGTTCCTATTAAGGCTGAAAAATCAACTGTTATTGAGCTGGATTTTGAAGGACTATCCTTTTATTTTCAGAAAACAAGAACAGCAGATGAAGAACAATTTATTGATGAAAAGTTCTTCACCACAGATAGTGAGTAAATTAGTTTGTTCAATTTTACTGAAGGCGCAGAACCTATAAAAGTATATGAAGCGTTTTCAAACGGTTTAGTTAGGATGATTTATCTCTTTTGGAAATTAGTAAGTTCCCAGAAGATATTAAAAAGGCAATCAAAAACTTCACAACAAAGGTTGTCAAAGAAGCTGATCGGGCTATATTTTTGAAAATATACAGCAGCCTACCAGCATGGAATGATGGAATGTTTCAATCACCATATCATTTCATAGAGATTGGAATCTCCAGTGAAGAAACTAGTTATCGACCGTCAAAGGTTATGGACTCAAGTTTCTCCCATTATGATATTGAACATCTCAATGTCAATAGATTCAAGATCATCTTTGATAAAATTCTCAGCATCAACGATGACTCAAAGATTAAAGTAAATTATCAAAACTCACATATTTTGATGATTTCCAAGGCTTATAAAACATTACAGCCAAAAGATACAGAAATGGTTCTTCGATATGAAAAACTGTTCAAGACTGGACGGGTAATGAGTTGGCATCAAGACAAATTATTTCAAATGCTACAACAAGCTTTTGATAAAACTAAATTGGAATACAGCTGCACAAAATGCATTAATTCCAACAAAAAAGACAAGGTAATTATTGGCCTTGAGATTGATGATAAAGATCTCATTTGTGGATCGACATCAGCATATGCAGATGATGTATAATACGTCATGCATGACGAAAATGGAAATTATTGAGAATACATTATTTCTCAGTGGAAGAAAAGCTGACGGCCATTGGCAGAAAAGACAAAGAAAAAGCAACCGCATTATCAACATTTCAACTTTAATAATTTAAAGATAAGATAGTGGGATGCAAATCGTCAACAATGACGAAAATGTAAATCGAATATTCGTTTGAATTATTCGAGATCCTTCTTTCATTACTCTATATAACGAAGAAGTTCCAGCATTTGTAGATATCATGTTTTATCGCATTCACAATATCATGTTTTATCGCATTCACAATTTCCATTCCTAGTTTCAAATTATGCAAAGTGAGTAATCCTCCTTAGTGAGGATATAGATAAAAGCTTGGTTATGTAAATTCGGTAGTAGTATGTTTGTATTTTATTTTCTATGAAATAAAATCCGTTTTTAATCTTTCTTTTATATACTCTTCAAAGCTTCAAAAACTTAAGAATAATCTGAGAACCTGAGGTGATCTGATACGGCATAGGGAGAGTTGATGACGGTCAAATTACACCCGTAAAAGTCATCAACATTGTCCTTAAATCGGGATTTATAATATATATTTTATATTAAATCACATGTTTATATTTATTATTTAATGTTATGTGATTAATAAGATATAATTTGGTATTTATCCGTTTTCATTGTATTTATCCGTTTTTATTATATAATTTGATATTTATCCATTATTAATTAAATATGATTTATTTTGGGATAAATATCTAATTTTGTAGATTTGGATAATTATGGAGGATAAATACAAAAAGAAGAATTTAATCTCAAGATAAATTCAAGATGCATTGAAGATAAATATCGGATAAGCACAAGAAGAGGAGTAAAGCATGACAAAAGCCGGCAAACCAATCAAAGAGTGGCGCCAACTTCCACACGCGTTTAGGGGGGCGCACCTTATTTTTACAAGATCGGCCGGGAGTTATCTCTTATTTGTTTGATATTTTGAAGTATATCTCTTAATTAGCTTGAACACCTATAAATAAAGGCATGCATCACACGCCTTACATACCATATACACTCTAGAAACGCAATATTACAATACTTTTAGTTTATCAATATAGTTCTTCTTATTTTATATTATGTTTCTTCATCACGGAGGCGATGGATTCAACAATTAGAGATTGCATTGAAGGATCGGAGGACCCTCCGTCTACGAGGGTAATGCCTATCCAAATATGTTGTTTTTATTCGTAGATCTATTTTATTTCGTTATGGAGTAGTCGTTTGTGTATTGATTTCGTGATGTAGTTAGTTAACAAACCCATATTCATGTAGATCTAAGCCGTACGAAGGCGTTTTACGAGAAAATTCTAGAGTCACCGGTCTAGATCCACCACGGTCTATATGGTTATCCATCAAGATTCTAGTAATTTTCTGTGAACGACTTCGGCTACGTCATGCTTTCTGTTTTTCATATATACATGTAATAGATCTGGCCAATTTGTTACATCGTTCTCATAAATTAATATGATATATTGTGAAAATTGTCATGTTACTAGGACATTAGTTAGCCGATCGTTTAGGAGGTGTGCAAACCCGTCCCACGGTGGTTGCCTGAGGCAGGTGACGATTTTAGATCGGCATCCCTAGTTTGGTATAGCATGCTTGTTATATGATGTTCTATCCTGTCCAAGGAAGGATTCGTAATTAAGCATAAAGATCTTCTATCCGTTCACGAATTAGATCCAGTTTAGGGGATGACTCCCGTAGTCAAAATATAATCAACCTTAATGTCTCTTCTGTCTCGGTTTAGATATACATATACGGGGGAGTAATTTCTACTAGCGTAATCAATTCCGTTTGTTAGAGTCTTATAAAACCATAAAGATAAGTGTTTTAGTGTCCACTGTCGTATTGTTAGTCTTTGTGTTTTCTATCGTGTCAACCTTTATTCTTACGTTATTGTTGGTCGGAGACCGCCCTTTAATCTATTTTTAGTTTAATAACGTTGTACTTATTTAAGCCGAGTCTCTGTGGGATCGACCTCGACTCTATTTAGCTATACTACGATTGAACCTAGTTCTCTTGCTAGTTAGTTATTTAGGTATCGAGTTATTTTTATAACTTGACCGTCATCAAGTTTTTGGCGCCGTTGCCGGGGACTCGTGTCATTAAATTGAGTATAGCTTATTTTATTAAAAGTAGATTCGTAAATATTGTGAATAAAGTTTGTTTAATTAGTTTTTATAACATAGAATTAACCTGTAAGAGTCGTAAAACAAATCTGGGCAGTTTCTGTTCTATTTTGTTTTACACAGTTTATACTTTGTGTTTTTGTATTTTCCGTATTTTTAGAGTCTGTTTTAGTTTAGTTTTTATTTATTGAGTCTAGGATTAGCCTTTAAAGTTTCTAATAGTTTATTGTTTTTGATATTTCTATTTTTGTCTATTTTAGAGTCTCGGCAAAGGCACTAGCCTTGGCGTATTTTAATTGTTTAATTTTGTTTTTGTCTTGCAAATAAAAAATAATAAATAAATAAATTTAAAAAAAAAAACAAGCAAGCTACCAGGATTTCCGGGGATCCAATCGAAGAGCAAGGCGAGGAAAAATCTGAAGGAGCACATCAATCTGACTCAGACATGGATGCATTACTGAATAACGCCAGCCAGGTAAATGGAAATAATTTTAATACTGCAAATTTTGTTAACCAAGCTGTGGCTGCATGGGAAAGGCGTACTTTGCAAAGCTATGCAACGCCTACCATTGAACAATTCATTCCTGCTATCGTAGTGCCTGAAAATGCTACTGAAGTTTATCACCCGAAACCTAATGTCATTCAAATGGTGGCAAACTATTCCACTTTTCATGGTATCCTGAATGAAGATCCTGGCATTCACGTGATGAATTTCTTAGAGATCGTTAGTACCGTGAAGCCAGAACTAGTTCCTGAGGATAACATTAAGCTGAGACTTTTCCCTTTCACTTTGAAAGATAAAGCAAAGCAATGGCTTTTCTCTTTAGAGGGTAGATCAATCATGACCTGGGAGGAACTGCTGCAAAAGTTCATGAATAAGTACTTCCCTATAGGAAAGACCTTTAAGTTACGCCAAGATATCTTGGGGTTCAAGCAGCAACCTGGGGAGAGTTTTGATCAAGCTTGGGAACGTTTTAAGGAGTCCATGAGGAAGTTCCCTCATCATGATATCCCTCTATGGATTTTAATGCAAACCTTTTACCATGGATTGAGAGATACGGAGAAGATAAGAGTAGATGCCTCCAGCAATGGAGCGTTTGTTCTTTTATCTCCTGAGGAGGCACGAGGAAAGATGGAGCAAATAGCAATGAATAGCCAATGGGAAGGTGGTGAAATAGCAACTGTGAAGATGGCCGATAATCTTGAGGAGGATGTATCGCATAAGATCCTAAATACTCTATTGCTCATAAATGATAAAGTGGATGGTATGCATGAGAGAATTGTACGAGTAGAGACTGGAAAAGGGACGGAAACGACTAAGCCATTAGAGAATACGGGTACTAAAGAAGCCAATTACATTGGGAAACAGGGTAATCACTATGAAGGTTACAAACCAAATCATGACCAACCTGAATTCCGATGGAGTGATCCAAATGAAGGGGTAAAACCACACAACACTTATGTACCTCAGCAAGCTCAAACTTACGGTTGGGAAGTTGCACTTGAAAAGATGAGTAACACAATGTCCGACACAGAATCAATTAGCAAATTCCATGACTGACTTGGCTACAAACTTTCACCAATACTGTCAAAAGAATGATGCCAAAGTCACCAACCAAGAAGCCTTAGTCCAGAATCTCTCTCATCAAATAGGACAATTAGCTGAACAATCACAACTAGACCTCCTGGGGGATTTCCGAGCAAAGACCGATAGGAACCCTAGGGATGTGAATGCGATAATGATTAGAAGTGAAAAGGAGCTTACTCCAACAATCCCAAAGAACGAGGAAAATTTAGAAGATGTTAGGGATGTTGAGAAAGAGCCTGAGGAGGCATTCACACCCTGCTTAGAAAAGCCCCCCGACGAGCAATTATCCTCAATCTCTACCACTTTAGGGAATAGTGATTGCGCCTCAGTATCTTTTCAAGGTGAGACTGTTAAGGCTGAGAAGCAACAACCATGGTTTAAAGATTATGTGAATTATTTATCCGGGAGATATTTGACACCAGACTTGAACCAGCAGCAAAAGAAGAAGTTCTTTACGGACCTTAAACACTATTATTGGGATGAACCCTATCTTTTTAAGCGTTGCTCAGACAACATCTTTAGAAGATGTGTTCCTGAGAGTGAATTCCTCGATATACTTAAACATTGCCATACTTATGAAGCGGGAGGACACTATGGAGGGGACAAGACTGCTGCTAAAGTTCTCCAATGTGGTTTTTACTGGCCAAATCTTTACAAAACTGCACACGAATATGCTAGATCCTGTCATTCATGCCAAATGACGGGCAATATCTCGAGGAGACATGAAATTCCATTGAAGAGTATCCTAGATCCAGAAATCTTTGATGTATGGGGAATTGATTTTGTGGGACCTTTCACTTCGTCTGTTTCAAACCGCTATATTTTGGTGGCGGTCGACTATGTGTCTAAATGGGTTGAGGCTATTGCTTCACCTACAAATGATGCAAAGGTTGTACTGCGGTTTTTAAAGAAAAATATCTTCACGCGGTTTGGTATCCCTCGTGCCATCATTAGTGATAATGGGAGCCATTTCTGTAATAAGCCGTTTGAAAAGTTAATAGCCAAGTACGGGGTGAGACATAAGTTAGCTACCGCTTATCATCCCCAAACAAGTGGTCAAGTTGAGGTCACTAATCGAGAAATTAAGCGCATCCTGGAAAAAACTGTGAACCCAACAAGGAAAGATTGGTCATTGAAGTTAGATGACGCTTTATGGGCTTATCGGACTGCGTATAAGACTTCCATAGGTATGTCCCCATACCAGATTGTTTTTGGGAAAGCATGTCATTTACCGGTTGAACTTGAGCACCGTGCCTTATGGGCTACGCGTATGTTGAATTTAGATGAAAGTTTATCCGGAGAAAAGAGATTGTTGAAATTGACTCGCCTAGAAGTGTTTCGCATTGAAGCTTACGAGAATGCTCAGATCTATAAAGAGCGCACTAAGAGATTCCATGATAAAAAGATCCTTGACCGCACCTTTAAGGTGGGTGATATGGTTTTTGTTTACAATTCGCGCTTGAAACTCTTCCCGGGCAAGTTAAAATCACGATGGTTTGGTCCTTATAAAGTGAGTAAAGTATTTCCTTCCGGAGCTGTAGAGGTAAGTCACTTGGATGATCGAAAGACTTTTGGGGTGAATGGCCACCGAGTAAAGCATTACCTCGGAAATCATTTTGATAGAGAGGAAGAAGTACTTACTCTCGGGAATCCTAGTTACAACTAGACCATCATGTGAGTACAGTCGAGCTAACGACTATAACCATAGAACTATTTCTTAAAAACTATCTTTTGTTTTTGTTTTGTTTGAATAAAGTAGCATGAGACTGTTAAGGTTTTTTTCATCTCGCCATGTTCCGATTCTATGTTCGGAATAAACGAGGTTTTTTCCTTGATAGCCACCATGTGAGTTTTGTAGTTTTAACTCTTTGGTTTTCCTTGTCATTGGTTGTATGAAATAAAGTGGCTTAAATTGTTTTTGGATATTCTATATCTAATTACTGCCACATTATTTTATAACTTCCAATGACATGTTATTAACGGTTTCGTGGAGTTTCTGTTTGGTTTGCTTAAACAGGTTTTCGTTTGCTTCTCCACAACATGCTTGGACTAATACTATATTCTGCATCTACTTGAGAGCCGTTTCCAGAGCTAAGTCTTTTCTTAAATTCTCATTTTCCTTTGTCATTGGGGACAATGCCAAGTTTGAGTGGGGGGTAGGAGACTTAGCCATGATACTATAATTGAACAATTGAATGAAACGGTGAAACAAATGAAAAAAATTGAACAAATGCCAAATTAATTATCTCGTACCCTTAGAATTGTGAGTTCTTATACATAGAATTGATAGGGAATGAACCAAGTTGCATGATTACATGATCATTTTATACTTATGTGAATATAAATTTAAGGATATTCATGCCGACTGTTGCAAGTAGTTATTTATTATTCGATTACTCAATTTGAATCGACGAATACCGCACAAATTATAATAACTAAGAAGAATTATGTGTACATTGCGTAGATGATTGGTTATGCAGACTTAGAGTCGATATTTATCTGCTGATGTATTCTTATCTTCTAGCCATCAAAGCGGAGTAATAAGCTTGAGAATTATCTGTGTTTTGACAATGAGTTAAACACTGGGCTTGTAGTAACATTACCAAAGTAGCCCCGCGCTTGTGGTAATATTCAATGCTTCCACTAATCCGTGAGAGAGGAATTCTTGCAATGCATACTTTACTTTTAAAGCAAGTTTCTTTCTTGAGAGGTGTTAAAGCTTGATACTATGAAAATGTAAAAAATTCAAAATTTTAAGAGGCTTGAGTATTTTCTCGGTCTCCAAGTCCAAAAACCTTATGGATGACGCTCTTGCTTATTGCACCATGTCTTTACCCATTGCGAGGCTTAAGAAGAGGGAATGCAGATGTTGGTAGGTTAAGACTGCAAAATTAGCATAAACTTTAATCTTGCCACGAATATATAAAACTAAACGCACATGCACACGTCACTTCGATTCATAACGAGTAGTGAATAATGAATACCTTATGAGCATGAGTGGTATGAGTTGACTCGAGTTTCTTGTGTAAGTATGATTTGACCATAGAAAATGTTGACTTGGGGAATGACTTATTGATGCTTTGTTCGGGACGATCAAAGTCTAAGTGGGGGGTAGTTGATGACGGTCAAATTACACCCGTAAAAGTCATCAACATTGTCCTTAAATCGGGATTTATAATATATATTTTATATTAAATCACATGTTTATATTTATTATTTAATGTTATGTGATTAATAAGATATAATTTGGTATTTATCCGTTTTCATTGTATTTATCCGTTTTTATTATATAATTTGATATTTATCCATTATTAATTAAATATGATTTATTTTGGGATAAATATCTATTTTTGTAGATTTGGATAATTATGGAGGATAAATACAAAAAGAAGAATTTAATCTCAAGATAAATTCAAGATGCATTGAAGATAAATATCGGATAAGCACAAGAAGATGAGTAAAGCATGACAAAAGCCGGCAAACCAATCAAAGAGTGGCGCCAACTTCCACACGCGTTTAGGGGGGCGCACCTTATTTTTACAAGATCGGCCGGGAGTTATCTCTTATTTGTTTGATATTTTGAATTATATCTCTTAATTAGCTTGAACACCTATAAATAAAGGCATGCATCACACGCCTTACATACCATATACACTCTAGAAACTCAATATTACAATACTTTTAGTTTATAAATATAGTTCTTCTTATTTTATATTATGTTTCTTCATCACGGAGGCGATGGATTCATCAATTAGAGATTGCATTGAAGGATCGGAGGACCCTCCGTCTATGAGGGTAATGCCTATCCAAATATGTTGTTTTTATTCGTAGATCTATTTTATTTCGTTATGGAGTAGTCGTTTGTGTATTGATTTCGTGATGTAGTTAGTTAACGAACCCATATTCATGTAGATCTAAGCCGTACGAAGGCGTTTTACGAGAAAATTGTAGAGTCACCGGTCTAGATCCACCACGGTCTATATGGTTAGATCTAGCCATCAAGATTCTAGTAATTTTACGTGAACGCGACTTCGCCACGCTGCGGCTTTCTGCTTTTCATATATACATGTAATAGATCTGGCCAATTTGTTACATCGTTCTCGTAAATTAATATGATATATTATGAAAATTGTCATGTTACTAGGACATTAGTTAGCCGATCGTTTAGGAGGTGTGCCAACCCGTCCACGGTGGTTGCCTAGACGAGGTGACGATTTTAGATCGGCATCCCTAGTTTAGTATAGCATGCTTGTTATATGATGTTCTATCCTGTCCTAGGAAGGATTCGTAATTAAGCATAAAGATCTTCTATCCGTTCACGAATTAGATCCAGTTTACGGGATGACTCTCGTAGCCAAAATATAATCAACCTTAATGTCTTTTCTGTCTCGGTTTAGATATACATATACGGGGGAGTAATTACTACTAGCGTAATCAATACCGTTTGTTAGAGTCTTATAAAACCATAAAGATAAGTGTTTTAGTGTCTACTGTCGTATTGTTAGTCTTTGTGTTTTCTATCGTGTCAACCTTTATTTTTACGTTATTGTTGGTTGGAGACCGCCCTTTAATCTATTTTTACTTTAATAACGTTGTACTTATTTAAGCCGAGTCTCTGTGGGATCGACCTCGACTCTATTTAGCTATACTACGATTGAACCTAGTTCTCTTGCTAGTTAGTTATTTAGGTATCGAGTTATTTTTATAACTTGACCATCATCAAGAGTACCGCCAGGCAGGAGGCCGTTAGGGAAAGTGCCCGTAGTCGTGACCATTGGTGCTGATACGCTTAAGTCAAGATGATCTGGATAGGTATATTCTTTGAATTTTTAAAACTTGTGTTTATTTCTACAGAAATATTAATTACGTTCATAAAGTGATATGAATTTACAAATACCATAGCTATAATCTATATCTTTACTATCCCCACAAATAAAGAAACTTCCCTTTTTCACCGTCTATTATTATTTTCCACATAGACTTATTCCGCAAAGACCCTTTACGCATGGTCAGTAAATTGGTAGCAGAGCCAATAGTAACCTGGTATCGGAGCCTTGTTAAATGTTCTTGAAACAGTAAAAATGCATTAATTAATGGATAAAGATCCATTGGATCAAAACAATGGTTCTGATGAAGAATCAGAAAATCACGAGTGTCAACTCGTTCGTAAGGAATCCTCCACCGGATTCAATGCTAATATAATAATTCAGCAAGAATTATTATCAAAGATTAAAGCTTCTAAATTAGAACTAAAGAAAGAAAAAATCTTTAGAATGCCTAGTCTTTTAAGCAGCGTCTTTAAAAGAGAAAACAAAATTTATTATTTTGTTAGTATTCGAGAATTCTCTGTACACACTTAGGATGTCAGAGGAGAAGTATATTTACCTCTTATTACCCAACAAGAGATAAATAAAAATCTTCTTAAAATAAAAGACGAACATAGATCTTCGATCAGTATGGTTCATCTTGGAGCCATAAAGATTTGTATAAAATCCCAATTTCAAGAAGGCATTAATACGCCTATAAAATTAGCGTTAATTGATAATAGAATTAACAATTGAAAAGATTGTGTACTAGGTGCAGCAAAAGGTAACCTAGCCTACAATAAATTTATATTTTCCGTATATCCTAAGTTTGGTCTTAGTATACACAGTAAAAATTTAGATAAGGCATTATCATTAATACATCACTTCGAAAGAGAAGATCTGAAGAATGAAGGTGATAAACCTTTTAGTGTAACTTACTTAATAAGTTATGCATTAACGAATAGTCATCACAGTATTGACTATAGAAAAACTGATTACATCGAATTAGACGATGTCTTCTCAGAAATAGGAACTATAAAAGAAAAGAACTTTTCAAATATAGATTCCAATACTGACTCTTGGGCAATAGATATTGCTAAAGGGAAAAGTATATTAGGTGCTGAAAACACACCTACTATAGATGATAGGTTCTCGGTCGGAGCAACCTCGTCTCGAAGGAGCTTTGTAAAAACTCCTACGACAAGAAATAACTTGTTAGAAAGCTCTGCATCCATGAGATCAGATAAAGAACTACTCCTTTCAATATCTGAAAGAGTAGATAACGCAACTCAAACGCTTAAAAAGCTTTGTGGTTAATTAGATATCATGTATATCATCAAGAAACTAAAGGAATAATTCCTTTACACAAGAACAAACCTGGTTACGGTGACGGGCCAGTTAGATTTGGTAATCAAATTCTATATTTAATTACTGAAGGTGAAAGAGCTAGATATCATAGCTGGAAAAATGGATTTCAAGAAGAAATCTATTTAAGAGAAATTTCTGGTACAAAGAAATTAACTCCTTCCAATAATAAATATTGGTAGATATGACTTCACCACATATTGTTAAGAAGGGAAGATTACTTCAAATCAAACCCTTAAATAGAGATACCAATATTACGCATTGGTTTTCTATGAATGAAGTCAATATCAAGGCAATACAACATTTAGATAATAACTTAAATGCAGTATATGCACGAATATTGTTAGGACTCTATAAAATGCTTTCCTTTTTTGGAATAAGCAAAGATCCTAGTCAAGGTCTATCAAAAAATCCACCCAATTGGAATAGATTTTCCGATCTTTTAGAGAGGGGGGAATATAATCAAGATACTAACTTGGCACAAGTCGAACAAAATCAAGAGTTATTGATTTTGGTAGAAAAAACCAATACAGAGATACGAACTCTAATTTGCAAAATCGACCGTCTTGCCGATCAAGAAATTCAAATGCTTTGTTGCAAAGTTGACTAGCTTGAGAAGACCCTCAAGATAATATTAGGTCAACCATAGTATCATGACTAGCATAAGCATGACAACTATTAATGAGACTGTTAATCTTCTTCAAGAGGATTTAAAAGTCATATTAAAACAGTTAAGAGATATTGAGATCAAGATATCAAGACTTGCCACTAGAACCGAAGTTGAATATCTAGCAGGAAAAATCATTAACAAAAAGTTAAAGAGGAAATACATAAGGTTTCCTATACAATAGAGGAAAAACCTTTTAATATTTCTACTTCTGCTTTTCCAGAAGATGGAAAATATAGTTATCCCAACCACAATGTGGGAAATGAAGAACTTGGTTCAAGTGCTGATCAAAACGCTTTAAGGTGGCCTTGTCAATAGATATAGGCATGAAATTAGAAAAATATTTTTGGGATAACCTAGAAAAATATGAGTTCATATTAGATGGACAAAATACTTCACCCTTAGATGAAGTAATTAAGTTAATGACTCTAGATGAGTTATAAATTGAAAAAGAAATGGAAACAAGACCAGAATTAAGTAGGATTCTTGGCATTGAAATCATTTACGCTATAGAAGAGCAACCTGAAGCAATTCCTAAAAGAGAACCTTCAGATAAACAACCTGAAGAAGGAGCTTCTGGTACAAAAGGAGAAGAATCATCCTTTAAGAAAAGAAAAGGTACTGATGGAACCTTTTTTTATTAATAACTATCCTAAAGTTCCAGGAGAACCTAAAGATTCTAGAACTCCTATCCTCAATATTGATGGAAGAACTAATAGGAAAGAGCTCATAGACGAGTGGGAAAAAAAGTTAAGTTTGATCATTCAAACTAACAAAGAGGCTTAAGGAACAATCAATAACGTACTCCTCTTAGTAGAACATAGAACTGATGGAATAGTTCAATCTTTTGTAAAAAATACAAAATGGTCTGACTTTACTCCAGAAAACATCTTTAAAGGCATCATTGATGGCTTCTATACTATGTTTTTAGGAATCAATTATACGACTAATAAAGTCAATGAGATTCTTAAACAACAAGAAAAGGCTAGAAATCGCCTTATCAACTTACAATTATGTGATGTTTGTCACTTAGACACCTTTACATACGATTTTGAAACAAATCTTTATAAACTTCCTAGCAATGAGTTTATTGGATTTATAAAACAATATTTGACCAAAATCCCTATTGTAGGAGAAAAATCCCTTCAAATGTTTGAAACGGAAACCATTGGGATTGCTGTTAACAGTCATGGATTCGCCAATAGAATTGTTAAGGAAGAACTCAAAAAAATTTGTGATTTATCCAAACAACAGAAAAAATTCAAGAAATTCAATAAAAAAATGTTGTTTAAACGTTATGGATGCACCTACGGAGTGTGGTTGCATACCACAAAAAACTTATACAATGAATAAGTTTAAAAAACATTATAAGAAGAAGAAATTCTCTTATAAAACAAGAAATAAACGGTTTAAACCCGGTAAGTATTTCAAGCCACGTCAGAAATCTGACAAAGGAGATAAAAATACTGGAAAAAAGAAATTTTGCCCCAAAGGCAAAAAGAATTGTAGATGTTGGATCTGTAATGTTGAGGGTCATTATGCTAATGAATGTCCCAATAAACAACAATATCCTCATAAGGTTAATCGTACTGAGGAAATAATTGATTTAGGTTTTGAACTTATAGAAGATATATATGAATCTTTTGCAGAAGTCTATATCTTTGATGAAGACTCTGATTATCTTGTTGATGAATATAATTATTCACCAAATTATTCTTTATCTATGTCCTCACTAAGGAGGATTACTCACTTTGCATAATTGAAACTAGGAATGGAAATTGTGAATACGATAAAACATGATATTGTGAATGCGATAAAACATGATCTCTACAAATGCCGGAACTTCTTCATTATATAGAGTAAAGAAAGAAGGATCTCGAATAATTCAAACGAATATTCGATTTACATTTTCGTCATTGCTGACGATTTACATCCCACTATCTTCTCTTTAAATTATTAAACGGTTGCTTTTTCTTTGTCTTTTCTGCCAATGTCCTGTAGCTTTTCTTCCACTGAGAAATAATGTATTCTCAATAATTTCCATTGTCGTCATGCATGACGTATTATACATCATTTGTATATGCTGATGTCGATCCACAAACGAGATCTTTATCATCAATCTCAAGGCCAATAATTACCTTGTCTTTTTTGTTGAAATTAATGCATTTGGTGTAGTTGTATTCCAATTTAGCTTTATCAAAAGCTTGTTGTAGCATTTGAAATAATTTATCTTGATGCCAACTCATTACCCGTCCAGTCTTGAACAGTTTTTCATATCGAAGAACCATTTCTGTATCTTCTGGCTGTAATTTCTTATAAGCCTTGGAAATCATAAAAATATGTGAGTTTTTATAATTTACTTTAATCTTTGAGTCATCGTTGATGCTGAGAATTTTATCAATGATGATCTTGAATCTATTGACATTGAGATGTTCAATATCATAATGGGAGAAACTTGAGTCCATAACCTTTGACGGTCGATAACTAGTTTCTTCACTGGAGATTCCAATCTCTCTGAAATGATATGGTGATTGAAACATTCCATCATTCCATGCTGGTAGGCTGCTGTATATTTTCAAAAATATAGCCCGATCAGCTTCTTTGACAACCTTTGTTCTGAATTTTTTGATTGCCTTTTTAATATCTTCTGGGAACTTATTAATTTCCAAAAGATTTCTGCCAGGATAAATCATCCTAACTAAACCATATGAAAATGCTTCATATACTTTTATAGGTTCTGCGCCTTCAGTAAAATTGAACAAACTAATTTGCTCACTATCTGTGGTGAAGAACTTTTCATCAATAAATTGTTCTTCATCTGCTGCTCTTGCTTTCTGAAAATAAAAGGATAGTCCTTCAAAATCCAGCTCAATAACAGTTGGTTTTTCAGCCTTAATAGGAACTGAAAATCTTCCTAGTGAAACCATAGATTGAGGTCTTTTTTCTCTTTTCAGAATTTCCTTGAAAGTTGTAAATTTTAGAAAATCCGCATTGAAGATCGATTTTGGTGGAGGTGTGTTATTTGCCTTAGCATAAATGTCACCTGCAACTTTTGCCGCTATAAGCGATTTAAAGCTCTTGTGTCTTACACCAGAGATTCCTTTTGTTGCTTTTTCTGCAACTTCCCATGTTGTATAGATAAATGCATGAGGACCATTATAAACAACATAATAATTATTATTATTTGGCATTGGAATTGCCTCATCACTTTGCACTGAAGTTTTACCAAGACCTGATATGTCCTGAGTATTTGGTCTAAAACCGTAGATCAAATCTGTAGGTTTAACCAACTTGGTAGATGTTTGTACATCTGTTACATCTTTTTCGAAGATGCTAGGAATCAACGGATTTGATGATTCTTTACCGATTGCCGTTTGCATCGGAATAGCTGATATTTCGCTACTATTACTAGTGCATGGAATATCAATTTCCTTTTGTTGTTTATCAGATTCTTCAAATAAACGACTTCAAAATCTTAGAACTTCTTGTTCCAAAACCATCATTTTTTTCTTGAAGCTTAAGCTTCTGTATTTCATCCATTTTTTGGATTTCCTATAAGCACAATTAGTCCCTGGGTTTTACCACTATTATCTCCTGGTGGAGATTCTTTTACTTCTTAACCTGCATATCCACGTGTTAAGAAATCAGCAAATATATTTTTATTACCTGCAATATGCTCTACATCAAAGCAATATTGTGATAACCACATTTGCCATCTTACAAGTCTACCTTGTTTATTATCACCTTTTAAATTTATATTTAATGAAAGGATTATTCCTAAAGAGTTGTGTTTTCTTTAATGAAATGATTATTCCTAGCAGCAGATGAAGAACAATTTATTGATAAAAAGTTCTTCACCACAGATAGTGAGCAAATTAGTTTGTTCAATTTTATTGAAGGCGCGGAACCTATAAAAGTATATGAAGCGTTTTCATACGGTTTAGTTAGGATGATTTATCCTGGCAGAAATCTTTTGGAAATTAATAAGTTCCTAGAAGATATTAAAAAGGCAATCAAAAACTTTAGATCAAAGGTTGTCAAAGAAGCTGATCGGGCTATATTTTTGAAAATATACAGCAGCCTACAAGCATGGAATGATGGAATGTTTCAATCACCATATCATTTCATAGAGATTGGAATCTCCAGTGAAGAAACTAGTTATCGACCGTCAAAGGTTATGGACTCAAGTTTATCCCATTATGATGTTGAACATCTCAATGTCAATAGATTCAAGATCATCATTGATAAAATTCTTAGCATCAACGATGACTCAAAGATTAAAGTAAATTATCAAAACTTACATATTTCGATGATTTCCAAGGCTTATAAAAAATTACAGCCAGAAGATACAGAAATGGTTCTTCGATATGAAAAACTGTTCAAGACTAGACGGGTAATGAGTTGGCCTCAAGACATATTATGTCAAATGCTACAACAAGCTTTTGATAAATCTAAATTGGAATACAGCTGCACCAAATGCATTAATTCCAACAAAAAAGACAAGGTAATTATTGGCCTTGAGATTGATGATAAAGATCTCGTTTGTGGATCGACATCAGCATATACAGATGATGTATAATACGTCATGCATGACGACAATGGAAATTATTGAGAATACATTATTTCTCAGTGGAATAAAAGCTGCCGGCCATTGGCAGAAAATACAAAGAAAAAGCAACCGCATTATCAACATTTCAACTTTAATAATTTAAAGATAAGATAGGGGGATGTAAATCGTTAGCAATGACGAAAATGTAAATCGAATATTCGCTTGAATTATTCGAGATCCTTCTTTCATTACTCTATATAATGAAGAAGTTCCACCATTTGTAGATATCATGTTTTATCGCATTCACAATATCATGTTTTATCGCATTCACAATTTCCATTCCTAGTTTCAATTATGCAAAGTGAGTAATCCTCCTTAGTGAGGATATAGACAAAAGCTTGGTTATGTAAATTCGGTAGTAGTAGGTTTGTATTTTATTTTCTATGAAATAAAATCCGTTTGTAATCTTTCTTTTATATACTATTCAAAGCTTCAAACACTTAAGAATAATCTGAGAACCTGAGGTGGTCTGATACGGTATTGGGAGAGTACCGCCAAGCAGGAGGCTGTTAGGGAAAGTGCCCGCAGTCGTGACCATTGGTGCTGATACGCTTAAGTCAAGAAGATCTTGATAGGTAAATTCTTTGAATTTTTAAAACATGTGTGTATTTCTACAGAAATATTAATTACATTCATAGAATGATATGAATTTACAAATACCATAGCTATAATCTATATCTTTACAATCCCGCATATAAAGAAACTTCCTTTTTTCACCGTCTATTATTATATTCCACATAGACTTATTCCGCCGGTAGCTTTTCTTCCACTGAGAAATAATGTATTCTCAATAATTTCCATTGTCGTCATGCATGACGTATTATTCATCATATGTATATGCTGATGTCGATCCACAAACGAGATCTTTATCATCAATCTCAAGTCCAATAATTACCTTGTCTTTTTTGTTAGAATTAATGCATTTGGTGCAGCTGTATTCCAATTTAGCTTTATTAAAAGCTTGTTGTAGCATTTGACATAATTTTTCTTGATGCCAACTCATTACCCGTCCAGTCTTGAACAATTTTTATATCGAACTACTCCTTTCAATATCTTAATGAGTAGATAACGCAACTCAAACGCTTAAAAAGCTTTGTGGTTAATTAGATATCATGGATATCGTCAAGAAACCAATTTGTTTCCAAACACTTTGAAATGAAGCAAGGATTAAATTCCTTAGCAAAAAAGGTAAATTCCAAAAAATATCTTTCAAAGACAAATATCTGGAAAACCCCTAAAGGTTTCATTACCCTTAAAATGGGAATGTTGGGATTGCTGGAATAAAAAACATTAAGATGGATCCAATATTCAACAAAGAAAAGAAACTAAAGGAAATAATTCCTTTACACAAGAAAAAACCTTGTTACGGAGACGGACCAGTTAGATTTGGTATACAAATTCGATTTACATTTTTGTCATTGCTGACGATTTACATCCCACTATCTTATCTTTAAATTATTAAAGTTGAAATGTTGATAATGCGGTTGCTTTTTATTTGTCTTTTCTGCCAATGGCCGGCAGCTTTTCTTCCACTGAGAAATAATGTATTCTCAATAATTTCCATTGTCGTCATGCATGACGTATTATACATCATCTGTATATGCTGATGTCTATCCACAAACGAGATTTTTATCATCAATCTCAAGGCCAATAATTACCTTGTCGTTTTTGTTGGAATTAATGCATTTGGTGCAGCTGTATTCCAAATTAGCTTTATCAAAAGCTTGTTGTAGCATTTGAAATAATTTGTCTTGATGCCAACTCATTACCCGTCCAATCTTGAACAATTTTTCATATCGAAGAACCATTTCTGTATCTTCTGGCTGTAATTTTTTATAAGCCTTGGAAATCATCAAAATATGTGAGTTTTGATAATTTACTTTAATCTTTGAGTCATCGTTGATGCTGAGAATTTTATAAATGATGATCTTGAATCTATTGACATTGAGATGTTCAATATCATAATGGGAGAAACATGAGTCCATAACCTTTGACGGTCGATAACTAGTTTCTTCACTGGAGATTCCAATCTCTATGAAATGATATGGTGATTGAAACATTCCATCATTCCATGCTGGTAGGCTGCTGTATATTTTCAAAAATTTAGCCCGATCAGCTTCTTTGACAACCTTTGTTGTGATGTTTTTGATTGCCTTTTTAATATCTTTTGGGAACTTATTAATTTCCAAAAGATTTCTGCCGGGATAAATCATCCTAACTAAACCGTATGAAAACGCTTCATATACTTTTATAGGTTTTGCGCCTTCAGTAAAATTGAACAAACTAATTTGCTCACTATCTGTGGTGAAGAAATTTTCATCAATAAATTGTTCTTCATCTGCTGCTCTTGCTTTCTGAAAATAAAAGGATAGTCCTTCAAAATCCAGCTCAATAACAGTTGGTTTTTCAGCCTTAATTGGAACTAAAAATCTTCCTACTGAAACCATAGATTGAGGTCTCTTTTCTCTTTTCAGAATTTCCTTGAAAGTTGTAACTTTTAGAAAATCCACATTGGAGATCAATTTTGGTGGAGGTGTTTTATTTTCCTTAGCATAAATGTTACCTGTAACTTTTGCCGCTATAAGCGATTTAAAGCTCTTGTGTCTTACACCAGAGATTCTTTTGGTTGCTTTTTCTGCAGCTTCCCATGTTGTATAGATACTTGCATGAGGACCATTATAAACAACATAATAATAATTATTTGGCATTGGAATTGCCTCATCAGTTTGCACTGAAGTTTTACCAAGACCTGATATGTTCTGAGTATTTGGTCTAAAACCGTAGATCAAATCTGTAGGTTTTACCAACTTGGTAAATGTCTGTACATCTGTTACATCTTTTTCCAAGATGCTAGGAATCAACGGATTTGATGATTCTTTACCGATTGCCGTTTGCATCGGAATAGCTGATATTTCGCTACTATTGCTAGTGCAAGGAATATCAATTTCCTTTTGTTGTTTATCAGATTCTTCTAATAAACGAATTTGAAATCTTAGAACTTCAAGTTCCAAAACCATCATTTTTTCTTGAAGCTTAAGCTTCTGTATTTCATCCATTTTTTGGAAGTCCTGTAAGGACAATTAGTCCCTGGGTTTTACCCTTTTTATCTCCTGGTGGAGATTCTTTTGCTTCTTAACCTACATATTCACGTGTTAAGAAATCAGCAAATATATTTTTATTACCTGCAATATGCTCTACATCAAAGCAATATCGTGATAACCACATTTTCCATCTTACAAGTCTACCTTGTTTATTATCACCTATTAAATTTGTATTTAAAAAGTATGTAAAGTTTTTGTTATTTGTCTGAATTAAAATTTTAAAAGGAGTAAAATTAAGCACTAAACTTCTTAATGACTCGAATAACAGCTAAGTATTCTTTCTCAGTACTATGATAATTTTTCTCGTCGTTTTTAAAATTGCCAGAAGTATATCTACAAATCAACTCTTGTTCAGAGTTCTTTGCTTTGAGGATTCCTCCCCAATATTCATCAGATGCATCGGTTTCAATGATCAGTTTATCCTCTGGTAAAGGATGATAAAGCTTTGGAAATCTGGTTAAATTCTTTTTTACATAGGTTGTATCAACCTCTGTCCAATCCCAAAGTGTATTATCTTAGAGTTTAACTTGTAAAGGTTTCCTTATTTCAGCTAATTTAGGAATATAACTTTCAGCATAAGTTAAAATACCTAAAAAAAACGTTGTAATTGTTTTTTATTTTCAATCCGATCCGGAAACTTATGAATGTGTTCCAAAATATGATTCTGAGGTCTGTGTTGACCTTGATCAATCTCTAATCCAAGGAAATTAATCTTGGTCTTAAAGAGTTGTGTTTTCTTTAATGAAAGGATTATTCCTAATTCCTCGCATTTTTTGAGTACCATTGCCACATGCATATAGTGCTCTTTCTCTGTGTTGCTGAAGACTAATATGTCATCAATGTAAACACATAAGAATTTCTCAAAAGATATAAATGCATTCTGCATATGTCTTTAAAATATAGATGGAGCTTGTTTTAAACCAAAAGGTAAAACATTCCATTGATAATGTCCTTGGGGACATGCAGTTAATAATTGTGATTCATCATCTAGCAATACTTGCCAGAAGCCTGATTTACAATCAAAACTACTAAAGATTTTATTAGACTATATTGTAGATATATTTTAGTATATACGTATTTATTATAGGTAGACCGTATTTATTGTAAATCTTCTAGAATCATGTATTTGTAACTATATATACTCCTTACACAAATGTAATATACACAACAGTTTATACTCATTTAATATGGTATCAGAGCCTTATTTTCTTGCATAGAATTTACGCCCCTCCCCCCTCCCTCTCGTTCTTCATTTTCATTTAACCCAGAAATCTTTCTCTCTCCAATCTCTCATTTCCTCTCCAGCATTCCTTCTCTTCTGCAATTTCTTTTATTTTTTCGGTTACCATTTTTTTTCTTTCTTCTCCAAATCTGCTATCAGCCATGACTTCCGGTGACTCCTCTACCATCTCCGGTGATGTCACCTCCGATTCTCTCCCTCAAATTATTCCCCTAAACCCAGCCACTCAAATCTCCATCAAGCTCAATGCTTCCAATTATGCTGCTTGGCATATGCAATTCGAATCCCTTCTTTACGGTTACGATCTTTTCGGCTTTGTTGATGGCACAAATACCTGTCCTCCACCCACCATCACCGTCAATGGTGCCCCTAAAAACAATCCGGCCTGCAACATCTGGAAGCGTCAGGACAAGCTCATTATCAATGCAATTATGGCCTCTCTTTCTGATCATGCTACCTCCATAATTTTAGGCGCTAAAAATTCTGCTGAAGCCTGGAAATGATTGGCTGATACGTACAACAAACCTTCTCGAGGACGTATCCGCCAAATTAAGGAATCACTCAAAAAAATCAGGAAAGGTGATGGTACTATGTCTGAGTTTCTCTATGCCATCAAAAGTAAAACCGATGAATTAGCTATGCTTGGTGCTAAAATGTCTGATGATGATATAATTGATTTAGTCTTTGAATTATTGGGTGATGATTACCTGGAAATTGCCCGAGCAGTGCAAATGAGGGAGACTGCTATGACTTTTGAAGAGCTTCATGAGAAACTCTTAAATTATGCTCATGTTGTTCGATCTGATCGTGTTTCAAGCTTTGGTAAACCCTCGGCCCATGCTGCGTTTCGTCCTCCAAATTCAAGTTTTAGGCCTTCAGCTCCAGCATCTTCTTTTCGCCCCCAGTCTGTACCTTCACCCGAGCCCAATTCTCAATCCCCGCACCCTCGTGGCCGACGACCATATAACGGTAAATGTCAATTATGCTCTGTCCATGGTCACTCAGCTCGTTTTGTCCCTAGTTTCAGGTTCAAGCTAGAACGCATCAGGCTCAACCCGTCCTGCAGCCCACGGCTCAGCCCACTCGAGCTCCTACACCATGGCAACCAAGAAGTCAGCAAGCTAATGTTGCTGGCTTGAATCCGTCTCCCTGGCTTTTGGACACCGGTGCTACAAATCACATTACCTCGGACCTGCAAAATCTCTCTCTTCATGCCTCTTATCCTGGTCATGATGGTATGATCATTGGTGATGGTACCTCCCTTCCCGTTACACATACTGGTTTGACTCCTTTACCACTCTCGACATCTCATACTCTTACTCTAAATAATGTTTTGTGTGTTCCTCACATGGCTCGTAATTTAGTTTCTATTTCCCAATTATGTCATGATCATAATTTATCTGTTGAATTCTTACCCGATAAATTTGTTGTGAAGGATCTTCTGACCCAAACACCCCTGATGCAAGGACCGGTTAAAGACGGACTATATGAGTGGCCCTCTCGGCCCCTACTTGCTTTTGCCACAAACCGCACTTCTCAACACACTTGGCATCACAGGCTTGGACACCCCTCTCGACCTATTTTTCAGTCATTAGTCTCGAATAATCATTTAGATGTTCTATCTTCATCCTTTACTCATTGCTCGGCATGTCTAGAGAATAAAAGTCACAAACTAAGTTTTGGTTTGTCTACATTACAATCCTCCCGTCCCCTTGAAATAATTTTCTCAGATGTTTGGACTTCCCCGGTTTTATCTTTTGATGATTTTAAATACTATGTTATTTTTGTTGACCATTATACAAAATATGTCTTGTTTTATCCTCTACGCAGAAAATCTGATGTTACCACTACGTTTATACAGTTTCAAGCTCTGGTCGAAAAATACTTTGATTTGTCCATAAAAATACACTACTCAGATAATGGAACTGAATATATTGCTCTTCGTCCTCATTTAGCATCTCACGGTATTTCTCACTAAACGTCCCCCCCGCACACCCCGGAACACAATGGGTTCTCAGAACGCCGCCATCTTCACATAGTTGAAACCGGTCTCTCCTTTATGAGTCATGCTTCCCTTCCACTAAATTACTGGCCTTATGCATTTGCCACGGCAGTTTACCTTATAAACCGATTGCCCACACCTACTTTATCTATGCAGTCGCCTTATTTCTGTATTTTTGGTCAACACCCAAACTACGACAAACTACGCTCATTTGGATGCTTATGCTACCCATGGCTACGCCCTTACACCAATCACAAACTTCAACCTCGGTCCGTTCCCTGTGTCTTCTTAGGCTATTCGCTTACACAAAGTGCCTACTACTGTTATGATGTGTCCAATGCTCGCTTGTATGTATCACGTCATGTTAAATTTGTCGAAGAGGTTTTCCCATTTCGCAACCCCTCCCCGCCCACTCAAGCTGAACCTGTAGCTCCTATCATATCTACGAGCATTCCCAGCCCGTTACCTCCCTCTGAAGCAATCATACCCGATCCCTCTCATTCCCAGCCGATCTCTCCGCCTTCCTCCGCACCTCCCTCTCCATCTCTGCAATCATCCGACACCATTTCTTCCCCTACATCTAGCTCGTCCACCTCTTCCTTCCCGCCCTCTACTTCGTCCCCTCCTTCACCTTCGGTTCCTACCTCACCTACTCATGCTATGATTACTCGTGCTAAAAATAATATCCGTAAACCCATTCAAAAATTAAATCTCCACACACATCTTGCCCCAACCTCCGAACCATCCTCCATCACTCAAGCTCTCAATAGCCCTCAATGGCGTAATGCTATGCAAGAAGAATACGATGTGCTACTACGCAATCACACCTGGGATTTAGTTCCTCCGGATCCTAAGTATCATGTGGTCGGTTCCAAATGGATTTATCGGATTAAATATCACTCAGATGGATCACTTGATCGTTACAAGGCTCGGCTCGTTGCACGTGGTTTTACTCAACGCCCTGGACTTGATTATGTTGAAACTTTTAGTCTAGTTGTTAAATCAACTACTATTAGACTTGTTTTATCATTAGCTGTTATGCAGGGGTGGAAGCTTCGCCAACTCGACATTAATAATGCATTTCTACAAGGACATTTATCTGACACGGTTTATCTGTCTCAGCCACCCGGTTTTGCTGACCCTTCTCGCCCGGACTATGTTTGCAGGCTTCGAAAGGCCAATTATGGTCTTAAACAGGCCCCTCGGGCCTGGTATGATGAACTTAAGAGCTATCTAGTTTCCACTGGTTTTCTCAATTCCACGGCTGACATATCGTTATTTATATATAACTCTAACGGTTTCTTTATCTATGTTTTGGTGTACGTTGATGACATTATCGTAACAGGAAATGACTCTTCAATTATCGACAAATTTATCGCTCATATGGCTGGCCGGTTTGCACTTAAAGATCTCGGTCAACTTTCTTATTTTTTAGGGGTGGAAGTTTTGCATAATGCTGATGGATTATTATTATCTCAACGCCGCTATGCTTTGGAACTACTTAATAAGCTTAATATTCAAGAAGCAAATTCCACACCAACACCCCTGTCCTCGGATATTTCTACTCCCACCTCCACTTCCGGTGTGCCCTTATCCGATCCGAAGCAATACCGCATGGTCCTTGGCAATCTACAATATCTTCTTCTCACACGACCGGACCTTGCATTTGCTGTCAACAAATTATCCCAGTTTATGCATCAACCAACTGATGTCCATTGGTCTCATGTCAAGCTTATCCTTCGTTACCTGGCAGGCACTTCTCACTATGGGCTTCAACTCTTTTGTGACTCTCCATTTCCATTACATGCTTATGCTGATGCGGACTGGGGTGGAGACAAGGAAAATTACGCTTCCACGAGTGCTTACATTGTTTACCTTGGTAGAAATCCCCTCTCTTGGAGTTCAAAGAAGCAAACCATCAGAGCCCGCCGCCCACCGGCCGAATATCGTGCCGTTGTCGCCGCCACCACACCGGTGAGTTACATTGGGTTGCTTTCCTTCTACATGAACTGGGCTATCCATCCGCTCAAACTCCCGTTGTCTACTGTGATAACTTAGGTACAACGCAATTTTGTGCGAATCCTGTATTCCACTCGCGTATGAAACATGTGGCGATTGATTATCATTACATTCGGGACAATGTTCTCTCTGGTCGTCTACGGGTTGTCCATGTTAACTCTCATGATCAACTTGCAGACTCACTTACCAAGTCCCTTCCTCGACCGAGCTTTGTTCAACAGCGTGACAAGTTGGGTCTGCGTCCGCGTCCCACTTGAGGGGTGGTATTAGACTATATTGTAGATATATTTTAGTATATACGCATTTATTATAGGTAGACCGTATTTATTGTAAATCTTCTAGAATCATGTATTTGTAACTATATATACTCCTTACACAAATGTAATATACACAACAGTTTATACTCATTCAATAGATTTTCTTTCCTCTAATAAGAGTTAAGAGTCCATCTTTATTCGGAAGATTATGACTATCACCTATAGTTGCCGTGTTAATGGCTTTATAGTTGACAACCATTCTCTTTTTTCCTCTTCTTTTCTCTGCTTCATTCTCAACTAAGAATGCTAGAGACATATGAGGCGATTTACTAGGATTAATAATCTTTAAGTCTAATAATTCTTGAATTTGTCTACCAAATTCCTCTATGTCCAATAGACTATAGATCATAGGCTTAACCTTGACTATTGTCTTTGGATCTATAAGTTTTATGGTCGCAGTCATCCATTTTTTAGATTTCTTAGGGTCTGTAGGATTTTCACCACAAACTTTTTCTAACAAGTCGTTAATCTTTTTGAACTTTATGTTCTCTCGATTAAATTCTTGCTCAGTTTTGCATACTTCTATCTCCCCCCTCTAAAATTTTGATTTTTTCAGAGCTGACCGGGATAGGTGCTGGTGTAAGTTTTTTAGAATTCTTTTTCATAGATTCTAAAACCCTTGTTGTGCTATGGTAAAGGCTTTTCTTACTTTTCCAATAATCACTGGTTGATTATCAAGGGTAAAAAATAATTCTATCTGTAAATTGTGTGAAAGGTCCATACAATTGACAGAAATTGTTACCAAGAATAATGTCCATGCCATTTTCTTGTTGATAAATCCTAGGAATGTGAAATATTTCACCTGCGATTCGTATATTAAGATTTTTACAAACTTTAGAAACATGTAATGTTTCTTTATTTGCAATTGTGAACGGAATGGTATTGGGTGCATTTTCCCAATGCTCATTATGTATAACAAACTTTGATTCTAGGCAAAGGCAATAGTGCTCTTTCTCTGTGTTGCTGAAGACTAATATGTCATCAATGTAAACACATAAGAATTTCTCAAAAGATCTAAATGCATTCTGCATATGTCTTTGAAATATAGATGGAGCTTGTTTTAACCCAAAAGGTAAAACATTCAATTAATATTGTCCTTGAGGACATGTAAATGCAGTTAATAATTGTGATTCATCATCTCGCAATACTTGCCAGAAGCCTGATTTACAATCAAAACTACTAAAGATTTTCTTTCCTCTAATAAGAGTTAAGAGTTAATCTTTATTCGGAAGATTATGACTATCACCTATTGTTGCCGTGTTAATGGCTTTATAGTTGACAACCATTCTCTTTTTTTCCTATTCTTTTCTCTGCTTCATTCTCAACTAAGAATGCTGGAGTCATAAGAGGCGATTTACAAGGCTTAATAATCTTTAAGTCTAATAATCCTTGAATTTGCCTACCAAATTCCTCTCTGTCCAATGGACTATAAATCACTGGCTTAACCTTGACTATTGTCTTTGGATCTATAAGTTTTATGGTCGCAGTCATCCATTTTTTAGACTTCTTAGGCTCAATAGGATTTTCACCACAAACTTTTTCTAACAAGTCGTTAATCTTTTTGAACTTTATGAGGATATAGATAAAAGCTTGGTTATGTAAATTCGGTAGTAGTATGTTTGTATTTTATTTTCTATGAAATAAAATCCGTTTTTAATCTTTCTTTTATATACTCTTCAAAGCTTCAAACACTTAAGAGTAATCTGAGAACCTGAGGTGGTCTGATACGGCAGAGGGAGAGTACCGCCAGGCAGGAGGCCGTTAGGGAAAGTGCCCGCAGTCGTGACCATTGGTGCTGATACGCTTAAGTCAAGAAGATCTTGATAGGTATATTCTTTGAATTTTTAAAACTTGTGTTTATTTCTACAGAAATATTAATTACATTCATAAAATGATATGAATTTACAAATACCATAGCTATAATCTATATCTTTACTATCCTCGCATATAAAGAAACATCCCTTTTTCACCGTCTATTATTATATTCCACATAGACTTATTCCGCAAAGACCCTTTCCGCATGGTCAGTAAATTGGTAGCAGAGCCAATAGTAAATTGGTAGCAGAGCCAATAGTAACCTGGTATCGGAGCCTTGTTAAAGGTTCTTGAAACAGAAAAAATCCATTAATTAAGGGATAAAGTTACAACGATTTTTAGGTATTTTAACTTATGCTGAAAGTTATATTCCAAAATTAGTTGAAATAAGGAAACCTTTACAGGTTAAACTCAAAGATAATACACTTTGGGATTGGACAGAGGTTGATACAACCTATGTAAAAAAGGTTAAAAAGAATTTAACCAGCTTTCCAAAGCTTTATCATCCTTTACCAGAGGATAAACTGATCATTGAAACCGATGCATCAGATGAATATTGGGGAGGAATCCTCAAAGCAAAGAACTCTGAACTAGAGTTAATTTGTAGATATACTTCGGAAAGTTTTAAAAACGCCGAGAAAAATTATCATAGTAATGAGAAAAAATACTTAGCTATTATTCGAGTCATTAAGAAGTTTAGTGCTTATCTTACTCCTGATAAATTTTTAATTCGGACAAATAACAAAAACTTTACATACTTTTTAAATACAAATTTAAGAGGTGATAATAAACAAGGTAGACTTGTAAGATGGCAAATGTGGTTATCACGATATTGCTTTGATGTAGAGCATGTTGCAGGTAATAAAAATATATTTGCTGATTTCTTAACACGTGAATATGCAGGTTAAGAAGCAAAAGAATCTCCACCCAGGAGATAAAAGGGGTAAAACCGAGGGACTAATTGTCCTTACAGGACTTCCAAAAAATGGAAGAAATACAAAAGATTAAGCTTCAAGAAAAAATGATGGTTTTGGAACTTGAAGTTCTAAGATTTCGAATTCGTTTATTAGAAGAATCTGATAAACAACAAAAGGAAATTGATATTCCTTACACTAGCAATAGTAGCGAAATATCAGCTATTCCGATGCAAACGGCAATCGGTAAAGAATCATAAAATCCGTTGATTCCTAGCATCTTGGAAAAAGATGTAACAGATGTACAGACATCTACCAAGTTGGTTAAACCTACAGATTTGATCTATGGTTTTAGACCAAATGCTCAGGACATATCAGGTCTAGGTAAACTTCAGTGCAAAGTGATGAGGCAATTCCAATGCCAAATAATAATAATTATTATGTTGTTTATAATAGTCCTCATGCAGGTATCTATACAACATGGGAAGTTGCAGAAAAAGCTACAAAAGGAATCTCTGGTGTAAAACACAAGAGCTTTAAATCGCTTATAGCGGCAAAAGTTGCAAGTGACATTTATGCTAAGGCAAATAACACACCTCCACATAAATTGATCTCCAATACGGATTTTCTAAGAGTTACAACTTTCAAGGAAATTCTGAAAAGAGAAAAGAGACCTCAATCTATGGTTTCACTAGAAGATTTTCAGTTCCTATTAAGGCTGAAAAACCAACTGTTATTGAGCTGGATTTTGAAGGACTATTCTTTTATTTTCAGAAAGCAAGAGTAGCAGATGAAGAATAATTTATTGATGAAAAGTTCTTCACCACAGATAGTGAGCAAATTAGTTTGTTCAATTTTACTGAAGGCGCAGAACCTATAAAAGTATATGAAGCATTTCATACGGTTTAGTTAGGATGATTTATCCTCGCAGAATTCTTTTGGAAATTAATAAGTCCCATAAGATATTAAAAAGGCAATCAAAAACTTCAGAACAAAGGTTGTCAAAGAAGCTGATCGGGCTATATTTTTGAAAATATACAGCAGCCTACCAGCATGGAATGATGGAATGTTTCAATCACCATATCATTTCATAGAGATTGGAATCTCCAGTGAAGAAACTAGTTATCAACCGTCAAAGGTTATGGACTCAAGTTTCTCCCATTATGATATTGAACATCTCAATGTCAATAGATTCAAGATCATCATTGATAAAATTCTCAGCATCAACGATGACTCAAAGATTAAAGTAAATTATCAAAACTCACATATTTTGATGATTTCCAAGGCTTATAAAAAATTACAGCCAGAAGATACAGAAATGGTTCTTCGATATGAAAAACTGTTCAAGACTGGATGGGTAATGAGTTGGCATCAAGACAAATTATGTCAAATGCTACAACAAGCTTTTGATAAAGCTAAATTGGAATACAGCTGCACCAAATGCATTAATTCCAACAAAAAAGACAAGGTAATTATTGGCCTTGAGATTGATGATAAAGATCTCGTTTGTAGATCGACATCAGCATATACAGATGATGTATAATACGTCATTCATGACCATAATGGAAATTATTGAGAATACATTATTTCTCAGTGGAAGAAAAGCTGTCGGCCATTGGCAGAAAAGACAAAGAAAAAGCAACCACATTATCAACATTTCAACTTTAATAATTTAAAGATAAGATAGTGGGATGTAAATCGTCAACAATGACGAAAATGTAAATCGAATATTCGTTGAATTCTTCGAGATCCTTCTTTCATTACTCTATATAATGAAGAAAAAGATATCATGTTTTATCGCATTCACAATTTCCATTCCTAGTTTCAATTATGAAAAGTGAGTAATCCTCCTTAGTGAGGATATAGATAAAGAATAATTTGGTGATAATTATATTCATCAACAAGATAATCAGAGTCTTCATCAAAGATATAGACTTCTGCAAAAGATTCATATATATATCTTCTATAGGTTCAAAACTTAAATCAATTATTTCCTCAATACGATTAACCTTATGAGGATATTGTTGTTTATTGGGACATTCATTAGCATAATTACCTCCAACATTGCAGATCCAACATCTACAATTCTTTTTGCCTTTGGGGCAAAATTTCTTTTTGTCAGTATTTTTATCTCCTTTGTCAGATTTCTGACGTGGCTTGAAATACTTACCGGGTTTAAACCGTTTATTTCTTGTTTTATAAGAGAATTTCTTCTTCTTATAATGTTTTTTAAACTTATTCTTTGTATAAGTTTTTTGTGGTATACAACCATACTCCGTAGGTGCATCCATAACGTTAAAACAATATTTTTTATTGAATTTCTTCAATTTTTTTTGTTGTTTATATAAATCACAAATTATTGTGAGTTCTTCCTTAAAAATTCTATTGGCGAAGACAAGACTGTTAACAGCAATCCCAATGGTTTCCGTTTCAAACCTTTGAAGGGATTTTTCTCCTACAATAGGGATTTTGGCCAAATATTGTTTTATAAATCCAATAAACTCATTGCTAGGAAGTTTATAAAGATTTGTTTCAAAATCGTATGTAAAGGTGTCGAAGTGACAATCATCACATAATTGTAAGTTGATAAGGCGATTTCTAGCCTTTTCTTGTTGTTTAAGAATTTCATGACGTTATCAGTCGTATAATTGATTCCTAAAAACATAGTATAGAAAAATTCTATCTCTACCTTCTCTCTCATACTAAAATGCCTCAAAGACCGAATTCTTACAGATTGCAAGGCAAATCTGTATTTTTTAACCTACTTACACTGCCCCTTAATACCACTTTTCATAATTGACTACCTCTTTAATTACTTGAAAATTATAATATTTCATATGCCAGAGTTTGTACATAAAATCACAAGAACGGTGAACCACACCTCCATTGCCTCGTACAACTAGGCAATAAATTAGACACGAAGGACCAAAGGTTCTTTGATATTAGGGACCCAAATGGTTTACAGTCGTACCACCCAAATACCCAGGTACCAAGAAACGATGAATCTGTAGCAGATTACATCGCCAAAGGGTGTCAATTCGAGGAACGGGGTACTCTTCAAAAACTCAGAAGATCCCCTAGGAAAAATAGGGAGGAAATATGGTCTAAAATTAAAACAGAATCAACGTCTAGATCATATTTCCTTTCAAGAGTACAGACTGAACAACCTTACACTCAACAACACAACTCATGTCATGGAATACGCAGCAAATTCGGATGGCCAAATAATAATACACAATCTGAACCCAGGTGGACAAACTTCGTCAACATTCCACAAGAACTTAAAGATTGGGTAGACCAGAATTTGTTCTTGGTAAGCATAAAAAATTTAAATTTGTCCGTGGGCCAGAATTTGGGCATTACAGATGTCCAATGGGCACATGAACACATTATAGATGTCCAATGGGTACATATAAGTGTTTGTTCATGTGACCATTGGACATCTGTAATGTCCAAATTATGGCCCACGGACAAATTTAAATTTGTTATGCTTGCCAAGAACAAATTCTGGTCTACCCAGTCTTTAAGTTCTTGTGGAATGTTGAAGAAGTTAGTCCACCTGGGTTCGTATTGTGGTATTGGGTTTGGCCATCTGGAATTTTCTGCGTATTCCAGACATGTGAGTTGTGTTACCTGTGTGTAAGGTTGTTCATCTGTGCACTTTGAAAGGAAATCTGATCCGGATGTTGATTCATTATTATTTTAGAAAAGATTTCCTCCTATTTTTCCTGGGGATCTTCTCGAGTTTTTGAAGAGTACCCGGTTCCTCGAATGGCCCCCTTTGGCGATGTAATCTGTTACAGATTCATCGTTTCTTGGTACCTGGGTATTTGGGTGGTACGACTGTAAACCATTTCGGTCCCTAATATCGAAGAACCTTTGGTCCTTCATGTCTAATTTTTTGCCTAGTTGTACAAGGCAACGGAGGTGTGGTTCACTGTCCTTGTGATTTTCTGAACATACTCTGGCTTATGAAATATTATAATTTTCAAGTCATTTAAAGAGGTAGTCAATTATGAAAAGTGGTATTAAGGGGTAGTGTGGGTAGGTTAAAAATACAGATTTGCCTTGCAATCTGTAAGAATTCTGTCTTCGAGGCATTTTGGTATGGGAGAGAAGGTAGAGATAAAAAAAAATTTGCTTCTCAACTTGGGTCTTCTACTGTTTTTGCAAAGGGAGAGGGACTTATATAAGAGTGGCTGCCACGTGGCAGCCTATTTAACAAAACCATTTAATATTACTGGTTTTGCTTGTGGCCGACATGCGGGTCCTCCCACGTGACTACAGTAAAGGAAAGAGGCATAAAATGCAAATGAAGTCTTTCAGCTTTCAAACGCAATCATCACCCTTTACTGTTGGTAAATAGTAAAAAGAAAAAAATGCCAATTAAATCGGATGTCAATTACTGCAAGATGAAAAGCATTTCTCAAATTATCTACAGTCAGGAGGCCCAATGAATTAGCATTTAGATGTCCTGTAATTGACATAAAGTCTAAAATTTTCAATAGGGATAATGTTGACGTCTGGCACTGAGGATACAAGAAGCCCACACTGAGCCGTTGTCTTAGTGTTCGTCCTGACAACATTGAAAAGCCCAAGGCTATATCTTGTGGGCCTGGAGATGCATTTTCAGATAGCAGATCATCATTTAGCCATTTGGGCCGGCCCAGCAGTTTGTGTGAGCGTGTCAGTACACCCTCAGAATAAAAAAAAATTAATTTCTGGCATTGTTGAGCCTAGTAACAGTGTTGGGCCCATGAGCTGTGTTGTATCTACGAAGCGCGATCTACAAGCTGAACAGAAGATTCTTTTGGAAGCTGAAAAAAACAAAATTAAATATGGTGTTGCGTGTACCGCAAGTAATCATTGTTAATAAGTATACTTTCTTTGACTGTTTAGTCTTTGAGTTATTGCATGGAAGAAATCTGTGTAAGTTATAATTATTGGATTATAATCTGTTTATTTACAATAGTTTTAAATATATTAACTGTTTTAAATGGGTTCACGTATATTCGATGTGGGCGAATATCCTATGAGTTGGGAAGGATTAAGAGCGATGTGCGTAGATCATTGGATTTCGTCACAATTGGCACACTTAAAGGCCTGTCAAGAGACATGGGTGAAATTTGATTGTCAAGGCCCTTTGTTCATGGAACAGAGGAATCCTTATCTGTTAATGCAAAGGTTGGCTAAATTTCGTGCTATTAATCACAGATTTAGCAGAGGAAAGGGTAAGTATTGGATTAAGAAGCAGAAAGCAGAAGTAGATGCTAAAAGGCTCTACAATGTCAACTATGAACAAAAAGATACGGGACTTTCTAGCTGCCAAACGGAGGTTGGCTTATGCAAGTGTAAGTAGGAATTTGTTTGGAACAGTTCGTAGGAATTACTTTAATACCCCTGTTAGGAGACCTGTTTTACCCTATAAAAAACATTTTACAGGCAAAAGAGGTTTTCCGAGAGGAGGTTAAAAACAATTCATGACAAGTTAACAATTGATAACGCAGGTGAATGTAAGTTGTTGAACATTATCAGTCAAGGGACCAGTTCTGACCAAAAGGTTGGTCATGATGTTAATTTATACGCAATTAACATTAAGGGAAAGGTGTTTCTTCAAGTGTGTGAAGCATTAACAGGGTTTCATGTGCTTTGGTTTTTAATTGTTGATAAAAAAAACCTAAAGCTACTTCATCAGAATCTTTGAAGTTGCAGGATATTTTTGATATTTTCGATGATGAACCTTCTACTGTAATGATTAAGGAAGCTATGACAGACAGATTCAGGGTTTTAAGGAGGGATGTTTACTGGCTTACAATGAAAGGATCTACTTCAGCTGGTCAGAAAGAACATGTTGTGAAGGAATATTGTAACAAAAACATTCTTGTTAAATACGGAGATGCAACCACTGGCACTATTGATAATATTCATGAGAATGCATTGTATTTATGTGCAGCTAGTTAAGTTAAAGATACATTAGCAGTAATGACAGTATCAGTGAGAATGTATTTCAATACATGATTAATAAATTGATTATTTTATTTCCAAGCGTATTACATTTCCTAATGCCCGGTCAGAGAATGCGCTATCTCTATCGATAGCATTTTTGTAACTCTTATCTAGGTTACATAATACAATACAAAGTATCCCCCTGGAACTCTTTTTTTCTTCATGTACTTTTCATTTACAGTGAAGTCTTTCTGAGCACCTAACAATTCTTTATTATAAGAAAAGTATTGAAAGAGGATATCATCTACAATATTGTAAAGGGCATGGACATCATATGAAGAAAAATCTATACTACCACAAAAATAATTATGTCGGTCCAAACTTCTAGCCCAAGCTGTTTTGCCAGATCTTGTTGGGCCTTCAATTATCATCGATAGGGGGCGGTCCAATTTGTTCTCCGGGTCCTGCAGGTGGGGGAGAAGAACGGTTAACATTTAATACATCCCTAATTTCATAATAGCGTTCATTAAGGTCCATTAGGGTTTGTTCATGGACCCAAATTGCATCTTCCATATCTATTGTCGGGCGAGTGTAATTTATAAGTTTTGAAAACTTACCAAGAACAAATTCTGGTCTACCCAATCTTTAAGTTCTTGGGGGACATTAACAAAATTGGTCCATCGGGGCTGATACTCAGGTTGAATGACTGGCCATCTGGAATTTGCAGCATATTCCAGATTTCTGAGCTGGGTTGGCCAAACGTAAGGTTTGTCAGTGCAAATCTAGAAAGGAAATCATCCTTTCTTGTTGATTCGTTCAATATGGCTGCACATATTGCGTCTCTGGATTTTTTTGGACTCTTTCTAGATGCAATGAGCACCCTCTTTCTTCAAATATCCCCCCTTTTGCAGTGTAATTTGCCACATCTAAATCCCTCCTTGGTTTTTGACAATTGGGATGATATATGGATGATCTGTTGGGGTCAGTTATCTCAAAAAAATGGGGATTTATTGTGTCAAGAGTTTTTTCAACCTGCACCAGGCAATGCAAGTGTGGGTCACCGTCTTGGTGATTTTCCGTACACACTGGTACATACGAAATATTATTTTCTTTGAGTAAAGAAAATAAATAGTCAATGAGGAAAATAAGTATGAGGGGGCAGTGTGGGTAAGTTAAAAAGATGGATTTGCCCTTAAGGAGGAACTTGGTATTTTGTCTTGCCATGGCAAACTTCTATCTCTACTATGTTTTGCTGGGTGAATGGGTGAGTAAGTCACCTTCAGGGTTTTGGGTGAGTTGGATGAGTAATCATACCCACATGATCCCTTCCTTTTATAATCGTGTGTCGGCCCGTGATTCCAGCAAAACCATATAATATTACATGTTTTGCCCAGTGGCCGACAGCTGGGACCCACCCACGTGGCTACAGTAAAGGAAAGAGGCATAACATGCCAATTAAGTCTGTCTTGTGTCAAAAGTCATCATTACCTTTTACTGTTGTACAACAGTAAAAAAGAATATAAATCCAATTAAGTATGGCATCTTTCGAATTTCAAACGGAATCATCGGACTTTTTGAAAAATCAAATATTTCCTCCTTTTTACTGTTCATAAAGAGACTTTTACTGTAGCTTATTTCTTTCGAAGGAAGTAACAGTTGTATTTTGTCTGATTCATTATAAATTTGTTTATTTTCTGAGAAAAGCATCTACAATACAATGGATATTCCTTTAGCCGAAACGGTGTCGGGTGATTATGAGACTGATTGTACGGATATCAAATCTGGATCATCGTTTGAGTCTGTGAAATTAAAATACCCTAGTTTTATTGACAGGGCATTTAATAAGATGAAGAACATGTCAGTGATGATAGACAGTTGTCTGTTGATGTACAGACCCCAATGCCCAATGAATCCTGAAGGGTTTGTTACGGTCAGGGTGTTCGACAACCTGCAAATTCACAACATGTTCTTTCTGACCAGCTGAAGTAGATCCTTTCATTGTAAGCAAGTAAACACCCCTCCTTAAAACCCTGAATTTGTCTGTCATGTCTTCCTTAATCATTGCAGTAGAAGGTTGATCGTCGAAAATATCAAAAATATCCTGCAACTTCAAAGATTCTGATGAAGTAGCTTTAGTTTTTTTTTATCAACAATTAAAAACCAAAGCACATGATGCCCTGTTAATGCTTCACACACTTGAAGAAACACCTTTCCCTTAATGTTAATTGCATATAAATTAACATCATGACCAACCCTTTGGTCAGAACTGGTCCCTTGACTGATAATGTTCAACAACTTACATTCACCTGCGTTATCAATTGTTAACTTGTCATGAATTGTTTTTAACCTCCTCTCGGAAAACCTCTTTTGCCTGGAAAATGTTTTTTTATAGGGTAAAACAGGTCTCCTAACAGGGGTTTTAAAGTAATTCCTAGGAACTGTTCCAAACAGATTCCTGCTTACACTTGCATAAGCCAACCTCCGTTTGGCAGCTAGAAAGTCCCGCATCTTTTTCTTTGTAGTTGACATTGCAGAGCCTTTTAACATCTGCCTCTGCTTTCTGCTTCTTAATCCAATACTTACCCTTTCCTCTGCTAAATATGCGATTAATAGCACGAAATTTAGCCAACCTTTGCATTAACAGATAAGGATTCCTCTGTTCCATGAACAAAGTGCCTTGAAAAACAAATTTCACCCATGTCTCTTGACAGGCCTTTAAGTGTGCCAATTGTGACAAAATCCAATAATCTACGCACATCGCTCTTAATCCTTTCCAACTCATGGGATATTCGCCCACATCGAATATACGTGAACCCATTTAAAACAGTTAATATATTTAAAACTGTTGTAAATAAACAGAATATAATCCAATAATTATAACTTACACAGATTTCTTCCATACAATAACTCAAAGACTAAACAGTCAAAGAAAGTATACTTATTAACAATGATTACTTCCGGTACACGCAACACCATATTTAATTTTGTTTTTTCAGCTTCCAAAAGAATCTTCTTTTCAGCTTGCAGATCACGCTTCGTAGATACAGCACAGCTCATGGGCCCAACACTGTTACTAGGCTCAACAATGCCAAAAATTAAAATTTTTGATTCTGAGGGTGTACTGACATGATCGCACAAACTGGGCCGGCCCAAATGGCTAAATGATGATCTGCAATCTGAAAATTCATCTCCAGGCCCACAAGATATAGCCTTGGGCTTTTCAATGTTGTCAGGACGAGCACTAAGACAACGGCTCAGTGTGGGCTTATTGTATCCACAGTGCCAGACGTCAACATTATCCCTGTTGAAAATTTTAGACTTTATGTCAACTACAGGACCTCTAAATGCTAATTCATTGGGCCTCCTGACTGTAGATAGTTTGAGAAATGCTTTCATCTTGTAGTAATTGACATCCGATTTAATATTAGAATTTTCCAAAACGTAAGTAATCGACCATGGACACTCCTTGTCATTCAAACTTGCATATGCATTGCCAAAAAAGGTCATGTTCAAACAACATGCTACATGGAAAAAAAACTCCGCATGTTTACAATCAGGCTCGCATAAACGATTGTCGAACACCCTGACCCTAACACACCCTTCAGAATTCATTGGGCATTGGGGTCTGTACATCAATAGACAACTGTCTATCATCACTGACATGTTCTTCATCTTGTTAAATGCCCTGTCAATAAAACTAGGGTATTTTAATTTCACAGACTCAACAGATGATCCGGATTTGATATCCGTACAATCAGTCTCATAATCACCGACACCGTTTCGGCTAAAGGAATCTCCATTGTTTTGTAGATAATTTTCTTAGAAAATGCACAAATTTATAATGAATCAAACAAAATACAGCTGCTACTTCCTTCAAAAGAAATAAGCTACAGTAAAAGTCACTTTATGAACAGTAAAAAGGTGGAAATATTTGATTTTTCAAAAAGTGAGATGATTCCATTTGACATTAGAAAGATGCCAGACTTAATTGGATTTATATTCCTTTTTACTGTTGTACAACCGAAAAAGGTAATGATGACTTTTGACACATGACAGACTTAATTGGCAGTTTATGCCTCTTTCCTTTACTGTAGCCACGTGGGTGGGTCCCAGCTGTCGGCCACTGGGCAAAACAAGTAATATTATATGGTTTTGCTGGAATCATGGGCCGACACACGATTATAAAAGGAAGGGATCGTGTGGGTATGATTACTCACCCAACTCACCCAAAACCCTGAAGGTGACTTACTCACCCATTCACCCAGCAAAACATAGTAGAGATAGAAGTTTTCCATGGCAAAACAAAATACCAAGTTCCGCCTTAAGGGCAAATCCGTCTTTTTAACTTACCCACACTGCCCCCTCATACTTATTTTCCTCATTGACTATTTATTTTCTTTACTCAAAGAAAACAATATTTCGTATGCACGAGTGTGTACGGAAAATCACCAAGACGGTGAGCCACACTTGCATTGCCTGGTGCAGGTTGAAAAAACTCTTGACACAACCAATCCCCATTTTTTTGACATAACTGACCCCAACAGATCAGCCATATATCATCCCAACTGTCAAAAACCAAGGAGGGATTTAGATGTGGCAAATTACATGCAAAATGGGGGAAATTTGAAGAAAGAGGGGGTGCTCAATGCATCTAGAAAGAGTCCAAAAAATCCAGAGACGCAATATGGGCATCCATATTGAACGAATCAACAAGCAAGGATGATTTCCTTTCTAGAGTATGCACTGAGCAACCTTACGTACGTTTGGCAACCCAGCTCAGAAATCTGAATACGCTGCAAATTCCAGATGGCCAGTCATTCAACCTGAGTATCAGCCCCGATGGACCAATTTTGTAAATGTCCCCCAAGAACTTAAAGATTGGGTAGACCAGAATTCGTTCTTGGTAAGTTTTCAAAACTTACAAATTACACTCGCCCGACCAATAGATATGGAAGATGCCATTTGGGCCCATGAACAAACCCTAATGGACCTTAATGAACTTATGAAATTAGGGATGTATTAAATGTTAACCGTTCTTCTCCCCCACCTGCAGGACCGGAGAACAAACCGGACCGCCCTATCGATGATAATTGAAGGCCCAACAAGAACTGGCAAAACAGCTTGGGCTAGAAGTTTGGGCCGACATAATTATTTTTGTGATAGTATAGATTTTTCTTCATATGATGTCCATGCCCTTTACAATATTGTAGATGATATCCTCTTTCAATACTTTTCTTATAAAAAATAATTGTTAGATGCTCAGAAAGGCTTCACTGTAAATGAAAAGTACATAAAGAAAAAAAGAGTACCAGGGGATACCATATATATATATATATATATATATATATATATATATGTATATATATCTTAAAAAATGAAACTCAAGACCAGCAGATTATTTTATCCTGGGTCCGCCGATTGCAACTTAAGTCTAACGCCGATTGAAAAGACTTTTCTTTTTTTATTTTTGAGAATTATAAGACTTTTCATTTTTAGATTAGCATCTTCTTAATTTGTTTTCTCCCCAATATTGGGATTATTAAAGCAACAAGGCAGAAAATATTCAAATAATTGAAACGCTATCTGCATGATGTGTGACTAAAATCGGCCTGAGTGACTAATTAACTGCTGCTACTTGTTACCAGCAGGAACAATTTAGAAGCATGGATTTTCTTTCACAAGCACAAATTAAAAAAGAAAGAAAAAAAAGTTCAAAAGATAGAGTAAGTATGACTAACCAGCTAGTAAATCATGGAGCAGAAAAGTATAACCTTTGCAGCCGTGATTTAACATGCCATTTACGCTTAAATTTGCACCGGAAAAAAAAAAGAAGGCAAGACGGTCAAGATGGAGGAGTAAGGCACATGAAGAACTAACTCATTTGACACTTTGAATACAAAATTAAATTGCCAGATTTAGTAAGTAATGCACGTGCCCTGCTTCTCCATCTTGCTCATCACTTGCCTATTCATGAAGCTTGAGTCCGTGTACTACTTTGCGCACAAAAAAAGGACTAGCAAGTGATGAATGGTTCTCAAGTCTCAACTTGTCTCGCTCGTATATATAGATGAAAGATACGTCCATTACATTTTTACACACAAAAAATATCATTACATATGACGATGCACGAGATCGTCAGGTACCGAAATTGGATTGTGAATCGGGTAATTGAGCTCCGCGAGGATAATCCAACTATTAAACTGGTGAATTTGTTGATAATTTATAGCTAAGCCAATATTATTGATTGCCTACGTACCTAGACATTTTGGGATCAAGTTAATAACGTAGTTCTAAATTTGTGAGTGATGACACCTGTTTATGAAGCTCCATTGTGGGAGCGAAAGCCTTGGTGCATGCGATAAGAGCATGACTAAGATCATGGAGCGGTTTGCAGCCATTGCCATAATGGGGCGGAAATCATTGAGTAATTATTGTATCAGTTACCATCATGGAGTAATGTCTGCTAAATGGCTAAACTGTCAATTTCGGATACCTGAGGTCGATGACGATGATCTTCTCTAAGCTGAGAGTCCAAGACTGAGGTGAACCTGCACCATGTCGGAACGTTGAACAAGCTAAGAGACATGTCGCATGGATCGGTTTATCAGGAACTCCATCAAGAGATAAACTTTGTAGAAGCTCTTGAAATGTAAGGCCCAATTGTAGACTGAGCCCCTATTTGCTGAGAAGCCAGAATATGGTTATCAAGTGCCACGTGTATATATGAGTTTGAGTCATACCCATGTCAAAAGCCCCAAGACCTAAGCTAGGATGTAGATCGTAGGTCAGGTCTGAATTAGGATGACGTTGCATGCCTTAGCATGTGCGAATTCAATGGTTTCTAACTTGAATGATGTATGTTGGACTGTCTTTTGAAATTCGAATTATCGTTAGCTTTCTTCAAGATTCCATTTCTTCTGTATTTCGAGATAAAAAGTCATCATTAGGGCCAGGAATCAAGGCGTTGCCTTTGCGGTTTACCTTGTAAAATGAGATATTTTCCACCTCAGGACCTTCTTCACCCTTCCGAACTAATCAAATCCTTAAGTTATTTTGAGTATACGTGTTATCCTTGTTATAAAACGGATGGAGATAACTTCAGATGCAAGAAATAGAAACAGAAGCAATAAAACATAAACAATCAAAGGAGATAACAGAAACAAGAAGAACACAGATTTAACGTGGAAAACCCCTCAGTGGGAGAGGTAAAAAAACCATGGGCAGAAAAGAGATATTTTATTATGCACTGAATTTACAGATTTCAACACACCCAGATAATGAGACAACAACTGTATTTATAGGCACAAATCCCTAAACCCTAGCCGCAAGGTATCTTTGTCTGAAGCACCATAAATACCCCTACACGTGTCCTCCTTTTAATGGCAATCAGTATAGCCACACATAACGTAATTATCGGATGTGGGACCTGCTGTATTCCAAGATTTCAATGAGACTATCACCCCGCCGATAGTTACCTGGCGATGAAGCTCGAGACTCCACCCTACTGACGCATAGAATTGAATACACTTCTCAGCTGCCCATCACACAGCTGAATCTTCAGATAGGTTCCACCATATGTAGAGTTTAAGTCACTTTACTGACAAATCTCCACCTTGACTTCAACTCTCACTAGAGTCAAACAGATTGCATAACCAGATGTACTTGTACCAGATGCATTCGTCAATGCCAGATGTACTTGTACTAGACTATATCCACAACATCCACTCCACTGATCTGCCCTCAGTAGAGTTTCCAGAAACAGATTATAAGCTTTAAATATTCAGTAAGTCCAGGCAAAGCTGGAACTTACTCTGCTGAACTGGTTTAGTGAACATGTCAGCAGGATTATCCTTGGTGCTGATCTTCTTCACTACAACCTTCTTCTCATTCCTCAAGAAATGATACCTGACATCAATATGCTTGGTTCTCTCATGATGAACCTGATCCTTGGCTAAACATATTGCACTAAGATCATCACAATATATATCGGCCGATCCTGATGCAACCCCAAATCACCGACTAGCCCTTCAACCGGATGCCTCCTCCTTAGTCGCTTGATAAGAGCCATGTATTCTCGCTTGATGAGTTGATAAGGCTCATCGCCTTTGAAGAGTAGCTTTCGGTGACCACCACGCATTTCCCAATGTAAACACATAACCAGTCATTGATCTTCTACTGTCAACATCACCTGCATAATCAGCATCATGGTAGCCTGTGACCAGACTAGTATCACCTCCATAAATAAGACCAACATCAGCTGTACCTCTTAGGTACCTGAATATCCTTTTAACAGCTTTCTAGTGTTCCTTTCCAGGTTAAGCCATAAACCTGCTGACAACACTGATCGCTGAGCGAGATCAGGGCCTAGTTCAAACCATGGCATACATCAAACGCCAATCGCACTAGCATAGGGGAACTTTTGACATATACTCTTCTTCTTCACCGATCAGAAGCATAAATGAGACAAATGAACATTTGATGCCATAGAGTATCTATTGGTTTTGCAAAGAGACATCCCAAACTTGGCCAATATCTTCGCACACATAACCTCTTTGAGACAAGAATAATTTCTCTTGACTTCTATCTCTCGCATCTCCATCCCCAAGATTTTCTTGGTCGCACCCAAATCCTTCATTTCAAATTCAAAGACTAAGAAGGTTCTTGATTTTGAACATCGACTTTCTTGCAAAGAAGAATCAACATGTCATCCACATACGTAACAAGATAGATATATGATCCATCTTTCAAAGAGATCATGGTATACACAACAATCATAAGGACTTATGTTGTAACCCTGCTGAAGCATAAAACTGTCAAACCTTTTATACCACTGCCTTGGAGCTTGCTTCAAACCATACAATGATTTCTTCAACTTGCAAACATAATTTTCCTTGCCAGGAACTTGAAAACACTCAGGCTGAGTCATGTATATCTCCTTATCCACCTCACCATGTAGAAAAGCAGTTTTCACATCTAATTGCTCAAGTTCAAGACCCTGCAGTGCCACCATTGCTAGCAACACCCTTATTGAAGTGTGTCTGACCACTGGTGAAAATATTTCATCAAAGTCAACCCCTTCCTTTTGACTGAATCCTCTTGCAACCAAACGTGCCTTATACCTGCCCCTTACGCTTTTGTTATTCCTTCCTTTTTCTTGAAAATCCATTTACAAGTCACAACTCCTTGTCGGTAAGGGTCGTTTGACCAATTCCCAAGTCTGATTCTTCAACAATGACTCCATTTCATCTCCCATGGCAGCATGCCACTGGGATGCTTCTGTACATGTCACTACTTCCCTGTAAGTAGTAGGTTCAGCAACCTCTACTTCTTCAGCAACTTGGAGTGCATATCCAGCCAAATCATCATATCCATATCTCCTTGAAGGTACCCCAACATTAGATCTTCTAGGCCTGCTGGCAGCTAGACTCTGCTGATCAATGTTTGTATGACGCCATGCTTTGAGGTCTCGATGGTCGGCTTGGATCGATTATGGTTCATTATCCAGGATCGAGATATCTTGTTGATTTGGATCCACCGATTGTTGCATATCAAGAGGAGCTCCACCAAGCTCCACCTGTTTCTCAACACTATCGATTTCGCGACTGGTTTCGACTCAGTGAGACCTCCCCACGATGAGTTTAACATAGAATTTTCATCAAACACAACATCCTGCTGAGGATTACTCGACTCTGCCGATGACCAAATCCTATATCCTTTCACTCCATCACTATACCCCACAAACACTCCTTCTTGGCTCTTGGCTCCAACTTCCCTCACTTACATGATAGTAAGTCAGTGCTTCCAAAACCCTTAGGCGAGTAGTCAAGCAGGCTTGCTGACCACATCTCAAATGGTGTCTTGAGATTGATCCTGTGTGAGGACTCCTGTTGATTAAGTAGCAAGTCGTTTTTACACCTCTCTGCCCAAAATCTCCTTGATAAACCAAACGAGAAAGCATACATCTTGCCTCTCTCCAAAGGTAGAGTTTGATTCATCCTTTCACTACACCATTCTCTCACGAGGTGTATTCCTTACAGATATGATGTCTGGAAATACCCTCAGCTGCACAAAATGAATCAAAATCCGTCTAGCAGAATTCCAGACCATTATCTGTACGAAGCTTCTTGATTTTCCTGCCTAACTGATTCTCCACTAGGGCCTTCCACTGCTTGAAGTTACTGAATGCATCACTTTTGTTCTTCATCATCACCACCCAAGTTATCCTTGAATAGTCATCTATGAATGACACAAAATATCTGTGACCACCCAATGACTCAACTTTTGATGGACCCCAGCAGTCTGAATGGATATAATCAAGTGATGCCTTTGTGTTGTGCAACCCTGCTGAGAACTTACTTCTATGCAACTTCCCAAACACACAATGTTCACAAAAGTCCAGATTCTTAACCTTATATCCCCCAAGAAAACCTGCTGAAGAAAGAACCTGCATGCCCCTTTCACCCATGTGACCAAGTCTCATATGCCACAGCTGAGTCTGCTGAGACTGGTGAACTGCTGAGGATGCAACAACAGCAGTGCCAGATACAGTAGATCCTTGTAATATATACAAGGTTCCCCTCTTGATGCCTTTGAGGACTACAACTGAATCTTTGAAGACATTCAGTTGTCCACCTTCACCCTTGAAATGGAACCCCTTGTTGTCCAGTAGACTGAGAGATACCAAATTCTTGGTCATCTGTGGAACATGTCTTACATCCTTTAGTGTACCGAATTTACCATCCTCTGTCCTTAACTTTACTTAGCCAATTCCCACAACTTTGCAGACCTTGCTGTTGGCCATATAGATTTGACCACCATCCATCTGCTCAAAAGTAGAAAACCACTCCCTGTTTGGACAAATATGATAAGATGATCCAGAATCAAGTATCCACACATCATTATGGTGTGTAGAGTCCCCTGCAACTAGAACCAAATCCTCATCAGATTGCTCAGTAGCCAAGGCTACTATGCCGAATTGCCTTCCTCGCTGCTTTCTTCTTTCTTGGACAATTGGACTTCCAATGTCCTCGCTCCTTCTGATATTACAGACATTAGTAGACTTAGGACCTTTGGACACCGACTTCTTTTTCTTCTTCTCGTCCATATCCTTTTCCACTATTGTCGCTAGCCACTAGCCCAAAGAAACTGATTGTCTGTCCCAAAGACCCTGTGTGTCTAAGCTCCCGGCATGTAAGGCGGACCTCACATCCTCTAAAGCTCATCAGATCATTCCCAACTATGAAAGATCGCACAAAGTTTTCATATGATGCCGGTAATGACACCAGGATTAGGGCTGCATCTTCATCTTCAATTTTAAAATCAATATTCCTTAAATCAAGTAATATTGTGTTCGATTGGTCAAGATGTTCCCTCGGTGGACTCCTTCATGCATCTTCAAACCGAACAACCTCTGCTTTTAACAACAAGTTGTTGGTCGCTGACTTGGTCATGTCTGAGCTTTCAAGCTTCTTCCACAACTTGGCGCGGTGTCTTCCTCAAAGAAACCTCGGTGATAACATCATCGATAAGCACAACATGATGGTTGAATGTGCTTTCTCTTCCAGATCGGCATAATCTGCCGCTTTTTGTATTTGGTTTGTCGATAAAGGATTCCACAAACCTGCTTTGTTTCAACAAAGCACGCATCTTAATTTGCCACGCACCAAAGCTGTTCCTTCCTCAGAAACTTATCGATTTTTACGTTTCTCTGCCGACATCTTTTCTTGCTAAAGATCACAACTTTATCACGAGATCCTAGCACCTTCAAGGTCTTGGTGAAGATGAAGTTGATCGTATAGATTGTTTTCTCCAAAACCTTTCTCTGATACCACTTGTTATAAAACGGATGGAGATAACTTCAGATGCAAGAAATAGAAACAGAAGCAATAAAACATAAACAATCAAAGGAGATAACAGAAACAAGAAGAACACAGATTTAATGTGGAAAAACCCTCAGTGGGAGTGGTAAAAAACCATGGGTAGAAAAGAGATATTTTATTATGCACTGAATTTACAGATTTCAACACACCCAGATAATGAGACAACAACTGTATTTATAGGCACAAATCCCTAAACCCTAGCCGCAAGGAATCTTTGTCTGAAGCACCATAAATACCCCTACACGTGTCCTCCTTTTAATGACACTATATAGCTGTCACATAACAGAATTATCAGATGTGGGACCCGGCTGTATTCCAAGATTTGGCCAGACTATCACCTGCGATAGTTACCTGGCCGACAGAAGCTCGAGAGACTCCACCCTACTGACGCACAGAATTGAATACACTTCTCAGCTGCCCATCACACAGCTGAATCTTCAGATAGGTTCCACCAGATGTAGAGTTTAAGTCACTTTACTGACAATCCATAAGGCCATTCACACTTCGTCATTAGAGATTGAAGATTCCTAGAAACTTCAATGGCTTCCCAGTTGAAAATCAAGATTCTTTGGCTCTAGAAGGCTTAGGTCAATCAGAGAGTCCTTTGAAGGATCAGAAAAAATAAGTGGGTTCATCCGAATTTGGTCGGGTAATTGATATCCGGCCCTCGCTTGATAAATCCGCTATGAGAAAGGCCTGAGAGAAGTACAATATCTACATGGAGGCTTTCAGCCTCCAAATTCCAGAATCTGTTCAGAGACCATACAGCCCACCGGACGAATTTCCTTCCATTTATGTAGAATTACTTGATGGGGGTCTTAGGCTCCCATTGATTCCTGCATTATTGAAAGTCATGTCTTATTACAACATGAACCCGGTTCATATCACTCCTAATGGAATTAGGTCCGTGATAGGGTTTTCCTTGTCATGAAGGTTGGTGGATAACCCTTTTTAAGTGGCCATGTTTAGGGCTTTTTACACGACATAGGGCACTCTCTAAACTTGTTCTATTCTACTCGCCAGAATAGGAAGGTCGAATTTCCTATTCTGGCCGACGGTCCTTCTATTAAGAAATCAATGAGGGAACGGAGCGGAATTTAAAATTTAAATTTCATTTTGACCAAGACAGACTTCGTTTAAACAATAAACAAATAGCATGAGACAAGATTTTATACCAGTTTGATCTAAAAGATTGTCTCTTTGTCTACGGTTGTAGTTTGTGCACGAAGGCACCCAAGTGTTCAGTCTTTATCGTTGATCCACACGAACAACCGCTGGAATCCTCCAATAGGATTGCTACCAAAAAAAGTCAGCTGTTAGGCCGTATTTTCTTTTATCCCAAAACTCTTTCACAAGAAGCTCTATTTTTCTCACTAAAATACTACAAGAATATTGTATTGCAAAAAGGTGGCACAACATACCTTTTATAGGAGTATGGGGCGCCATCTCCTTATCCTAATTGGCTTGGGATTAGCTTCTTGACTTGGAGTAGGAAATAATCTTTTCCCAATAAACTAAGTATTGAGGAAATAAATCCTTTTAAATGATTTATTCATTAATATCTAATATATTAAATTAAATATCTCCAAGATATATATATTGTCAATATCTAATATTAAATATATATTCATTATATTACTTAAATATATATCAATTACACATGTGCATACATCACAATATACTACACACACAGATATATATATATATATATATATATATATATATATATATATATATATATATATATTGGCACCACATGTGTCATATACATCGTGGATATTTAATTAATCTACATAATTAATATTTTGTATTATTTATTCATAATAAACAAATACTACTATATTAATAAACCACTGCCAAAATGCCCTTCATGTGAAACGGTTACCGTGTAAATAGAATCATATTGCTGTTATAATATTTATACAGTCGTATCTTGAGTGTCAAAATAATAACGACCGTATCTTATAATCTGGATATCCTACTCTCTCGAAGAAACACATTACTTCCGCTTTGCAAATACTTTCAAGAATAAGACATTCCTTATAAGAAGACATTTCAGATATTTACTCATACTATTAGGAAACATGATTTCCGGACGAGCGACATAAATCCTACGCATGCTTCAATATCATACCCCAAGCACTAACGCATGATCGCCCTATGATTAGGGGTAACCTCAATAGTGTCTTTTAGAAATAAAAAATGTTTTGATGATTGTTTAAACTTAATGATGAGTGCCTAACCAGCTGTTATAGTTGCATGGAAAAAATGTCTATAACTGAATGTATATGTCTTTACTATAGTCTGATTACTGTATAGGTTAAATCAGACAATCATTGTAATAGAAATTGTATAGGTTTAATGGAGTCTTGGAAATCTTCTGAACAAATCAACAAGTGTTGAATTAGTTAGTCAGCTGAGGGTTCAAACTCAGTTGATCTATCAAGTGCTGAAGATTTGAAGAGCTCAGGGAACAAACTCAGTTTATGAAGATTGAAGACCTGAAGGCTGAGGGAACAAACTCAGTTATGAAATTAAGCCAAGGCTATACAATTAGACTTTAGTTAAGTCTATTATGGCATGGACTAGATGTATAGACCTCGTATTTTATGGTATGAGATTCAAAAGGACAAGTGATGAAGAATCTCAGTTATGTTTTCGAAGTGGTGTACTATAATCACATCAATTATGATCAGATGAAAAGAGTCAGCTGATCAAGTAGATCAAACAAATCAACAAGACATAATCATCTGAATCAAGAATGAAAACAATCAGCTGAGGATCATGTAACACAGCATAGCAAGTTAATCGAAGTGCTGAAATTTCATGTGTTGAGTTGTAGTGCTGGGTATTTTGATCTAAACTCAAAGAATATTCAAAGGATCACATACTCACAGCTGAAATCAATGGAAAAAGTACCATCAACGGTCATATCCTACAGAACCTTAAAGGTGTAAGAATCCCATTGGTTGACAGCTAGTCATTATCAGAATGACACTGACACAACAGATCAGAACCACAAGGGATGTCAGATTGTATTCAGAAAAATCCATCAACGTTTACAAGATTTTGAATTTGAACGTTGGATTCTTACCTATAAATAGAGGACTTGACATCCAGAGAAAATGTGTGTATTTGTGGTGAGTGATAAGAAATGTAAAAGGTGAAAAAGAATATTCAAGCAATTCATTTTAATAAGGGGAAGATAAAAATAAAGCTATCTAGTAACACTGCTGAACAGTAATTTGTTGAGAACTATATTGCAAGATCCAGAAATCTTCAAGTGTCAGAATCTTTCAAGACTTATCTAGTTCATCAACACTTGAAGACTGAGATACTGAACTTAACTTTATCTATCAAGGATCAAGCTCATCAACAATAAAGAATCACTTACTTGATTCAATCCTTTCTTTTTGTTCAAACAAAGGTTAAGGATTATGAAGCATCTACTGTGTGTGAAGGATAGTTGTTGTGCAGCTGGTGTAGAAATATCTACGATAAAGCTGTGTGGGGGAGCTGGTGAGGAGGCAATCCTACCCTCGAAGGATCAGGGGAGCAAGCTTAGTGAAGCAGCAATTCTACCTGCCAAGGACTAAGTTCTCAAATTTGAAGTTGTAGTTATCAGTCGAGGACAATCATCTTCTTATTGTATCATGTAAATGCACCTCAAGAACAATAGTGAATATCCTCCAACATCATAGGAGAAGTGGAGATGTAGAGGATTGCACCACCTCGAATTTCTATAAACAAATTTCTTGTGTTATTTACTTGTAGTAATTAGTTTATTTTATCAATTTGCTTACCAATCATATCAAGTTAACACTAACCTTACTCAACTGACAACACAGAAGTTGCTGAGTAATCAACACCAAGCACATTTCGAGAACAACAAGTTTATAAAGGCTTTAATTATTTCCGTTGCATAAAATTCAACAGACCTAATTAGTCAACAGACAAATTAGTAAACTAAGTTATCAATCTCTAGTTTGCTTTTGCAAAATCTTGTCTCAAGCCTTTCAAAGGGACCTAACAATTGGTATTAGAGCAGTGTTCTTCTGTTCTGACTAGAGATCCTTTGTTATTTCTAATACCAATCTAACAATTGGTGTCAGAGCGGAACCTCAATTCAGAGGAGATCTATTGTTAACTCTTTAATGTAGAAGTTCTGTTATGAAGAAATCGTTCGTTGTTCTCTTTGAAAATATTTTCAATTTTTGTTTTCAAAGAATTGCATTGAGGATTCACAAAGTCACCTTGGTAAGTTATTTAGTTGTATTTAAGTAGATTTGATGAATACAAGAATAGATTGTATGCATATATTGCTAATACTCATGAATAGTTGGTTGAAGTGCTGACTGAAGATCTAATCAAAGAACCAGTAACCTAAAACAACACAGATAACACTCAGCAGGAAGCTCCTAAAGCCTCAGAAATTGTTATGAATTGCAAAGACCATCAACATTTCTCCCTAATGAGAATAATGCTGAAAATGAAGAGGAGATCATTTTGTTTACAGCTGATTGTTCAGAAATCCATATCAATAGAATGATACTTGATGAAGTCATGGATGAATGCACAACCTATGAAAAGAACAATGGAAAGCAAGTGTTGATTGCCGAAGTATCCGACAACTTCAATTATGAATCTTGTGCTGACAATGTTGTATCAATTGAGAATGCATTAATGATCAGAGATCAGAATGAGGTAAATGCTTCAACATTTAGACATTCATAAGCATCAAGATCCTCTTCTTCTACTGCTAGATCCAATCTAGGAAATTTAAAACTATGTGAATCTATTGACATGCTCCTAAAGGAATTAGAGACAATTCAAAAGAATTATGAGAATGTCAAAAATGAAAGATAATCACTTATAGCTGAAGTTTTAAGATTAACTGTTGAACCATATTTTGTCAAATCTAACAAAAGTGTGCAAGCAGCTAGATCTGATGAATTTCAGAATGACCCTACTGAGAAAATTAATATCTCTGAATCAACAACAAATCCAACATCTTCACTTCAATTCAAATCCGGAAAGCCACATAGAGATAGATCAAGCCTTGGATTTGATAATCAATAGAATACTAAGGCTGCACCTAGTAAAGCTGCTGAACCAAGTACCAGAATTGGTCCTAAGTTTATTGCTGCACAATAGTCCAATCCTCATAAAGCTGCAGAACCTGCTAGATCTGACAAAAAAATTATAGGCCAAACAGAATTGCCGATACAATTCCTGGATCAGGTAAAGATGCTCAGCAGACTGCTAGATCAAGCAGAACTAATCAGCAGAAGACTAGAAATAGCAGAACTGATTCTATATCAGTTAAGAATAGAAACAAACCAGTCAAAAGCTACTAAACCTAAGAATGTTTATCATTCCAAGGATACTAGATTCAGGGGGAAAGGGAGACTATTTCCTTCAGATGAAGATTGGGATGTTTCTATTCCTATTGTTAGACCTGCTAAGTTTCACAAAAAACATAAGGCTAAGCCTCAATACAGAGCTGTTAATCCAAGACATCAAACTTATGTGAAACAAACTAGACCTAACAATAGAAATCAAAGCATGCATAACTTTATTACAAATGGTCAGAGAACATACATGAAGAAACGTGAGCCTAATGTGAAAATCTATAGAGTTGTATGCTATATGTATGAGGGTGATAAGTTCAATCCACCTAGGAAAAACCATATCCGTATGGTCTAGGATTGTTCTTACAACTAACCAAGGAGGACCCAAACATGTATGGGTATTAAAGAAACATTAATCTGTTTTGCAGGTTCTTTGGTTCTTAGTCAGTGGAGTTCCAGACAAACAACAAGTTCTAATCATTGGCAATTGAAGCTCTATGAAGTACAAGTTGAATCAAGGGTATGCATCATAAGAGATACCAAGACCAACATTGTTTGAAATAATGGAGTTGATCAGCTGAGAAATTACAAGAAGATCATGTGAGTTTTTGAACAGGCCAAGATGATTAATCTTTGGTATGATGGGTGAGCTCACTTATCAAATTAGTCATAGATCATCAAGTTTCCAGAGAGAAATCAACAATCGGTATCAACACTTGGATTCAACAATTGGTGTGAAGTTAAAAAATAGTTGGTGTCAACAATGGGAGAACTATGAAAATGTCTTTTCAGTATAAAAGTCATTCATCATTAGAGAACTATGAAAATTTCTTCGAATATCTTCATGGTTCACACATGATTATACATTTTTCTTAAGCTGTGAGCTCGGTCCTTATTTAACATATTTCATGGGGAGTTGATTTTGGAGATGATGGACACGAGAATCATTTTTGTGATTTCTGTTGTGCCAGTTAAATTTACACTTTTTTTGAGTTGTATAACAGGTGTCCTAAAACATTAGACTTATTTTGTATCTTGCTCTCTTTTGTTGAGACAATCTCTTGTAGTATTTGACTAGAGTGAGACATTATGAATGATCAAGGTGTATGGGTTTTTATGGGTCATGTTGGATTATTGTCTGGATGAGGTTGTTATTTATGGTACTTATCTTATTGGGATCATAGGTTATATCACTAATAAGGAAGTTGTCACTCTTGACACATTTGGCTCATTGCCGGTCCGGTACCACCGATTAGGCTACGACCTTGTTAGTCGATGACAACCTTGGTTCATATTCTTGCTCTGAGATTGTTTTATCTTATATTTTTGTCGAATCTGAACTCAAATTTCAGCGAAAAATTTGGTATGATATCAATGTGAAGTAAGACTCACGTATGTAATTGTCACGAATTATACACGTATTGAGCAGCTTTTACCTACTCCACCCTTAAAAGGTATGGGCCGTTACATTCATCGACTAAACATCTTTAATTAAATTTTCAAAATGTTACTGTCACATTGAAACATCACAACGGGAGTAGCAAATCATGTAGAATCATCAAGATAAGCAGATAATATTTTGTTACGTTTCGTTACGCTTTTCTTTTATTCATGTTATTTGTTATGACTGCTACATTTTGCGACATCAAGCATTACCCTGTTATGATTTTGCTGTGTTAGTAAATTATAATTGAACGAGCAGAAACTTAGGAGCTGTGCTTCACATCATGACAGGTACATGCATCACATTCACTTGTAAAAAGAGAAGATACATTATGCTAATAGGACAAAAAGAAAATGTTATTGTTGTTAGTGGGGAGTGAGCTGGTGGGAATGATGATAAAGGAAATGGCGAGACAGGCTAATGAAGTGGGTCTAAATTTAACCCATTAGACTAGCAATTAAGCATGTAACTGGAATATAACTGGACAGCACCACAATCCATTACCGGAGGCAAATTATAGTGGGATCGAGTTTATCAAAGTGATGCAACTAGAACGTAGGGACTCCCTGTTCATTTATTTGTCTTTTTTTAATTAAAGTATCTTAGTGGGTGATAGTATAAATCATCATTATACTGAAATGAATGGAGAAAATAATATAAAGAATCGCTATAAAGAAAACGCTCACGAAATGCATTCAGAACCTTGACGTCCCGTTCCCGTATTTCGAAATTCATTTTTGAAAAAAAATATCCGACACGTATTGTAACGCCCTGTCCTAGACACCGAGTCTTTATCCGGGAAATAAAACGTTCGGCACGTGACATTTTGAGAAAACTCCAAACACCACGCAAGCCTTACGCCATATCAGAGTAAATAACAATAAATGCGAAAGAAAACAAACTGAAGACTCGGGAGATAGACATCAGGGTCTTACAACATAACTAATCAACCAGAAATAACTGATGTCAAACTATATCATAAATAACTGAAGTAAATGCTAGAATCCCAAACAACAATCTTGTCTGAAAAGAAAGGACAACTGTAACTATTGAAACATTGCCCTATTCAAAGGTACTAAAACAATAAACTTGTACACAAACTCCATAAGCTCTAATCATAAGCATGTTCTTCGAAATCTTCCTCAAAAACATCACCAACCTGCATATCTTCTTATTCTAAAAGAGGTGTAAGCTCATGCATAAGCTTAGTAAGGAGAAAGAAGATAAAAATTGAGATTCATGGTTGTCATAAGCCGGAAGACACGACATGAAACTACTTTATGTGCTTAATTTCACAAACAATGTAGAACCATGCTTTTAACGTAAGGGGAAAACCACTTTGTAGTACAAAATCAATGCATAAGAAAAGCATGCCTATTTTACTATATCCATATATCTTGCTATACATGTTCAGTTATATTCATTATTAACTCACTTTCTTAACATATTCATGTCCTTGTCTTTTCCTATCCGTGACTCTTGTCTACTAGCTTTAAGGTGCAGGATACAGCTCAGCTAGTACAACTAAATACACCTCCAACATGGGACTTACTGATGCCCAAGGTACACTTATAAGCACACCGGCCGCCTTAAGAACGGCTTGGCTAATATAGCTAGTCACACTTCTGACATGGATCTTAACTGTGCCCAAGGTACCCCATCTATTCGTGCTTATTAACGAATACCCTGCTAAGTAGATTCAATAACATGTAAAGCAAATAAGAGCATGTAAAGCATTTAATTCTATACTAAAATCCATGGCTAACCTATGGGAAACATGCAAAGTCAATAACCACATCATACTACCAACCTATCTCCACTATACGTGTAAAAATAGAACTCAGAAAATTATCCATAAACCCAAATAACATTCTGAAAGCACTATTTAACTCACAAAATAACTAGAGAGTCAATCTAAGGATTTACTAGTGCGCTTAACCGAGATGCATCTCGATTCGGCATCCAGATTCACTTTCTAAGTTGAAACTAGTCTGGCAACCTGTCCTAAATCACATAACATTCCAGTTTCATGCCAATTTACAAGAAAACAATTCTAAAATGCATTAAAAACACAATCTTTAAAACCAAAATGGATACTTTTGATAAGAATTCCTTACCTTTTAGGCGAGCCAAACCTACGGACCAAAAAATGAACAAGTATGACTATCCCTCGAACCCTTGCGAATCTAGTGACAAATGGATAAACCCTAACAATTAAAAAATTAAACTTTAATTCGAATCCACCAACATGAACTCCCAAATAGTATTAAATAACGTAACGAGTATTTACCTGTAATCTATTCTTGAATCGGATCAAGAAACGATGTACCGAATTGTGATTGAAACATCTTTGTATTCTCATGTCTTCCCGTACAAACTCTTTCTTCCTTTCTTTGCGTCCGCACCCGCTATTCTTTATACCTCCATGGCGCATCAACTTCATTGCTATATATTCCCCAATATTTTATTCAATCCATCAAGCATCCAAATTATATTCATCTACTAGCCTGATTTCCGAAACCATGTTGATGATGCTGGAATTCATCTATATATAAATCCGGACCGATTATCTTTGTGATAAAGACATAAATCCCCTAGAACCCTAATTCGTGTGTAAAGGGGGACGTGTTTTTTGTTTATTTAGACTGAGCTCTCGAGTTATTTCTCTTGAGTTGCCTATACGTATCCAATCACTTAATTGGAATCAAGTCTCCATAGTTCCTTAGGGTTGTTTATATAGGAGATGTCTCATCCCTCTTCCTTGTCCTGCAAGGAATCACATTTGTTATTATTATTAATATTATTTCCCTAAGGATATACATACCGAAATCCCTATGATTTAGGGATAATTATTGACATATTTAATGTCAATATCAGAGTCTTTATGACTAAGGATTATCTCCTCATGTATACTCAGTCATCCCACACGTGGAATAACAGCCGGGTTGTTCTGAGCGTCCTTCGTTCAGCCCCCAAGCCTAATATGGCGAACTAGGCAGCTCCTCTTCACCAGGCCCTTGTCGACCTCTGGTGGCTGGAGGAGGAGTTTCGGCCGATCTCCCACCTGGGGTAAGGAACATGCCCTATGTTCTTGGGGATCCCGGTCTTTAATGCCCTACCACTGGGGGCTATTAATTTATTACACGTCCTAAAAGGACGACACGTGGCGTAGCTCGGGTCGGCTATCATCATAATCCCCTCAGTTATGATCTTACTTTTAGTTGGTTAGATCTGCATTATTTTGGCGGTTCGACAGGACTTATCCGATCTCACGTGTTTGAATCTCTTAACTGGCAGATGGCAGTCTATTAAATAGGCTATCATTACTTTTGCGGGATACAAGGCGCTTTCTCTCTTGCTCAAAATTGATGTCGTTTACAATTCTGAAAGGGGGTTATAACCTATCCTCTCATATCAGACTTTCCCACTTCTCCACATTTGCTATTAAATCAAAGATTTCATTCCGCTCAAGACTTTGCAGTTTCTCAAATAAGCATCCCTTGTCTTCTCTAATTTCTGAGTTCTTCTTCTTTTCTGCTTTTGTTTTCCCTAGTTAATGAGGGCGAGCACTACATCTAGCAGTTCGGTTGAGCAGGAATTTGAGTCCCAATCTGAGTCTGAAGTCGAAATTCTTCAACCAAGGCTTCAATAGATATCCCTGCCCTTAACACAATTGCTGCTCGTAGTGATTTGAGCAGTTCGTTGTAGATCCACAAACTTTTAACCCTTCTAGACCCCGTGACTCTTTCGGATTTACTTTCTTAAATCAGAGCCTAAGAGCCCATATGACTGCTAGGTCAGCTGTAGGCTGCTTTGGGTTAGATCCAAACTCAAATAGGATGACATCCTGCAAATCTGTAACCAATACAACATTGATATGGACCAATACTCTCCCCAGCTTCCAGGTGGTGTAAACCTGTATGCTCATCAGCCCCCCAAGGGTTATTTTACTATGTACAAGGATCAATTTGTCTATGGACTAAGGGCACCATTCTGCCCGGCTTTCCTGGCCGTTCTGAGGAACTACCATCTGAGTTCTGCCCAGATCACCCCTAATGGAGTTAGGGCGATTATCGGCTTCATCATGATCTTCTGTATATTAATGGATACGAAGTTTGTTGTAAACCTTTTTAAGACATTTTACCAGCATAAAAAGGTTTGGAATCATAACAGGTGGTATTACTTTCCACGCCGTATTGACCACCGAAGGGGGATCCCCATCTTGCCTAAGGGGAAGTCATTTATTCATAAGTGGAAGAATCATTTCTTCTTCATCCACCATGGCGGACATCTTGAGCTGAACGGCTGGATTTACTTTCAACTTCCAACCGATGTGTGCCCCATTAGGGTTAGTGAAGGATTACTGAACGATATCGCCGAGTCTGGTCTTATTCTGGATTTTGAACAATGACCCCCCGAACTGATCGAGGCAGCTCACCTATCCGATTTTGGACCTGAGCCTTACTTGAGGCTTACCCAAGAGGAGTACAACAACTGTAGGAGTTTATTTGCTAACTTTGCATTTTTATCATTGCTTTGCTTTACTCTTTGCTCATGCTGACGCTGTTTTTTTATTTTTCAGTGGCCGACTTCACTGATGTTTTTTATCAGGCTTTGAAGGATGATGTTGTGCACGAGCACAACGAACAAGTTTATTAACCCAGAGGCTCCAAGGGCTAGTGCCGAACCGGAGCCTGGTCTGGATGACCCGGAGGCCAATCCTCGAGGACCCTCACCCTGAAGAGAGTCTTCAGCAAGATGAACTGACTGCTGCTGAGCAGCGTACCAATCAGCAGGATGATAACCTGATCATCCTTGATGGCTCAGACCCTGGAAGACAGCTCCAATTGTGCTCCCGATCTGAACGAAAGAGAGGTAGGGCTGATCGAGGGGATCAGGACCTTTCTGAGGGGGATCTATTCCCCTATGCAATTTTCTGTCCGAGATGCCCGACAAGGATCTTGCCTCAGTGGTCTGCTACTTTGTTTTTCGTTTTTGCATACGTTCTCTTTTTTTGTCTTTTAATCAAACTGACCTTTGTCTATCTTTTATCAGGTCGTTAGAGCTGGGATGGAGATCTTGAATAGGCTTGATAGCTTCTCCACCCAGAAGGCTTCTCTGGAAAAATGGATTGCTGATCTCTCAGCCAGCCGTAAAAAGCATAAGGACAAGTCTCTGTCAAAAGATGCTTAGATCGCTGATCTGGAGAAGATTATGCACGCTCAGCAGGCTGAGTTACAGGAGCTTTGAACTGCCAGTGCTGAACGGGAGAAGGTCCTAGCCAAACTCCGTGATGATCATGAGGGGCCTGAGGCCGCGATACCTGCGCGGATCACTCAAGCTGTTCATGAATATAAGAGCTCTACTCACTTACTGGGCCTTAAAGGTTTCATTGGCTCCATCTTAAGTCAAGGGTAAACCCTGGGTGTAGACCAGGCCAAGGAGCAGTGCCCTTAGCTGGTCATTGAGGATCTCCTACATGGGTGGCTCCGCAAGCCTGGTGGAAATAAGCTCTATGAGGCCAGACTTAGGGAGTTTCAGGCCGGTGAAGATCTACCAAGAAGTATGCCCGCAGACGTGCCTCTCAATAAACCAGTACATCATCGGCTCAGCCCTCCAGTACGCCTTCTGATCAGCCTTCTCAACATGATCCGGTTGCTGATTCTTAAGCTTAGGCACTTATAATTATGTTGAAATTTTTTGTAATAATTCCAACTTTTCTAATGCCTTTTATTTTTGACAGTATATGCCTTTTTAGGCATTTGTTCTGTAATGACTTTTTTGGCTTTTCGCCCTTTTTTTGTTCTCCTTTGGGTTTTTTTTGGCCTTTGCTCTTTTTCTTTTTAAGCATAACTTGGGGCTCTGTACCCCCCTGAAGTACATCATTTAAAAGCTTTGCTTTTTTGAATGGTGTGCTGTAGTTTAAACTCTGATCGTCTGTCCTGCAGACTTGAAGAGTTTGGATTATTTCAACTTTCTATGTATCACAGTTTTGAGCATATATCGGCTCATCGTCTGTCCTGCAGACTTTGGATGTTTGATTATTTCAAAGTTTCTAAGCTTATTTCAGCTCTGATCATCTATGCTGCAGTTAATGTTGGTTTTACCCATTTCTGACATTGCTCTGCAGCTTAGCTCACATAGAGTTTGTCTTTTACAAACTTTTTCTGAGTCCGTCCTGTGGCTCAGTTCGTATGGTGTTAACGGTGATTTTTACGATATATATGATATTATTTCGTAGAAATTTCCTTCGTGTTTTATTACTTTTTATAGAAAAGTAAGTGTTTAAAGGATTTATTGAGCAAATGAGTTTTAAAAGTATTTAAGTGCGAATTCGAGGTAATTACGTGGTTTTATTGGTGATTTTTGTATGGTTTTACACTTTGCACTTTTCTATCAACTTGTAGGTGCATTTGCATGGCATAGGATGAGCTAAAAAGTGATTCTATTGAAGGTTAAATAGAGGGAGGAAGATGCATAATGAAGTTGGAATGAAGATTTACAAGTTGAACGAGCGTTTGATCATTGCGTCCAGTGGACTGGCGTCCAAGAGAGTAAACGGGCGTCCACTGGAGCCTTTGGATTCAGGATGTTCAGATTTTCTGTGGACGAGCGTTCAATTTTACATAGGACGGGCGTCTGATCCAGCTCGGCCCGACTCGAAGTTTTTATTGAAGGCTGAACTGGCGTCCAGCATCCTTGGACGGGCGTCCAGCCACCGCCTCAGCCTAAACCGACTTCAAAACTTATAAATAGTCGCGTTTTTCTGAACCCTATTACGACAACTCACCCCTGGCCGCCCCAGGCCCCTTGGGGGGGCGACTTTTCTGAGTTTTTCCCTACTTTAAACATCTTTTCTTCTACTTTTTACTCATAGTATTTGCATATAAACGATGAATAAAGGCTAAGCGATTTGAACAAGCGTGTGAAGCCAATCTCTGCAACAACTTGATTTCGATTCTTGGATGCTTTGTGAGTTTTAATTAAAGTTTGTTTCTTTATTATGTGTTTATTTGTTATGCAATTTATATCGAGAGATGGTTGCTCTGTGATGTTTAACGTTTGATGAAAATCGTTGTTTGACCTAGATCACCATATTAAAGATTGGACTTTTAACCTAAAAATAACGCGAGTTGTTAGGTTAATTTCTAGGTTGCTAGATTGAGAAATCTTACACCTTGGTTATGGAAGCGTTAATCTTTAAGATCGAGAGATGAAAGATTAATAAGCGAATTATCTACGAGAGTAGGAATTCATACCTTTGATAGGTGAACCACATATTTATTAAATCTTCACTAAACGATCTAGAGTAGAAATTGAGGGTTGCGGGATAGGTAGATCAATGCTTGTTCTTCGTTAAAATTAACTGAAATTATCTTTGTGCCTTGTCTTCGTTGCTATTTTAGAATTTTCTTTTTCTTTTTAGTTATAGAATAGATTTGTTTAGTTAGTTTAGGTCCGTAACTATATTTCCTGGCTTTGGATTGACAACCCTCTGTCCAGTTTATTGTTTCTTCGTTTTCGTTTTTAGTTATTTTTCGTGACAATTTAGAAAAATTAAGAACTAGACCAACGTCGATTCCCTGTGATTCGACTCCGGTTGTAGCTACTATACTACGATCCCTGCACTTGGGGTAAACCGGATTATTTTATTACTTGTTTGTTCTTCATTAGATAAAATCCGAGACAAGTTTTTGGCGCCGTTGCCGGGGAATCGGTACGGTTGTCTAGTTTATTAATTTTTCTGATTTTATGTTATAAGTTGGGATAAAAGGGATCATTAGGGCACATGGTAGTATTTTGGCCGTAACTTTCGGCTCGAGTGTCCGTTTGGCATGCAGGACCCCAATTCGGGAAGCTCGTTTCGACGCCGACGACATGATGAAATCTTTTGTACTAATGGTGAAAGGCCAAAGGCCGTTCGAAGCCGTTTTCAAGGTCAAAATTTGCTGTTTTCCCTTCCATTTTGGCCTCAGAAGATTTCAACACGTTTTTTTCTCACCGTCTTAGTGTTTTTTCTATTTTAAATTTTTCGTAGGTAGGTTTCTGTTTCTGTTTCTGTTTCCGTTTCTTTTTCTGTCTCTTTATCTTTTCTAAAAAAACAAAAAAAAAGTCATCAACTAGGATTATGCAAGATCATATCGCCATGCTAAAACAGCAGATGGCAGCTCTTCAAATGTCGCTTAATCCTATGAATCGCACTCAGTCTTTTCCACGTAACTCTCGGGTTCGTTACTTGCAAGATGTTGTCGACCGGCCATCTTTGTTGGCTAGTGTCGATTTCTTTCCTGCTTTGCGTATCAAGTTAACACCGCCCATAATCGGGAAATTTTAATCTAGTCACATGTCAAAATTGTGACAATGTGGGACATCATCGCTCGTTTACGTCCCCATGAGTGGACGAATGCTTTGAAGTAAATGCTTTCGGTGGCCAAAGAATATCGAGATTTAATAATCGGTTCTCACGCCACAACAATTTTCCAAATCGGGGTTTCAATCGAATTGGAATTTCAATCAAAACCCGAACTTGATCGGGACCAACATATCAATTTTTCCAATCAAAATCAATGGTTCAATCGAGCAGTCCCAATCCTATGTTTCAAAGTCGATCTAGCCAATCTTTCCCATAGAACTTTCGAACTATCAAGGCCCCTCTCAATCGGACGATCTTGAAGCTAAATTAGAGGAGCAAAACAGGACACTCAAGAATCTTGAGAGACGGCTCAGGCAAATGGCTCAAGACCAAGGCATTGACCTAGCTCCCACACTTCCTTATGATAGAGAAAAGGCTAGTGCCATGAACTTAGGATCCGGCATACAATTGAGTGGTTCCCCAAAAGTAGAAGTGTCAAGTTTAATGGATTCATCTGTCTTTGTATCCGATGCTCGTATACCCTCAACTGATGAGAATTCTTATGGACATGGATTTAATAACGTTCAAGTGAGATGTTCGTATTGTGGTGGAAACCATTATGAGGCTCAGTGTAGTGGAGGTAATTTACCTCACCAATGGAATACTAATAGCAATTATGATGCAAGTTATGAGAATCCACTTCAATCTAACTATGCATCCACATACAATGGTGGGAGGAGTAACTATCCTTATTCTCCGTGGGATCAAGAAGAAAGCAATTATCAACAAGTGTTCCCTCACTCAGAGCCCGAGTCTTACATGGAAGCTTTGTTAGAGAAATATATAGAGAGCAGAAAGGAAGTTTCTGGAGAAATGGCACACCTGGTGCATCTGATGGAGGTCAAGTCAAATTATTAACTCGATGCCTACTAACACACTAGCAAGAGAACTAGGTTCAATTGTAGTATAGCCAGATAGAGTCGAGGTCGATCCCACGGAGACTCGGCACAAATAAAACACAACTTTATCCTATTAGAACTAAATTGAAAGGGCGGTCTACGACCAACTAAATGCAATAAATAAAATATTGACAACCACAAGACACAAAAGACCACAAAGACAGACTAAAGACTACTAAAACACGGATAATACGGTTGATATTATCTAAACAAATAGTATTGATTACGCTAGTAGATTATAACTCCCCCATGTGAATTAGGATGATTACGAGATAAAACAAACGTTAAAGATTGATTATTATGACTACGGGAGTCATCCCCTAAGGTAGATTTAGCTCCGGTTAGGCCATCTAAATCATCGTGCATCCATTACGTGACTTCGCCTTTTAATGCCTCCATCTCATATAACTTCTGACACAATTACGAAACTAGGGATGCCGGTATAAACCGTAACCTCATCTAAGAAACATTCCTAGGGTAAGGCGTACTTCTTAGATGCCGATTCAATCTATATCTTAATTAACAATCACTTTTTGGGTTTCATGTTAAATTATGATGACAAATAATTACGTTGATCAGGTTTAATTACTCGTTTTAATTCCAAATCGAGAAATCGACGTAGTCGGCCGATCATAATATTGCCCTACACATCACCACGCTCGGTCGACCGAACGACGAAAGACACTCGGGCGACCGAATGACATGCCTTGGTCGACCGAACACGCCTTACGTAATGTCGGAACAAATCATGATTACTTCTTAACGCTTCTAACCTAAACACATGGGTTCGTAAATTAATCTACATCACGCAATCAATACAAATAAAAACTACTCCATAATAAAATACATCGATCTACAAATAAAGATTGCATAATTGAATAGTCATACCCTCGAAGGCGAGTGACTCACTCTTTAATGCGCTCCTAATCGGAGAATCCGACGAATCCACAATGAACGAACATAAAGAAAATAAAACTAAAAACTTAAAAGCTAAAATTGTATGAATTGTTTTGTGTTGTAGTGGTGTGTCTTTCTCAGCATCGTGGCTGCTGTTTATATAGGAGTTGTAGCCGACATAGGAGAATCAAAAGATTGACATGCATTTATCAACTTAGGCTCGGGTGACCCGACGCATACCGCTCGGTCGACCGAATGGCATGGCTCGGTCGACCGAGCCTCCTCTTTACGCGTTTTCAAATTCGGTTCGTCGACTTGTTCCCCACTCCATGCTTTTGAATTGATCTCGATTAATCTTTTCTTCAATGCTCCGATTTTCTTCTCTTTTATCTTGAGATCTCCGATTGCGTGATAATTATCTTCCGATTTATCATGATCTCGCAAAATCAGCATTTATCACACAATTAATTGCTCTTTTATAATAAAACAAATTAAATACCAATTATCATATTAATAATCACTTATCATTAAATAATAAATATAAACACGTGATTAAATATGAAATATATATAATTAACTCCGATTTAAGGTTATAATTGATGACATAAATGGGTATATTTTAAATCATCATCAAAATGCCCCCACTTAAACTTTGCTTCGTCCCAACAAAGCATCAACAAGTTATTCCCAAGACAACATTTTACGTGGTCAACTAATACTTACACAAGAAACCCGAGTCAACTCATAACATCCATGCTCTCATAAGATAAGCATTATTCACTACTCGCTATGAATCAAGTGATTGTGTGCATGTGCATTGGTTTTATATAAATGTAGCAAGATTAGAGTTTATGCAGACTTCATATCTAAATTCACCAACATCGACATTCATCTTTTATGCCTCGCAATGGTTAAAGCACTAGAACAATAAGCAAGAGCGTATCTATAGGGTTTTGGACTTGGAGACCGAGTACTACTCAAAGCCTCTAAAAATTCGATTTTTTTCAATTTTGCATATTTTTCAATACTACTAATCTCAAGGAAGAAAACTTTTCATAGAGTATCCCCTATCTTAGATTAAGCATAGCATCGAATATTACCACAAGCGCGGGCTACTTTGGTAATGTTACTACAAGCCCAGTGTTTTAATGCATTGTCAAAACACAGTGCGTCCCAAGCTTATTACTCCGCTTTTGTTGGCTAGAAGATCGAAATACATCGATCGACAAATATCGACATTAGGTCCTCATAACCAATTATCTAAGCAATGTACACATACTTCTTTCAATTATTATAACTCATACGGTACTAAGCGATTCACATGTTGAGTAATTGAACAATACCTAACTACTTGCAATTGTTGGCATGAATATCCTTAAGTTTACTAACAATTTATCGCAAAAGTATAATATGACCACGTACTCACGCAAACTTGGTTCATTTCCTATCAATTCTAAGTATAAGAACTTCACAAGTTTAAGTGCACGAGTTAAACAACTTGGCATTTATCCATAAAATTTTTAAATTTGGCTCAATATTGTCTCAGTATTCCGTTCCCCTTGACTTTTTCAACATATAGCACAATATATAGCACAACATATATATAGCTAAGTCCCCTGCCCCCCACTTAAACATGGCATTGTCCTCAATGACAAAAATAAATGAGTTCAAGATGAAAGACTTAGCTCTCGGAACGGCTCCCAAGTAAAGGAACAATATCGGAGTAATCATCGGCACAACGTGGAGAGACAGACACATCTGTATAAACAAACAAGCTCCACGAAATCGTCAAATACCATGTCTATGGAAGTTATAAAATAACGTGGCGATAATTAGATATAGATATCTAAAAACAGTTTAAGCCACTTTACTTTATACTGCCATGGACAAGACCAAAAGGGATTTAAACCTAAATAAAAACTCACATGACGGCTATCAAGGAAAAAACCTCGTTTATTCCGAACTTAGACTCGGAACATGGCGAGATGAAAAAAAAACCGTGATAGGCGCATGCTACTTTATTAAAAAGAAAAACGGAAAAGATAGTTATAGGTAGTAGTTCTAAGTTTATAGTCGCTAGCTCGACTCAGCTCAAGATGGTTTATTCATAGACAGGGTCATCGAGGTACAAAACCTCCTCCTCAGCAGCAGGCGGAAGCCCGTGATAATGCTTAATACGATGTCCATTGACCACAAATCTGGACTCGTCTTTGAAATTGAATAGCTCCACCGCTCCAGAAGGAAAGACTTGTTGTACTTGAAATGGGCCATACCATCTTGATTTCAACTTACCCGGGAAGAGTCTTAAGCGCGAATTGTACAAGAGAACCAGATCACCCTCTTGAAAGGTCCTCTCCAGAATCTTTTTGTCATGAAACTTCTTCGTGCGCTCCTTGAAAATCTTGGCATTCTCGTATGCCTCTAAACGAAACTCCTCCAGGCGAGTTAATTCTAACATCCTTTTCTCGCCGCCAACGTCTCATCAAAATTTAGCATCCTTGTTGCCCACATGGCCCGGTGCTCCAGCCCACAGGTAGATGATATGCCTTTCCAAAAACAATCTGTGACGGTGACATTCCAATGGAGGTTTTATATGCGATCCTATAAGCCCATAAAGCGTCATCTAAACGTATCGACCAATCCTTCCTAGTCGTATTGACAGCTTTTTTCGAGATACGCTTGATCTCTCGATTGGTGACTTCTACCCTCACCACTAGTGCTGGGGTGATATGCGGTTGCTAGCTTATGTCGAACCCCATACTTAATCATCGACCTTTCAAAAGGTTTATTACAAAAATGACTACCATTGTCGCTATAATCGCCTAGCGTCCCAAACCTTGTAAAAATATTCTTTTTCAAGAATCTAACCACAACCCTAGCATCGTTAGTAGGGAAGCAATGGCCTCAACCCATTTGGATACATAATCAACAACAACTAAGATATATCGGTTAGATAATGATGAAGTGAAAGGTCCAACAAAATCTATTCCCCAAACGCGTCAAAAGCTCCACTTCTAAGATGCTCTTGAGTGGCATCTCATTCCTCCTTGAAATATTACTTGTCATTTGACAAGCATGACATGCCTTTGTATATTGGTGTGCATCCTTAAACAATGTCGGCCAATAAAACCGCATTGGAGGACCTTAGCCGCGGTTTTTCTCCCCGTAGTGTCCTCCAACTTCATAGGAATGACAATGCTTCAGGATATCATTATACTCTCCTTCGGGCACACACCTTCAAAAATATTATCGATCCTAGCTTAAACAAATAAGGCTCATCCCAATAGTAGTGTCTAAGATCTTTAAAGAATTTTTTCCTTTCTTGGACAAAGTGAGATTCGGTGGTAGGTACTTTGCGGATAGATAATTGACAAACAAACTAAACCATGGTTGCTTCTTCTCCTTCACAACCTCAATTCGCGAAGAAATCTGCGGCACAATCATCATGTCCCCGATGATGGTGGTGATGGAGAAAAGTTGTTCATCAGGAAAATATTCTCCTATCTCAGGTAATTCCTCACCATCCTCTAATTGTAAGCGCGATAGATGATCGGCCACCACGTTCTCACTTCCTTTCTTATCTCGGATTTCTACGTCAAATTCTTGCGGCGAGTAGAATCCATCTCAACAGTCTCGGCTTTGAATCTTGCTTTGCTAGGAGATAATTAAGAGCCGCATGGTCAGTCCACACAGTGACTTTAGATCCTACCAAGTAAGATCTAAACTTGTCAAAAGCAAAGATAACGGCCAAAAGTTCCTTCTCCGTTGTGGCGTAATTTCTTTTGGTAGCATTCCAAGTCCGAATTGCATAATAGATAGGTCTGAAGATCTTATCTTTTCTTTGACCCAAAGCGGCGCCACTGAAGATCATCACTTGCATCACACATCACTCAAACGGAAGATCCCAATGCAGTACGACGACGAGCGGGTGCGATGATCGATCTACTTTTATTTCGTTGAAAGCTTTTATGCACTCATTAGAAAAACACGAATGTCACATCCTTGGCCAATAATTCGGTAAGAGGTCTAGAGACCAGGGAAAAGTCCTTGATAAACCTACGATAAAATCCGGCGTGGCCTAAAAAACCTCGCAAAGTTTTAAGATTAGTAGGTGGAGGTAATTTCTCGATCACCTCAACTTTGGCTCTATCCACCTCTATACCGTTTCTTTGATATCGCGGTGGCCCAAAGACTATACCTTCCGTAACCATCAAATGACATTTCTCCCAGTTAAGCACAAGATTCGTCTCTTCACATCTCTTCAACACTCGTGCTAGATGTGTGAGACATGAATCGAAATCGTCTCCAAACACGGAGAAATCATCCATAAAGATTTCCAAGAAGTCTTCCACCATATCCGCAAATAATGACATCATACACCGTTGAAATGTTGCGGGGGCGTTGCACAACCCAAATGGCATTCGATTATACGCAAATGTCCCATATGGGCATGTAAATGTTGTTTTCTCACGATCTTCAGGTGAGATGTGGATTTGATAGTATCCCGAATATCCATCGAAAACAATAGAAAGCATGCCCGCCGCCTCTCGAGCATTTGATCGATGAAGGGAAGAGGAAAATGGTCCTTACGAGTTGCATCATTTAGTTTCCTAAAGTCTATGCATACTCGATGACCGTGATTAGCCTCACGAGAATTAACTCATTCAACTCATTGGCTTGCACCGTCAATCCTCCTTTTTGGGAACTACGTGGATAGGGCTAACCCATTCGCTATCGAGAATTGGAAATATAATTCCCATTTCCAACATTTTTATAACCTCATCCCTAACCACTTCCTTTAATTGTGGGGTTGAACGCCTCGAGGTTGTGCAACCGCTTTCTTTCAGGGTCCACGGAGATCTTGTGCATACATACGCTAGGACTAATGCCCTTAACGTCGCCTATGGTCCATCCAAATGCTCCGCGGTACTCTCTCGAGAACTCTCATAAGTTTCTCTTCTTGTAAGTCCATCAAGGAAGAAGATATGATCGTGTAAGGTCTCATCTTGAAGAAATACGTACTTCAAATTTGCGGGGAAGAGGTTTTAAAGTCAAATTTGTGGGAGGTTCTTCCAAAGATGTCTTCAACTTTTGACTGTGAGTTTGAGTTCAAGTACTTATGCCATGTTGGTCTATGATAGAATCTTTCAATCTCCGCAAAGACTTACTTCCTCTACAGTCTTGGGGTCCTCTACTACATCCTGGCCATATCATCTTCTCCTCCTCACTACTCACGTGCTTTGACTTCATCTTTTCTTTCTAAGACAAAGATCCAAGAAATCCTTTATACTTTCATGTTGTTGAAATTCTTGAACGATCCTATCAATGGAATCTAACATGAAACATTCATCCTCTCCATCATCAAAGTTGCTTCATAGTGTCGAAAACATTGAATGCAACTCTCTCTTCGTTCACTCTTAATACTAATTACCCCTGTAAACATCAATTAGCGTTCTACTAGTGGCCATGAAAGGTCTCCCTAATATCAAGGGCACTTCGTGAGTTAGCTTCCATATCTAATACCACAAAGTCGACGGAAATACAAACTTTTCAACTCTTACTAGCACATCCTCAACCACTCCACACGGTTCCTTGACAGCACGGGTCGACTAATTGCAATGTGATTGAGGTCTTCTTAAGATCATTCATGCCTAGCTTCCGAAAAATAGATAGTGGCATCGAGTTCACGCTTGCTCCTAGATCACACAAAGCTTTGTTCAGACATACGTTACCTATGGTGCAGGGAATGAGAAAACTTCCCGGATCTTTGCATTTTGGGGGTAACTTATGTTGAAGAATGGCCGAGCACTCCTCATTAAGGCATATGGTCTCTAAATCTAGAAGTTTTCTTTTAGTTGAGACAGCGTCTTTTAAAAACTTGGTGTACTCGGGCATTTCACTAGTGCTTCAACTAGGGGTATATTGATTTGTAACTTACTAAACATATCCACGAACTTCTTATACCTCTTATTATCAAACTTAGGCTTCGGCTTTGGTGGAGGATAAGGTGGAGTTGAAGGATCGACATCAGTGAAAATTGGATACTTGTTATCGTAAAGTTCAACTCTAGGGCCAAAGAGTTCTTTATAGGTTCTTTGCTCAGGGCAAAGTCTCGGAAGTATTAGTCTCATTGCTTGGCTCACCATCCTTATTCTTTGTGACTCTTTCTTTCTCTTGCAAGGATGGTGGAGTTACCTCTTTTCCACTTCTTGTCATGATCGCATTCAAATCCTTAGGGTTCTTCTCAGTGTTGCTTGGCAACCTCCAGAGGTCTAGTTGAGACTTGCTCACCTAGTTGTCCTACACAGTGCGTGAGATTTTGGACTAGAGCTTCCCGATTGGTTACCTTGGCATCTGTCTTCTGACAATATTGGCTAAAGTTAGTGGCTAATTCAGCCATAGATTTTGAAAGTTGTCCCATATTGTCAGTGACGACATTACTCAGTTTTTCTATCGCAGCTTCCCAACCAAAAGTTTTAGTCTGGCACAGAGTACATACGGGGTAGGAGGTTTAGGCCTTTCTCCTCGTGCATTAATGTCACTATATCGGATCCAGGATGGTTATGATTAGGCCTGTACCCTCCCCGATATAATTGGCTTCTTCAAGATGCAGAGATTCTCACTTTGAGGTGCTACCTCGATTCCAGCCCTTTCTACTCTCTTGTCATCCTCTCTTGCATCCCATCTACCTTATTGTTGATAACAGTAAAAGTTGTTCTAAGATTTTGGTAGATGCACTATCATCAAATATGTCAGCGGCCATCTTCACAATAGCTATGTCATTGCCTCCCCATTGGCTATTCATCGCTATTTGCTCCATCTTCCCTTGTGCCTCCTCAAGAGATAAAAGAACAAACGCTCCATTGCTGGAGGCATCTACTCTAATTTTCTCGCCTCTCTCAACCCATGGTAAAAGTTTGCATTAAAAGCCAAAGAGAGATGTCATGATGAGGACACTTCCTCATAGCTTCCTTGAAACGCTCCCAAGCTTGATCAAAACTCTCCCAGTGTTGTTGCTTAAATCCTAGGATGTCTTGGCGTAACTTAAAGGTTTTCCCAAGGAAAATACTTATTCATGAATTTTTGCAACAATTGTTCCCAAGTTGTGATAGATCCAAACCTCTAAAGAGAGAAGCCATTGCTTAGCTTTATCTTTCAAGTGAAAGGAAAAGCTTAAGATTTAATGTTCCCTCCGGGATTAATTCGTTTCACTGTGCTAACGATCTCCAAGAAATTCGTCACGTGAACACCAGGATCCTCGCTTTGGACTCCATGAAAAGTAGAATAATTGGTCACCATTTGAATTACATTAGGCCTAGGGTGATAGACTTCCCGCAAAGATCTTGCGGTGCTACGATAAGCGGGAATGAATTGTTCAATAGTGGGCATTGCATAACTTTGCAAAGTGCGCCTCACTCCTTGAACTAGGGCTTGGTTCTCATTATTAGCATTTGCATTCACATTATTGGCATTATTAATAACAGGATTAATAACAGGATTAGGTACTGGTTTGGATTGATTGATTTCCTTCCATTTCTGCTTGATTCGTAATGTTCGTAATGATCGGTTGTATGTCCTTCTTCCACTCCTTGCTCGCTTTCCTCAAGATTTGGATCCTCTTCTCCTTGCTTAGCCGCCTTCCTAGCTAACTTCCTATTCCTTCTCGCAAATTTCTCTATTTCAGATTATAAGGCTCAAGCGGTTCCTTTGATTTCCGAGTAGCGTACTATAAAATAATAAACAACAATAAAACAATTAATCACTAGTAAAGGCTAGGCCTTTAACTAACTAACTAAAACAGACTCAAAATAAGTTTGAGAAAGAAAATGTAAATAAAACGAAGCGTAATGTTTTAAAACTAAGACAGAAATCGAAAAGAGAAAAGAAAATAAATTCTCGGTCGACCGAGAGTCGTGGTTCGATCGACCGAACGGTTTTTTTTTTTTTTTTTTTTTTTTACTTATATCTGAATACTCTTATTCACGCAGAATATTCACGAATCCAGTTCTAACAAAATAAGCTATATCTTAATTTAATGACTCGAGTCCCCGGCAACGGCGCCAAAAACTTGATGGAGGTCAAGTCAAATTATTAACTCGATACCTACTAACACACTAGCAAGAGAACTAGGTTCAATTGTAGTATAGCCGATAGAGAGTCGAGGTCGATCCCACGAGACTCGGCACAAATAAAACACAACTTTATCCTATTAGAACTAAATTGAAAGGGCGGTCTACGACCAACTAAATGCAGTAAATAAAATAGTGACAACCACAAGACACAAAAGACCACAAAGACAGACTAAAGACTACTAAAACACGGATAATACGGTTGATATTATCTAAACAAATAGTATTGATTACGCTAGTAGATTATAACTCCCCCATGTGAATTAGGATGATTACGAGATAAAACAAACGTTAAAGATTGATTATTATGACTACGGGAGTCATCCCCTAAGGTAGATTTAGCTCCGGTTAAGCCATCTAAATCATCGTGCCTCCATTACGTGACTTCGCCTTTTAATGCCTCCATCTCATATAACTTCTGACACAATTACGAAACTAGGGATGCCGGTATAAACCGTAACCTCATCTAAGAAACATTCCTAGGGTAAGGCGTACTTCTTAGATGCCGATTCAATCTATATCCTAAGTAACAATCACTTTTTGGGTTTCATGTTAAATTATGATGACAAATAATTAAGTTGATCAGGTTTAATTACTCGTTTAATTCCAAATCGAGAATCGACGTGGTCGGCCGATCATAATATTGCCCTACACATCACCACGCTCGGTCGACGAGCACGACAGCTTCGGCGACCGAATGACATGCCTTGGTCGACCGAACACGCTTACGTGTCGGAACAAATCATGATTACTTCTTAACGCTTTCTAACCTAAACACATGGGTTCGTAAATTAATCTACATCACGCAATCAATACAAATAAAAACTACTCCATAATAAAATACATCGATCTACAAATAAAGATTGCATAATTGAATAGTCATACCCTCGAACACGAGAGTGACTCCCACTCTTTAATGCGCTCCCTAATCGGAGAATCCGACAAATCCACAATGAACGAAAATAAAGAAAATAAAACTAAAAACTTAAAAGCTAAAATTGTATGAATTGTTTTGTGTTGTAGTGGTGTGTCTTTCTCAAAGATCGTGGTATTTGTTTATATAGGAGTTGTAGCCGACATAGGAGAATCCAAAAGATTGACATGCATTTATCAACTTAGGCTCGGGTGACCCGACGCGTACGCGCTCGGTCGACCGAATGGCATGGCTTACGCGTTTTCAAATTCGGTTCGTCTGACTTGTTCCCACTCCATGCTTTTGAATTGATCTTAATTAATCTTTTCTTCAATGCTCCGATTTTCTTCTCTTTTATCTTGAGATCTCCCGATTGCGTGATAATTATCTTCCCGATTTATCATGATCTCGCAAAATCAGCATTTATCACACAATTAATTGCTCTTTTATAATAAAACAGCTAAATACCAATTATCATATTAATAATCACTTATCATTAAATAAATATAAACACGTGATTAAATATGAAATATATATAATTAACTCCGATTTAAGGTTATAATTGATGACATAAATGAGTATATTTTAACTGTCATCAGCATCCCGCTCTAGAAGCAAGGGAACTGACTTCAGGAGAATTAGTTGCACATGATCGCCAAGTTATTGAATATGAAAGGGAACCTGAGATGATGGCGAGTCTGAAGCGTAAGGCCGACGTTTTGAGTCGTAGGGATGTAAATCGTGATCCTTTTGAGAACCCATATTGTCTTGATCTCGAACGTTTACGGTGATGATTTATCCAAGACCGCTGAGGGTTCAAGCCTCCAGATCCACAAGAGTGAACCCACAAGGAAATCTGAACCATCTTCTCAGGATAATGGTGCCATAATTCCAGATTCAACATTAATGAGCCATGAAAAAGATGAAAATGAAGGTAACGCTATTGTTCTTGATCATAAGTCATCCGATCATCATTAGTTATCCGTCCTTGAATAGCAATGTTGATATTGATCATACCGAGTACAAAAGATGTTGCACCTCTAATAGTCCATAATTCTCTTAGATTTGTCATGAGCATTGATAAAGAAATCAACAAGTTGTTGAATGACACTTCTTTCTGGCGCCAAAAATGTTAATCACTTTTTAGAAGACATGGTTGTAGGATTCCAATGCTATATCTTAGAATCCGTGCGAATATCCCTGATATCCTGGAGGAAAAGCGAGAGGGAGGCCCTTCTTTGGTTTAGTCCTCCTTGATAATGGAGAGTGACGTAAGTGTGTCTAGCCAAAGACACTAAAGAAAGGCGCTTGTTGGGAGGCAACCCAATAATAAGAATAGTTTTTTTTTTTTTTATTTTGGATTATTTTGTTTTTTGTTGAATAAGGGGGGCTAGTTTTGTCTTGTGTCGTCTAGGTTTTTGGAGTCGGTTTTTTTGGCCAGGTAACTTGCATGAGCTGAATTTGAAAAATCAATGTGATTCCTTCCTTCCTGCCGATGTTACATTTGTGCACTACTTTTCACATAGATTCGGTTTTTGTCAATTTTTGCATTGCTTATGCTTTGTTCCATGATAATGCCTTGTCTATCATCTTTTGTGCCCCTACCCCCGAGGTCCGTTTTGTTTTGTTTTTCAAGTATGCAGGATATTCGCGATGGCACTTGTGAGCTTTCAGACAATGCCAGTTTTCCGGTGGATGGTCCACAGTTTACTGACTTCTTCAAGCGTTTCTGGATCTGACTCGCTACCATTTCCAGAATTGCCACTTTCGAACTACAAACCAGCTAAGTTTTTCTTATTTTGCACAACATGAGGACATGTTGTTATTTAAGTGTGGGGGAGGGATTGCTTGCACCTATGTGCTCAATTTATTATGCTTATCTTTTGGAAAAAAAATTGAAAATTTTTGAAATTTTTTTTTTAAAAAACCTCCGTCCTGAGCATGATTTTATTTTGGCTTACTTACTTGTTATATTCCATTACTTGTGCTGAGTTGACTAGTATTTTTGCATAGACCTTTGATAAATAAGCCTTTACTCGAATTCTTTTCACGTAAGCCTCTTCGATGACGAGCTGAACATAGGAAACTGTACCCATTTAAACTGATAATGTTTGATTCTGGTTATCAGACCGTTCGCTTAGTGCTCATGTCATGGAAATTGTAATATGTGTGTAGTTGGAATTGAAGTAGGAATTATCATGAATATACCAAAGTCTGAATGTGATAAGTGAAACGTAACTATTGTGCTTGGAAAGTTGAATTTAAAGTGAATTAATTGTGTGTGTCGAAAGCTGGTCAATGATTTGAGTGCGGTAGGTCATATCACGAATGTCCTATACCACTATGATGACCAAAAGATCACGACGGTCAGAAGAAGCTGCCTTATGATTTGAGTAAGGTAGGGCATATCACGAATGTCCAATTCTGCTATGACGGGCAAGAGCTCATTCTGATGTGTGTTTAAATGTGAAAGATAAATTAAATCAACTTACATAAGGAATTTGGTATGAAAAGGTGAAAGACTTAGTTATCGCCTACCTTATCCCAGTATAGGCCGAGGTATATGTTGTAGGGAGTATCCTCTGGGTACAACTGAAAAGATTTCGAAAACACATGTATTACTCTAGTCATGACATGAGTAGATTTGCAGGGCGTATGTATAGTCAGGATAATTCATTATCTGTCTTTAATGGGTATTGGTCGGTTAGCTTGATTTTAATTGTCAAGTGTGGAATCGGTGGAAGTTGAAGAAGGCTTTGCACACACTACACATTTGAGTAATCGTTTATTACATTGGATGTATGCTTTTGATGCTAGTCGACCGGTTGTGATATGGAATATGGGATTTTTGCATGAGTAAGCCTATGTCTTCTTGATTTGTTTTGCTCGGGACGAGCAAAAGCTAAGTGTGGGGGAGTTGTTAACGGTGATTTTTACGATATATATGATATTATTTCGTAGCAATTTCCTTCGTGTTTTATTACTTTTTATAGAAAAGTAAGTGTTTAAAGGATTTATTGAGCAAATGAGTTTTAAAAGTATTTAAGTGCGAATTCGAGCTAATTACGTGGTTTTATTGGTGATTTTTGTATGGTTTTACACTTTGCACTTTTCTATCAACTTGTAGGTGCATTTGCATGGCATAGGATGAGGTAAAAAGTGATTCTATTGAAGGTTAAATAGAGGGAGGAAGATGCATAATGAAGTTGGAATGAAGATTTACAAGTTGAACGAGCGTTTGATCATTGCGTCCAGTGGACTGGCGTCCAAGAGAGTAAACGGGCGTCCACTGGAGCCTTTGGATTCAGGATGTTCAGATTTTCTGTGGACGAGCGTTCAATTTTACATAGGACGGGTGTCTGATCCAGCTCGGCCCGACTCAAAGTTTTTATTGAAGGCTGAACTGGCGTCCAGCATCCTTGGACGGGTGTCCAGCCACCGCCTCAGCCTAAACCGACTTCAAAACTTATAAATAGTCGCATTTTTCTGAACCCTATTACGACAACTCACCCCTGGCCGCCCCAGGCCCCTTGGGGGCGACTTTTCTGAGTTTTTTCCCCTACTTTAAACATATTTTCTTCTACTTTTTACTCATAGTATTTGCATATAAACGATGAATAAAGGCTAAGCGATTTGAACAAGCGTGTGAAGCCAATCTCTGCAACAACTTGATTTCGATTCTTGGATGCTTTGTGAGTTTTAATTAAAGTTTGTTTCTTTATTATGTGTTTATTTCTTATGCAATTTATATCGAGAGATGGTTGCTCTGTGATGTTTAACGTTTGATGAAAATCGTTGTTAGACCTAGATCACCATATTAAAGATTGGACTTTTAACCTAAAATTAACGAGAGTTGTTAGGTTAATTTCTAGGTTGCTAGATTGAGAAATCTTACACCTTGGTTATGGAAGCGTTAATCTTTAAGATCGAGAGATGAAAGATTAATAGGCGAATTATCTACGAGAGTACGAATTCATACCTTTGATAGGTGAACCACATCTTTATTAAATCTTCACTAAACGATCTAGAGTAGAAATTGAGGGTTGCGGGATAGGTGGATCAATTCTTGTTCTTCGTTAAAATTAACTGAAATTATCTTTGTGCCTTGTCTTCGTTGCTATTTTAGAATTTTATTTTTCTTTTTAGTTATAGAATAGATTTGTTTAGTTAGTTTAGGTCCGCAACTATATTTCCTGGCTTTGGATTGACAACCCTCTGTCCAGTTTATTGTTTCTTCGTTTTCGGTTTTAGTTATTTTTCGTGACAATTTAGAAAAATTAAGAACTAGACCAACGTCGATTCCCTGTGATTCGACTCCGGTTGTAGCTACTATACTACGATCCCTGCACTTGGGGTAAACCGGATTATTTTATTACTTGTTTGTTCTTCATTAGATAAAATCCGAGACAAGTTTTTGGCGCCGTTGCCGGGGAATCGGTACGGTTGTCTAGTTTATTAATTTTTCCGATTTTACATTTATAAGTTGGGATAAAAGGGATCGTTAGGGCACATGGTAGTATTTTGGCCGTAACTTTCGGCTCGAGTTTCCGTTTGGCGCGCAGGACCCCAATTCGGGAAGCTCGTTCCGACGCCGACGACATGGGGAAAGGCCAAAGGCCGTTCGACGCCGTTTTCAAGGTCAAAATTTGCTGTTTTCCCTTCCATTTTGGCCTCAGAAGATTTCAACACGTTTTTTTTTCACCGTCTTAGTGTTTTTTCTGTTTTAAATTTTTCGTAGGTAGGTTTCTGCTTCGCTTTACGCTTCGCTTTTTCGTCTCTTTATCTTTTCTAAAAAAAACAAAAAAACAAAAAAAAGTCATCAACTAGGATTATGCAAGATCAGATCGCCATGCTAAAACAGCAAATGGCAGCTCTTCAAATGTCGCTTAATCCTATGAATCAGACCCAGTCTTTTCCACGTAACTCTCGGGTTACGCTTACGTAAGATGTTGTCGACCGGCCATCTTTGTTGGCGATGTCGATTTCTTTCCTGCTGCGCGTATCAAGTTAACACCGGCCCATAATCGTGGAAATTTTAATCTAGTCACATGTCAAAATTGTGACAATGTGGGACACATCGCTCGTTTACATCCCATGAGTGGACGAGAACTGGAAGTAAATGCTTTGCGATGGCCAGCAATATCGAGATTTAATAATCGCCTTCTCTGCCACAACAATTTTCCAAATCGGGGTTTCAATCGAATTGGAATTTCAATCAAAACCCGAACTTCATGAAGGACCAACATATCAATTTTTCCAATCAAAATCAATGGTTCAATCGAGCAGTCCGATCCTATGTTTCAAAGTCGATCTAGCCAATCTTTCCCACGTAACTTTCGGAACTATCAAGGCCCCTCTCAATCGGACGATCTTGAAGCTAAATTGGAGGAGCAAAAAGCAGACACTCAAGAATCTTGAGAGACGGCTCGAGCAAATGGCTCAAGACCAAGGCATTGACCTAGCTCCCACACTTCCTTATGATAGAGAAGAGACCAGTGCCATGAACTTAGGATCCGACATTCAATTGAGTGGTTCCCCAAAAGTAGAAGTGTCAAGTTTAATGGATTTATCTGTCTTTGTATCCGATGCTCGTATACCTTCAACTGATGAGAATTCTTATGGACATGGATTTAATAACGTTCAAGTGAGATGTTCATATTGTGGTGGAAACCATTATGAGGCTCAGTGCAGTGGAGGTAATTCACCTCACCAATGGAATACTAATAGCAATTATGATGCAAGTTATGAGAATCCACTTCAATCTAACTATGCATCCACATACAATGGTGGGAGGAGTAACTATCCTTATTCTCCGTGGGATCAAGAAGAAAGCAATTATCAACAAGTGTTCCTCACTCAGAGCCCGAGTCTTACATGGCGGCTTTGTTAGAGAAATATATAGAGAGCGAAAGGAAGTTTCAGAGAAATGGCACACTGGTGCATCCCGCTCTGTAAGCAAGGGAACGACTTCAGAGAATTAGTTGCACATGATCGCCAAGTTATTGAATATGAAAGGGAACCTGAGATGATGGCGAGTCCTGAGCGTAAGGCCAACGTTGAGAGTCGTAGGGATGTAAATCGTGATCCTTTTGAGAACCCATATTGTCTTGATCTGAACGTTTCTGGTGATGATTTATCCAAGACCGCTGAGGGTTCAAGCCTCCAGATCCACAAGAGTGAACCCACATGGAAATCTGAACCATCTTCACAGGATAATGGTGCCATAATTCCAGATTCAACATTAATGAGCCATGAAAAAGATGAAAATGATGGTAACGCTATTGTTCTTGATCATAAGTCATCTGATACTGTTAGTTATCCGTCCTTGAATAGCAATGTTGATATTGATCATACCGAGTACAAAGATGTTGCACCTCTAATAGTCCATAATTCTCTTAGATTTGTCATGAGCATTGATAAAGAAATCAACAAGTTGTTGAATGACACTTCTTTCCTGAGCGCTGAAATGTTAATCACTTTTTAAGAAGACATGGTTGTAGGATTCCAATGCTATATCTTAGAATCCGTGCGAATATCCCTGATATGTGGAGGAAAAAGCAGAGGGAGGCCCTTCTTTGGTTTAGTCCTCCTTGATAATGGAGAGTGACGTAAGTGTGTTTAGCCAAAGACACTGAAGAAAGGCGCTTGTTGGGAGGCAACCCAATAATAAGAATAGTTTTTTTTTTTTTTTTTGGATTATTTTGTTTTTTGTTGAATAAGGGGGGCTAGTTTTGTCTTGTGTCGTCTAGGTTTTTGGAGTCGGTTTTTGTGGCCAGGTAACTTGTATGAGCTGAATTTGAAAAATCAATGTGATTCCTTCTTTCCTGCCAATGTTACATTTGTGCACTACTTTTCACATAGATTCGGTTTTTGTCAATTTTTGCATTGCTTATGCTTTGTTCCATGATAATGCCTTGTCTATCATCTTTTGTGCCCCTACCCCGAGGTCCTGCTTTTGTTTTGTTTTTCAAGTATGCGGGATATTCGCGATAGCACTTGTGAGCTTTCGAGACAATGCCGCTTTTCGGTGGATGGTCCACGGTTCATCGACTTCTTCAAGCGCTTCGATCGACTCACTCGCTACCATTTCCAGAATTGCCACTTTCGAACTACAAACCAGCTAAGTTTTTCTTATTCTGCACAACATGAGGACATGTTGTTATTTAAGTGTGGGAGAGGGATTGCTTGCACCTATGTGCTCAATTTATTATGCTTATCTTTTGGAAAAAAATTGAAATTTTTTGATTTTTTTTTTTAAAAAACCTCCGTCCTGAGCATGATTTTATTTTGGCTTACTTACTTGTTATATTCCCATACTTGTGCTGAGTTGACTAGTATTTTTGCATAGACCTTTGATAAATAAGCTTTTACTCGAATTCTTTTCACGTAAGCCTCTTCGATGACGAGCTGAACTTAGGAAACTGTACCCATTTAAACTGATAATGTTTGATTCTAGTTATCAGACCGTTCGCTTAGTGCTCATGTCATGGAAATTGTAATATGTGTGTAGTTGGAATTGAAGTAGGAATTATCATGAATATACCAAAGTCTGAATGTGATAAGTGAAACGTAACTATTGTGCTTGGAAAGTTGAATTTAAAGTGAATTAATTGTGTGTGTCGAAAGCTAGTCGATGATTTGAGTGCGGTAGGTTATATCACGAATGTCCTATACCACTATGATGACCAAAAGATCACGACAGTCAGAAGAAGCTGCCTTATGATTTGAGTAAGGTAGGGCATATCACGCGGTATGGTCCTACCACTTGCATCAACTAGCCGATATGCTCTTTTCCTATGTACTTTGACCACTTTGTATGGGCCTTCCCAGTTGGGTCAAGTTTTCCTTAAGGTCCTTGCCTTCTGACTTCGTTCTTTCTGAGCATTAGGTCTCCCTCCTTAAAGTATGAGTGTTTAACCCGTGAGTTATAGTACTGAGATATGCACTTTTTGTAATTGGCCATCCTGATGAAGGCCACATTCCAATCTTCTTCCAGGTCATCCTTTGAGTGCCTGAGCTCGGTTAACTACTGATCTTCTATATAGAGCGCTGCTCGTGGTGATTGTAGGCCGATCTCGGCCGGAATTACCGCTTCACACCAATATGCTAAGATGAACGGAGTTTCTCCTATGGCTGGGTTGGAGTTGTTCTCTAGGCCCATAAAATGTTGGGCAAATGCTCGGTCCAACTCTCTCCTTCCTCCTCTAGGTGTTTCTTCAGCCCAGTTTTGATCTGACTGTTGGTCTGTTCGACCTGCCCATTAGCTTGTGGGTAACCAATAGAGGTGAAATGTTGAGTTATATGTAGTTCGGCACACCATTCTTTGACAATTTTATCTTCAAATTGAGTTCCATTGTCTGAAATTAGAGTCTTTGGTATTCCATATTTGCACACTGTATTCTTCCACAGAAATTTATGTATCTGCTTCACTATTATAGTAGTCAGCGGTTCAACTTCGACCCACTTGGTGAAAGAGTCCACTGCTACTATCAGAAATCGGACATTACCGGGAGCACGTGAAAGTGGTCCTACTAGATCTACCCCCCCCCCACTGCTCGAAGGGCCATGGGAGATTACTAGAACCATGTCTTGAGATGGTTGGTGTGGCAGATTATCATGCACCTGGCATGATTTCCATTTTCCACCAACTCTTTGGAGTCTTCCAACATAGTTGGCCAATAGTAGCCGAACAACCTGCACTTCCTTGCTTAGGTCCGAGCTCCAGGGTGATTCCTGCAAATTCCCAAGCGTATCTCTCTAAGAAGGTAGTTCCCTTCTGTTGGTCCCTTGGAAAGGCTAACACAAGTTTAGAGGGGGGGGTGAATAAACTTGTCCCTAAAACTGGATTTTAAACAACTTAAAGTTCAGTTATCACTTGTGTGGATTTAAGCTGACAAAGCTGAGATTAAGTCAAACTGACTTAAGCTGAAACTGAGTCAACCGGCAGCAGATATAATTCTAGCCTTTTTCTTGATCTTGTTATTCTATTATGAAAGCCGAGTCTTTGTGGAATCGACTCGATGAATGTCAGTTGTGAACTGTGAGGTGTATAACAATCAAGTATAAAAATGCTGTAAGTAAATGCTGAATAAATAAATAAATGCGTAAGATAAATAAGGCGGATGTTATAGAGGTTCCAGGTGGTGTAATCCTGTACGTCCTCTCTTCCCCTGTGGTGCAGAGGAAAATTCCACTAGAACTTCCTGAGGTGAACTGTTACAAAAATTCCTAAACAATAATCCTTGGCTAATCCCTAGCGTCACTATCTAAACAGTTGTAGAACAGGTAGAATTGATGCTCTTCATATGCTTGAACCACTGGTCCTTAGAGGGTAGAATTGCCTCTTCACCAGCTACCACCACAAACACAGTCTACCCGACTGCTTGTCACAACTGTCCTTGGCAAAACCTAACTGGTTTGCTTCACAGTCTAAAACCTTTGATGTAGAATCAAAGTTGGGCTGAGAATCAATAAGTTCATTCTTGTTTGTGGTTCTTCAAAGTGTTGGATTCTTGATAAATTCTTTGTAGCTTGAACACTTGAAGAAATACTAGATATGATCTTGTTATAGTTCATAGATGATAGCAATTCGAATAGACTAATGCACAAAAATGCTTGTTAATTCTTGTATATACTGTTATTTATCCTTGGTGCAAAGTCTTCTATTTATAGTGTGAGGTCCAACGTTCATCTGGCTTAAATTCGAATTGTATCAACGTCTCTTTTGTAACGGCTATATTTTCTGACCGTTCTGCTGTGTCATTAACTCATCCAATGAAATTGCTTCCTTTACAACGTTCGACTGTACTTTCAGTTTGTTGGATGGCTGACATATGAAACTGAGTTTCACTTGTCAGTTTTCTAACTGACTTGGAGCATAAACTGAGATTTTACTCTTCTTCAAATATCAGTACTCCAGTTTTCATCTGATTATCATTGACTTAATCAGAGTACACCATAACTTATTATCATCTAAGAATTCATTGTCCTTATGATTCTTAGGTCTTCATACAAGATCTATAAAGTCAGTTCAGGTTACCACAATCTTGCCTAAAGTCTAACTTTACAGTCTCGACTTGTAATCTTCATAACTGAGTTTGAACCCTCAGTTCTTCATTCTTCTAGATAAGTCAACCGAGTCTTTAACTCTCAGCGAACTTACCTTCTTCTGTTCCATGTAGGTGTATTTTGAGTCAGTTTGCTTGTCTTGAAGATTTCCAGTTTTCTAAATGATTTCCAGTTTTCAGTTTTACGACTCACTAACTGTTACAGTGCTTGTCTGATGTAACCTATACAAATATCAGACTCTAGTAAAACTTATACATTCAGTTCTAGACATCTTTTAGCTTTTCACTATAACAGCTGGCTTCAGCACTTCATCAATGGGGTTAAGATAATACTTTAAACATATAAGATGAATTATCATCAAAACATAAATTTTATTTCCAATAATTTCCCCCTTTTTTATGATGCCAAAAATCTCCCTAAAAGAGAAGCTTAAAGATCAAAACAATGTAAAACTGGAAAACTGGTTTTCATTAGAATGAGCAAAAACTGTATAAGTACATTTTGTTCAAATAACTGTGATTAAAGACTAAGCTTCTTCTTAGCTTTTTTGCATGACTGAGTCATATTTCCTTGCTTTGTCATACAATCGAAAATCTTCTTCTAGCTTGGAGTCTTCCTTTGAGAAAGTCTTGTTGTAGTCAACTTGACTACCTTCTTTCCATCTTTTCCATTGAATTAGCTTGGGTAAGCCTAATTCTTTCAAGTAGTAATTTTCAAATTCTACTAGATCAACTTTCATCTATTCAGTCTTGTCTTTAATCTTCAGTTTATCATCAATCCTCTGATTCTTCTTATATTGTGCCATTTTCTGCTTTGAGAATAAATCAGATAAAAAGTAGTTCAGGGATTCTTCAGTTGTTTAGTCCTTGTATTTGCCTTTGATAGGATTATAATCTTTAAAAAAATGCGTCCACAGATCCTTTGTAAGAGTAACTCTTCTGTCTCCAGGTTGACTATATTTTTCAATAAGTTGATCATCAGTTAACTCTTTCTTCAAAAATTTAGGATCTGATCTGTATCTTTGTAATTCTTCTTCAAGTCGCTTCATTTCTCCAAGTAACTTCAGCTTTTCTTCTTCAGCTTCCCCCTTTTTGGCATCATATAACTGATCTACCAGGTCATGGGTTGCTTTTTGATCTTCTGAGATTTGTCGCTGAGAAGCAATTACTTCTTTAAGCTGAGTTTCTAACCCGTAGATATGCTGATTCATATGCCAATGAGCCTGAGCATGAGTTTCCCTATCTATCATGGTTGAGTTTTCGAGTTGTTGTTTGAGTAACACAATTTCTGAAGCAGAACTTGAACTTGATTTGTGGATCATCTCTAATCTTGCATGAACTGAAACATCGGTTCTAGTTCTATAATCAATGTATCCAGAGATGTTTGATAAAAGTCCATTTTGTGTATCTCTCTGACTGGGTACAATTTTCAAGTTTTCATGAACTTTTGCCAATTCATCCTTTGTGAGGATGTAAGAAGATATGTAGCTTCTATTTGATCCTTAACCTGAGTATTATCATCAATAATCATCAGTTGCCGATAATCAATTCCATCGATGCTTGCTGATTGTCAGTTGTCTGATCTCCAACTAGCGATTCTTTTAGTTGTGGTACAGTTTGCGTTGCTAGAGGTTGATGTTGAGTTTCTTTTTGCAAAACTGTAGGCTCATCAGCATCTTTTCTTGACTTATCATGGTCATCATCATCCTTTTTCTTTGAACTGTCTTTAGATGATGTGTCTGATCCTCTTCTTTTTGCTAGTTCAGTAAATCTTTTGAAACAGTTGTCAAGAAATTTTGAAATAGGAAACAGAGAGTAAAGGTCTCTAACTTCCAATTTCTCCAAGAGTAATTTCTCTTCATTCTGTAAACTGATATCTCTAACATCTTCTGGTTGAAGTTTCATTTTCATCAGCTTGATGATTTTGTCACCAAGACTCGGTGCCGATTCTTTGAATCGATTCTTCTTTAATCGAGGAGGTATGGTCGAAGTGACATTTTCTTGTGTACCTTCGATGGTCGCTTGATGTTGTTGTTCCCCTCAATTAGTGCTTTTTCACTTGAGATTTCTCGGGTACAAACATCTTACAACCGATCTTGCTTCTCGCGATTCGACTTTTAAGCTTGGTCCTTTGTGTATAGCTTCCGGTGAGACACGTTTTACGACTTGCTTCAGGTTGGGAAGTTGTTTCGCGATTTCCTTTGAAGTTGCATTTTGCCTTGCTTGCTTCCCCTTCCTTAATTCTTTCTAAGTAAAAGCCGAATGATTCCACTAAGAGTCTTCTTCATCGAATCTGCGATCGCTTACTTGTCCTTCACTTGAGCTCTTTTCACACTGTCTAATTCAGCTAAATGTTGTTTCTTGAACTGATTTACAACATAACCTGCCCAGTTTAATTCTATTCCATCCCAGATTATATTCATGAGATATATATTCTCTTCTGATAGTATATTAACTCCTTTGGATTTTCCAATGACGTGTTTGCTGAGCCATATGCTGAGGATTCCGAATTCTGGCTTGATTTTGTCTACATGAATGCCTGGTTCGATTGGTTCTGTAGAAAAGGTAAGCATCTCAAGAAAAGCTTCTATTTTCAATGGTAGAGTGGCTAAATCTGTTGAAGTTGCTGTTGTATTTGCAAAGCCAAAGAGTGACCTCATGACTCTTTCATTGAGAACAATGCGATCTCCACGTACTGTAGTTATCAAGGAGTCTCTTACTAATCGCATATTTTGCCAAAATTGCAAAATGCCTTCCACATCCTGTTTTTCTTTGAACTTAACTTCTAAGATGTTCCTCAATCCGGGTAGTTTCTCGATTTTATCACGTACCCAGCTGGATAACAGAGTGTTTTGACACATACCTTCATACATTTCAAGTGTTAGTTCATCCAGCTCTGTGATCAATCGTTTTTCTTTCGAACTATCTGAAGTGGCCATATTTGAGTGTGAACACAAAAATTTGATTTTGAGAGAAAGGGTTGCAAAGAGTCTATTTTGCTTTCTGGAAAGAGATGAAGAGTTTGAATTTCGAATGAAAATAATGTGAATGGAGGTTGAATAAATAGGTAGGATATTTTGGCGGTTGAGAAGTACAACTTTTCAAATTCCATGATGGTTTTGGTAACCGATGCTTGTACTGTTCTGACAATCGTGGGGTGTACACGTGAAATTCGACAAAAAAGAATCATGCGTAATTTAATGCGACATAACCACGAGGATTTTACCATATCAACCTTTGACTAAATTTGATCGAATGAAAACGATCTTGAGGTCGATTTCTAGAGATAATTCGGTTCCATCAAATTTTCGATTTGATTAATCGATTTGAGATTGTTGATGTCAATGACTAGTCATGTAAGTGAGCGCACCCAACATAACAAAGATTAATCCCCTTGACGAATCTCTGGCTTAACTGATTTAACTGACTTTGATTATTCCCAACTCAGTTTTTAATTTGGAAAATCTTTCTTTGTCCAATGGCTTTGTAAAGATATCTGCCAATTGATCTTCAGTAGGTACATAAAAAACTGTTATATTCTTCTTCTCTGCATGATCTCTTATAAAGTGGTGACGTACATCAATGTGCTTTGTCCTTGAGTGTAAAACTGGATTATCAGTAATTGCAATTGCACTGGTGTTATCACACATTATGGGAATTGTTCCTTCTTCTATCCCATAGTCTCTTAATTGCTGTCTAATCCATAAAACTTGAGCACAACAACTTCCAGCTGCGATATATTCAGCTTCAGCTGTAGAAGTTGAGATTGAGTTTTGCTTCTTGCTAAACCATGACACAAGTCTATTTCCTAGTAACTGACATGTGTCTGATGTGCTTTTTCTGTCCACTTTGCATCCCGCATAATCAGAATCTGAATAAGAAATCAGCTTGAATTCTCCTTTTTTGAATTCCAAATTCCAACTCCATCTGTGTCTTTCAGATATTTCAAAGTTCTTTTCAGAATCGTGAGATGACTCTCCTTTGGTTTTGATCAAATCTTGCACATACACCGGCAAAGAAAAGATATATCTCGCCTACTTGTCGTAAGATAGAGTAAGCTTCCAATCATCCTTCAGTAAAGTGTTTGATCAACATCTTTTCCATCTTTGTCTTCATCAAGCCTGATGTTGGTCCCCATTGGTGTAGAAATTCCAGTAGATTTCTCCATACCAAACTTTTTGATAAGTTCTCTTGTATATTTGGCTTGGTGAATAAAAATTCCATCATCTAACTGTTTAACTTGCAATCCTAGGAAATTATTTAATTCTCCCATCATACTCATCTAAAATTTGCTTTTCATCAAACTTGCAAATTTCTCACATAACTGTTCATTTTCTGATCCAAAAATGATATCATCAACATAAATTTGAACAAGTAGAGTATCTTCTCCATTCTTCATCCTGAATAATGTTTTGTCGATTGTTCCTTTGATAAATCCATTATCCACTACAAACTGAGATAGAGTTTCATACCAAGCTCTTGGTGCTTGTTTAAGTCCATAAAGAGCTTTCCTTAGTCTGAAAACTTTATATGCTTGATCTTTGATTTCAAATCCGGGTGGTTGTTGAACATATACTTCTTCTTCAAGAATTCCATTCAGGAACGCGCTTTTAACATCCATCTGATAAACTTTGAATTTCTTGTGAGCTGCAAAGGCAAGAAATAATCTGATTGCTTCTAATCTTGCAACCGGTGCATAAGTTTCATCAAAGTCTATGTCTTCTGCTTGAGAGTATCCTTTGGCTACAAGTCTAGCTTTGTTTCTGATGATATTCCCATCTTCATCAAGTTTGTTTCTGAAAACCCATTTGGTTCCAATGATATTGACATGAACTGGTCTATCTACCAATTCCCATACTTGATTTCTCTCGAATTCATTGAGCTCTTCTTGCATAGCTAATATCCAATCTGTGTCTTTCAAAGCTTCTTCAATTTCTTTAGGTTCTGATTGAGATAGAAATGCATCTAGTTGATGTCTTCTTCGAACTCCAGCCAGAGTATCACCAATAACTTGTTCTTCAGGGTGATCTTTCATCCATTGATGTGTGTGAGTTTGTATAAACTGATTTGCATTGTGTTCAACTGATTCTTCAAAAACTGGTTCTTGAACTTGTTCAACTGAATCTGAATGAAGTTGTTAAGGGTGATTTTGTACGTTTTATAACGATATATTTTACGATGATTTTCCCCATATTTATATTATTTGCATAAGAATTGGCCTTTATATTGAAATATTAAGCAAGTGATGCTTTTAAGGGTCTAATTGCGAAAGTGATTAAATTATGTGTTTACTTGGTGGTTTTATGATTATTTGGATGATGTTACACTTTGCAATGGTTTTGATGTTTGTAGTTATGCATATTTCGAGCTGAAAAGGGGATCAAAAGATGATACGAGTCAGATTTATTTGACATATAAGAGATAAGGAAGTGTTATATGAAGAAGAGAAGAGATAGAGATGAGAAGAATGAGATAAAGATGAAGATATCTAGTCCGGACATACCGGACGAGCGTCCATGTCCCGTCCAGTAGTGGACGGGCGTCCATAAAAGTAAACTGGCGTCCAGAGGAGATTTTCAGTACAGAGAGTTTAGACGCTACTCAGACCAGCGTTCATGCTCCGTTCAGAGAGGTTGGACGAGCGTCCAAGATAGTGGACGGGCGTCCACGGCACCGACTCAGCGAAACCGACCTAAAAACCTATAAATAGGCACGATTTCTCAAACCCTAAGGACCATATTTCGACCCTAGGAGGCCACAAGCCCCTTTGGGGCAGCTTTTGCTGCGTTTTTCCTCTATTATAAACAGTTTTTCTTTTACTTTTTATTCATGTTAATTGCATCATAACGGTGGGCTAAGGCTAGGCGATTGAGCAAGCATGTGAAACCATCTCAACATCATCTTGCTTTCGACTTTGGATTTGTTTTGTGAGTTTTATTAAAGCTTGTATCTTTATTATGCTTTTATATAGATTATGCAATTATATCGATAGATTGTTGCTTATTGATGTTTATTTTGATGAAAGTCATGTTAAACCTTAGATCACCATAATAAAGTTTGGACTTTTAACCTAAAAATAACGAGAGTTGATAGGTTGAATTTCTAGGTTTCTAGATTGAGAAATCTTACACCTTGGTTAGTAAAACGTCAATCTTTAAGATCGAGAGATGAGAGATTGATAGGCGGATTATCTACGAGAGTAGAAGTTCATACCTTTGGTAGGTGAACCACAACCTTTATTAAATCTTCACTAAGCGATCTAGGGTAGAAATTGAGTGTTGCGAGATAGGTGGATCATTGCTTGTTCTTCGTTAAATTAATTGAAACTATATTGTGCCTTGTTCTTCGTTGCCAAGTTGGAATTTTATTTTCGTTTTAGTTTTTAGAATAGAATTAGTTAATACGTGTTCGAAATTATCTTTCCTGGCTTTGACCGACAATCCTCCTCTGTCGATTTATTTTCCGTTTTAGTTTAGGGTTAGTAATAAATAGTAGTGACAATTTTAGAAGAATTAATTGAACTAGATACCCCGATTCCTCGAGATCGACTCGGTATTAATCGCTATACTACGATCCCTACACTTGGGAAATACCGGATTTATAAATTTATTACTTGTTGTTCTCGCATAGATAAAATCCGTGACAAGTTTTTGGCGCCGTTGCCGGGAATCGATACGGTTGTCTAGTTTTATTAGTTTTTCTAAGTCGCTCCGCTTTTCTTGTTTTAATTTCTTTATATTTCTTGTTTTTAGGTAGACTTTAGTTAGGTTATTGGGTTTTAATCGTTTAGGTTTCTCCCACTTTATCTCGTTTTATTTTCCTATCTGCTTACTTTTCTCATCCTTTCGCCCCCCGTTTTCCTGCTTTGTTTTTACGTCTCTGTTTACGTTTTTTCTCGTCTCCCAGACGGGCGTCTGAACAATCAAACGCCCGTCCGTTTTAATTCTCAACTCTGTATCATTTTTACCAAGTCAGACGAACGCCCATCAAATTTGGGCGCCCGTCTGTTCTTGACCTTCCGACGGCGTTCGATTTCCAAACGCCCGTCTGTCCTCCTGTTTGATGTTTTTTAATAGGTAGGGTTTTTGTTTCTATCTTTTCTAGTTTCTACATTAATTCGGCGACATCTGAGGTTGAATTATCTGACCCCACGTTTTTAACGATCAAATTTTTGGGTAAAAGGGATCGTTTTAGCACTCTTTAGTATTTTGGCCATAACTTTCGCTCGAGTGTCGGATTGGCGCGCAGGACCCCAATTCGGAAAGTTCGTTCCGACGCCGACGACATAGGAGACCGCCGGAGGCCGTCCGACACCGTTTTCGAGGTCAAAATCCACTGTTTTCCGTTCCATTTTGGGCTCAGAAGATTTCAACACGCTTTTAGTGTTTCGTTTTTCTGCTTTTAAATTTTTAGTAGTTTAGGTTTCTGCTTTTGTTTCATACAATCTTCCATCTAGGATTGAGGACATGGATGAGCAAAGTAAGATCGCCATCTTTGAAACAAAGAGATGGCATCTCTTCAAATATCGCTTAATCCTATGAATCCGACCCCGTCTTTTCCACGTAACTCTCTCTGCTCGCTTACATGGAAGATGTTGTCGACCGCCATCTTTGTTGGCGGTGTCGATCTCTTCCCCTGCTGGATATCAAGTCAATTCTTTCCATAATCGTGAAATTTCGGTCCATCACATGTCGAATTGTGACAACGTGGGACATATCGCTCGTTTACGTCCTAATAGTGGGCGAAGACGCTTTCATTGGCGAGAACAATCGGACATTTGATAATCGCCTCTGCCATAGCAAATTTCAAAATCGTGGTTTCAATCCAAATCGAAATTTTTATCAAAACCCGAACTTGATCAGGATCAAAATATCAATTTTTCCGATCAAAATCAAAGTTGGTCTGACCAATCTTTTCCACAACACTTTCAGAACTATCCAGACCCCTCTCAATCTGAAGATCTTGAAGCTAATTTGGAAGAGCAAAACAATATTATCCAATTCCTTCCGAGCACAACAAAGAATCTTGAGAGACGAATCGGGAAATGGCTCAAAACCAAGGCATTGACCTAACTCCCACACTCCTTATGGTGGAGAAGATGCTTACGACGACGATGATGGTGCAAGTCATGAGAATCAATTGCAATATGACCACAACTATGCACCAGCATACAATGGTGGGAGTAGTAACTATCCTTGTTCTCCGTTGGGTCAAGATCGAAGCCATGGGCAACAAGGGACGATTGATGAGCTAGAACCTGATGTGGGTCGGCTTAAGTTACAAAGGTTAGAGACTTCCTTCCCTCCTGCAGGGTGTGATGATGAAGACGGTTGTCCTAGGAAAGATCCGACGTTAGAGATAGTTGAAGATGTTAATCACCCGGCGGAAGTCACATTAGAGGAGCCGTTGAAGCCACAGAGTGTTGAGGTGATTGTGGATAAGAGAATGAAGGATGAAGAGGAGGAAGAACCTGAAGATTTAGACCTTTACCTTCCTCTCCAAAATGTTATGCATCTAGACAAGTGCACTCCTAAAAATCCTTGGTATGCTTCTATCGTCAACTTCTTACATTCCCAGTATCTAGATCCAGAATTGTCTTATCAGGAAAAGAAGAAATTCTTCTCGGATATGAAAACATTCGTTTGGGATGAACCTTACCTCTTCAAGATTGGTAAATATGGTTTGCTGAGAAGATGTGTTCCTGAATCTGAGCAACGCGATATAATCGAGCAATGCCATAGTGGACCCACAGGTGGTCACTAAGGTCCTTGGAAAACGGTTGCGAAGATCTTCCAGTCCGGTTTTTATTGGCCCACAATCTTTAAGGACACGGAAGCTTTTTGTAAAGCTTGTGATAGGTGTCAAAGAACCGGAACTTTAACAAGGCGTTTCGACATGCCATTGAAACCCATCCTAGAATGCGAAGTCTTTGATGTATGGGGTATCGATTTTATGGGACCATTCCCATCATCTTGTGGAAATAAATACATCTTAGTCTGCGTGGATTATGTATCGAAATGGGTGGAGGCTCAAGCCACTCCTCACAATGATCATAAGACGGTCATGAAATTTCTAAAGAAGAATATCTTCGTGAGGTTTGGGTGTCCACGTGTGCTTTGATCGATGATGAAGGGACGCATTTCTGCAACCGACCCCTAGAGAAAGTTCTTGAAAAGTATGGTGTTCGTCACAAAACGGCACACCATATCATCCGATGACTAGTGGTCGAGTTGAGCGAAGCAACCGAGTTTGAAGAAGATCCTGGAAAGCAAGGTGAGCATCATAGAAAGGACTGGAGTCTAAAGTTGGATGATGTACTATGGGCATACAGAACTGCCTATAAGACCCCCATGGGTACATCACCCTATCAGATGGTTTATGGAAAATCATGCCACTTGCCAATCGAATTGGAGCATAGAGCGTATTGGGCCATTAAATTCTTAAACTTCGATACCCAATCTTGTGGAAAACATCGATTGCAACAGTTGCATGAGTTAGATGAGTTTAGACTCCAAGCCTACGAGAGTGCCAGGATCAGTAAGGACAGAATGAAACTCCTTCATGATGAAAAGATCAAGCAGCGAGAATTTCAAGTCGGGGAGCAAGTTTTACTGTATAATTCCAGGTTGCATCTGTTCACTGGAGTTAGTTAAGGACACGTTAGTCCGGCCCTTTGAGATTCTACAACTTATTCCTGGAGGCGTTTTAGAGTTAAGAGGTCATGGTGACCAGCCGTTCAAAGTGAATGGTCAAAGGTGTAAGCATTATATTGGTCAACCCAAAGAGAAACCTTTGATTGTTCATTTCCTCGACATCCTCGGGTGTGGTGCCCCTGAAGTCAACCAGTTTGATGAGTTTTCGCCCGATTTGTTTTCTGAGGGTGACGGCAGCGGTCCAGTAGAGGAAGTTCTGGCTGGTAGTTGGGATATGGAAGAGTTTGCAAGGGAGCGAAGGTTAAAGAGAAGACTGAAGAAGAAGAAGTCCACAATGGGGAAAATTAAACGTGCTTGGAAAGCTATCAAAGATTTGACCCCATGTGTGAGATGCTGTTTCTGCAGCCACACCACTGATCAGAGCTTACACGATGTAGTGGCTGGAAGAAAGGTTAAGTGGCCTGATCCAGGCTGAGTTTCAAGTGTGTCTAGCCAAAGACACTAAAGAAAGGCGCTTGTTGGGAGGCAACCCAATATTAAGAAAAGTTTTTGTTATTATTTTTTTATTTTATTGTTTTTGTTTTTCGAATAAATACGGAAGATAGTTCTCTTCTCGTTGCATTAGATAGTTTTCGTTTCGTTGTATTAGGGTTGTTTTGTTGTGTCTTGTGTCGTCGTGGGTTTTGGTGTCGGTTTTTGTGATCAGGTAACTTGCATGAGCTGAATTTGAAAAAATCCATATGACCTTCCTCCTGCCGACATTATATCTGTGCACTACATTTCACATAGGTTTGGTTTTTATCAGTTCTTGCACTGCTTATGCTTTGTTTTATGATATTGCCTCGTCTATAATCTTTTGTGCCCCTATCCCCGAGGTACGTTTTGTGTTGTTTTTCATGTATGCAGGATATTTGCTATAGCACTTGTGAGCTTTCAGATGATGTCAGTTTTCCGGTGGATGGTCCACGCCATCGCTTTCATCAAGCCTTTCTGAGTTGATACGTAGCACTTCCGGAATTGCCACTTTAGAACTACAATCGGCTAAGTTTCTCTTATTCTCACACAACATGAGGACATGTTGTTATTTAAGTGTGGGGAGGGAATGATCGCTATGTATCTACCATTTGCTTAATATATGATGTTTCATGCTAAATGGGGCTTAATTTTTCAAAATTTTTCGACACTTTTGTTTTTGTTTTGTCCCGAGTAGGCAATACACGTTTTTGTTCGGTTTGTTATAGTCATTGATGTCAGATACCATATTTTTAGTGAGTTAGTTGTTTCACCAAGATTTATTTTCCACGTGCATATAGTAAATGATGAGCTATTTATAAAGTTATACCCCTTTTGGACGAGTGATTTTTGATTGTCTTATAAGTCATGTGCTTAGTGCTACGTTTATATCTCGCGAATTATGATAGTTTGTATTCAGTTCCGAGTATGATATACTGTGAATATCTAGAAGTTTGAATGTGATAAGTACACGTAACTATTGTCCAAAGTGAAAAAGTTGAATTAATGAATGAAATGGGTGTGTCGAAAGCTAGTCGATGATTTGAGTGAGGTAGGGTGTACCACGTATGTCCTATTCCACCATGATGACTAAAAGCTCACGACAGCTAGGAAGAGCTGCCTTATGATTGGAGTAAGGCAGGGGATTATCTCGAAATGTCCTATGCTACTATGAGGGCAATGGCTTATCCTAATGTGTGTTTAAAGTGAATAAGTTGAATCGACTAAGATATTGTTATGAATTGAATATAAGGCTTAGTTATCGTTAATCTTATACCCAGTATAAACTGAAAGATATGATGTAGGGATTATCCTCTGAGTATTTCAGAAAGGCCCTAGATTCATTCGATCATATTTTTCGGGATATGTCACGTTTGTAGGGTACATCTTATGAGTGTCATTTATTGCTAGTCCACGAGGGGGTATTAGCTAGTTTTGCTTTGAGTTTTTCAAGTTTGGATTTAGTGGAAGTTTTCTATGGCTATGCACACACACGATGGTGAACTTCTAATTTATTGACTATGTGGTATATGTGTTGAGGTGTCTATATTCTTTCCGAGCCTTTCTTTTGTTTTGCTTTGCTCGGACGAGCAAAAGATAAGTGTGGGGACTTGTTAAGGTGATTTTGTCGTTTTATAACGATATATTTTTACGATGATTTTCCCATATTTATATTATTTGCATAAGAATTGCCCTTTATATTGAAATATTAAGCAAGTGATGCTTTTAAGGGTCTAATTGCGAATGTGATTAAATTATGTGTTTACTTGGTGGTTTTATGATTATTTGGATGGTTTACACTTTGCAATGGTTTTTATGTTTGTAGATATGCATATTTCGAAATGAAAAGGGATCAAAAGATGATACGAGTCGGATTTATTTGACATATAAGAGATAAGGAAGTGTTATATGAAGAAGAGAGAAGAGATAGAGATGAGAAGAATGAGATAAAGATGAAGATATCTAGTCCGGACATACCGGACGGCGTCCCATGTCCCGTCCGGTAGTGGACGGGCGCCCATAAAAGTAAATCAAGCGCCCGTGAGGAGATTTTCATCTGAGAGTTTAGACGCTACTCGCACCAGGGTTCATGCTCCGTTCAGAGAGGTTGGACGAAGTCCCAAGATAGTGGACGGGCGTCCACGGCACCGACTCAAAAAACCGACCTAAAAACCTATAAATAGGCGCGATTTCTCAAACCCTAAGGACCATATTTCCGACCTAGCGGCCACAAGCCCTTTTGGGGCAGCTTTTGCTGCGTTTTTCCTCTATTATAAACAGTTTTTCTTTTACTTTTTATTCATGTTAATTGCATCATAACGATGGGCTAAGGCTAGGCGATTGAGCAAGCATGTGAAACCATCTCAACATCATCTTGCTTTCGACTTTGGATTTGTTTTGTGAGTTTTATTAAAGCTTGTATCTTTATTATGCTTTTATATAGATTATGCAATTATATCGATAGATTGTTGCTTATTGATGTTTATTTTGATGAAAGTCATGTTAAACCTTAGATCACCATAATAAAGTTTGGACTTTTAACCTAAAAATAACGAGAGTTGATATGTTGAATTTCTAGGTTGCTAGATTGAGAAATCTTACACCTTGGTTAGTAAAACGTCAATCTTTAAGATCGAGAGATGAGAGATTGATAGGCGGATTATCTACGAGAGTAGAAGTTCATACCTTTGGTAGGTGAACCACAACCTTTATTAAATCTTCACTAAGCGATCTAGGGTAGAAATTGAGTGTTGCGAGATAGGTGGATCATTGCTTGTTCTTCGTTAAATTAATTGAAACTATCTTGTGCCTTGTTCTTCGTTGCCAAGTTGGAATTTTATTTTCGTTTTAGTTTTTAGAATAGAATTAGTTAATACGTGTTCGAAATTATCTTTCCTGGCTTTGGACTGACAATCCTCTGTCCAGTTTATTTTCCGTTTTAGTTTAGGGTTAGTAATAAATAGTAGTGACAATTTTAGAAGAATTAATTGAACTAGATACCCCGATTCCCTGAAATCGACTCCGGTATTAATCGCTATACTACGATCCCTACACTTGGGGAAATACCGGATTTATAAATTTATTACTTGTTGTTCTGCATAGATAAAATCCGTGACAGAAGTTGTTCAAGTTGTTGAGCAATTGGAAACTGAGACTGATCTTGATCTGAACATTCTGAAATTTGTAGTCTTCCAATGTCAATTGAAACTGGTTCTGGCGTGACTGGTAACTGAGACTGAGAAACTGGTTCTGGTCGGTCTTCAGTTGTTTCACTAGGGAAGTTTGGTTCATCAAATACTACATGTATTGATTCTTCATGCTTGAGTGTCCTTTTATTTAATACTCTAAAAGCTTTGCTGACACTTGAATATCCTAGAAAAATTCCTTCATCAGCTTTGGGCTGAAAAACGTGAAGTTGATCTTTTCCATTATTGTGTATGAAACATTTGCTTCCAAAAGCATGAAAGTATGAAACATTTTGTTTTCTTCCATTCCAAATTTCATAAGGAGTCTTCTCATGGCTCTTGTTCATGAGAGCTCTGTTCTGAGGGTAACAAGCTGTGTTAACTGCTTCTGCCCAATATCTTTCCGGTAGTTTAGCTTCACAGATCATAGTCCTTCCTGCTTCTTTGAGTGTTCTGTTTCTTCTTTCAATTACACCATTACATTGAGGTGTTCCAAAGGGCACAAGTTGATGTAAAACACCATTTTCTTCACAATATTCAATAATTACACTGTTGAGGAATTCAGTTCCTTTATCTGATCTTATCTTCACAACTAAAACTCCTTTCTTGATTCTGAAGTCTCTTGAGTAATTCTGTAAGCCTTTGCTTGGTTTCACTTTTCTTGGTTAGAAAGATTACCCAAGTGTATCTTGAAAAATCTTCTACTACCACCAATGTATACTTCTTTCCACTGATACTAATTGGTGTAATAGGTCCAAATAAATCCATGTGTAGCAATTCTAGATGTCTGGTTGTTGAATGCTGAGACTTGGTCTTGAAACTTGCTTTTGTTTGTTTTCCTTGTTGACATGCGTCACACAAACTGTCCTTTTTGTATGAGATCTCTGGTAGTCCAATGACTAGTTGCTTCTTAACAAGTGTGTTGATGTCATCAAAGTTAAGATGACTCGGTTTCTTGTGCCATAGCCAACTGATCTCTGATTTGGTATGCACAAGTAAACAAGTTTCAGCAACGGCAGTTGTCCAATCTACTACATACATGTTTTCTTTTCTTCTTCCGGCTAGGACAACTTGAAAAGCTGATTCGCTGATGACAACGCAGAATTCTTTGTCAAAAGTAACTTTGTATCCCATATCACAAAATTGACTGGTGCTGAGTAGATTGTAGTGTAGTCCTTCTACATAAGATACATTATTGATTGTAAGTCCATTTCTGATTAAGGTGCCAAAACCTTTGGTGTAACCAGGTTTATCTTTACTTCCAAAATTGACTTTTGGTCCATCCATTGCAATAAAATTACTGAGACAGTCCTTTCTCTTTGTCATGTGTCTAGAGCAACCACTGTCAAAGTACCAAATATCCTGCAATAAAAATTAAAAGTTTTTAGGTACCCAATTCAGTTTGGGTCCATGGGGGTCAGTTGTCAGTAAAACATTGGGAATATATCCTTTTGGGATTCTTCGGATATTGTTGCACTTGTTTTCATTTATGTAAGCCACACTCTATCTATGTTTGGACTGTGTCTTATTTATATGATCTTTCAGATCTTTTGACTGAAATTTGTTTCCATCATGATTTTTGTTATTAAAGCTTGAATGATAACCATCATTCCTTCATCTCGAGGTCCAGGACCGACCTATGTCTCGTGACTTATCTTGAGCGAGATTAGTCCTCTGTTGAGTTTTGGACCAAACTTGTGATAAGTTTTCGATCCGGAATGATTGTCATAATCGCTTTATTAACAAATTCAAGAAAATTCCAATCATCATCAGTGGGATATAGTCTTCCTTTCCCCCTGAATGTGTGAATCTTTGAATGATTGATATTCTTGGATTTACTTTGATTGTAATTTTTCTAGTTCCTAACTTGATTGGTTTTTGTGGATCTGGCAGTTGATTTGCCATTTCGGTTTCCATTGGATACAGCTGATCTACCATTTGATTTACCTTTCTTGGTAGATACAGTTGTCTTCTTAGAAAACTGATTTATCTTGTGTGATACTGGCTTTACTGGTTCAGCAATTTTCTCAATTTGTGGAAGTTGCTCAGCTATGAACTTAATACCAGTTTTGGTACTAGGTCCAGCAGCTTTGCTAGTTTTATCCTTGGAAGATTGTTGTGTATCAAATCCTAAACCAGTTTTGTCTCCATATGGTTTTCCGATTTGAATCCAAAGAATTGAACTTGATTGAGCAAACGATTCGATTCTTTGCTGATGTCATGAGAGTGATGTTGAATCTTTTCTTTATCAGTTTCAGTCAGTTTCAACATTTTTAGTTCAGACTTCAATCTTTCAACTTCAAGAATTAGACTTTCCTTTTCAGCTTAAATTGATTCATAACCAGTTTGAATAGTTACTAGCTGATTCATCAATTCGTCAAGCGTTTCTTCTAATTCTAGATTTTTTGGATTGGAGTCAGCAGTCGAAGAGAATGCATTTATCATGGAAATCTGAGCTGAAGAGTATTTAGAGTTTGATTCACATACCTCATTTGGATCTTCCATGTGTGCCATTAAAGCTGTGTCATCTGATAGTCTTTCAGTACCAGCTTCATAATCTGATTCATCTCCAGCAAGGAGTGCTCTTCTACCAACTCTTCTTGGTGGAGTCTTCTTGGTCAGTTTTGGACATTCAGCTTTATAATGTCCTAGCTTCTTGCAGTTGAAACAGAGATATTCATCGTCTTTTCTTTTCTCAGGAGTCCTTTTGATGAACTTTTGAGTGACTGTGTGTCCACTCTTCATTCTTTGAATTCTGTTCATCATTAGAGCCATTTGTTCTTCCATCTCATCCAATTCATGAAGATTGCTAGATGAGTTTTCTTGAATATCATTTGATGCTGCTGCAAGTGCTGTGGTCTTTGGTTCTTTCAGATCTTTGATTATTGCAGCTGTGCTTGTGAAATCTTCACTGAATTCATAAGCTTTCAAATCTGAAAAGATCTTGAATGAATCCTCTACATCAAGTCTTCTTGATTCTTCCATGGCAGTGACCTTCATTTTCCAGCACATTGGTAATGCCTTCAAGATTCTTGTGTTGATAACTTTCTTTGAATATTCAATCTTGAGTAGATCTAGTTCATCCATTATGGCACTGAATCTTGTCTCCATTTGGTCAATGGTTTCTCCAGATTTCATCTTGAAATTCTCAAACTTTTGTTTTGCAACAGAAATTTTATTTTCCTTGATTGAATCTGCTCTTCACAAACTAATCGAAGTTTGTCCCACATTTCCTTGGCGCTTGTGCATTCTTTCAACTTCAAGTACATGTTGTCGCAAGAGTTCTAAGGATAAAGTCCATCGCAACATTGTTGAGATTAATTCGCTTCATGATCATCACTAGTCCATTCGGATTTGGGCTTTGGAACACGAATTTGTCTTTCACCTTCGGTTGCATGTAGGTGATCTGGACCGATCCATCGCTGAGTACATCCATCATCTCATCATGAGTAGCTGCTAGAAAAGCCTGCATACGACGTTTATATTCGTCAAATCTGTCCATGTTGCACATAAGCATTTGTCTCGCATATTGATTGTTATCCATTGTGAGTGAGTGAAGACTGATAGTAGATTAATTGAAAAACTGAGCTTTCAAATAAGAACAACTAGAGGAGATATAGAGCAAATGATATCTTGTTAAAGAAACACTGCTCCGATACCAATTGTTGGTCCCTAGGAAAGGATAACACAAGTTTAGAGGGGGGGTGAATAAACTTGTCCCAAAAATGGATTTTAAGCAACTTAAAGTTCAGTTATAACTTGTGTGGAGTTAAGCTGACAAAGCTGAGATTAAGTCAAACTGACTTAAGCTGAAACTGAGTCAACCGGCAGCGGATATAGTTCTAGCCTTTTTCTTGATCATGTTATTCTATTATGAAAGCAGAGTCGTGTGGTGAATTCGATGAATGTCGGTTATAGAATGAATCAAAATGTGAGGTGTATAACAAATGCATAAGATAAATAAGCCGGATGTTATAGAGGTTCCGGTGGTGTAATCACAGACGCCCTCTCTTCCCCGTGGTGCGGAGAAAAATTCCACTTGAACTTCCCGAGGTGAATCTGTTACAAAAAGTCCTAAACAATAGTCCTTGGCTAATCCCTAGCGTCACTATCTAAACAGTTGTAGAACAGGTAGAATTGCTGCTCTTCAAATGCTTGAACCACTGGTCCTGAGAGGGTAGGATTGCCTCTTCACCAGCTACCACCACAAACAAAATCTACCCGACTGCTTGTCACAACTGTCCTTGGCAAAACCTTCTTGGTTTGCTTCACAGTCTAAAACCTTTGATGTAGAATCAAAGTTGGGCTGAGAATCAATTAGTTGATTCTTGTCTGTGGTTCTTCAAAGTGTTGGATTCTTGATAAATTCTTTGTAGCTTGAACACTTGAAGAAATACTAGATATGATCTTGTTATAGATCAGAGATGATAGCAATTCGAATAGACTAATGCACAGAAATGCTTGTTAATTCTTGTATATACTGTTATTTATCCTTGGTGCAAAGTCTTCTATTTATAGTGTGAGGTCCAACGTTCATCCGGCTTAAATTTGAATTGTATCAACGCTCTCTTTGTAACGGCTATATTTTACGACCGTTCACTGTGTCGATAACTCATCAAATGAAATTGCTTCCTTTACAACGTTCGACTGTACTTTCAGTTTGTTGGATGGCTGACATATAAAACTGAGTTTCACTTGTCAGTTTTCTAACCGACTTGGAGCATAAACCGAGATTTTACTCTTCTTCAAATATCAAGATTACTCGCTTTTCATCCGATTATCATTGACTTAATCAGTCTACACAGATAACTTATTATCATCTAAGAATTCATTGTCCATATGATTCTTAGGTCTTCATACAAGATCTATAAAGTCGATTCGAGTTACCACAATCTTGCACAAGTCTAACTTTCTGATCTCGACTTGTAATCTTCATATGCTCGAGTTTGAAACCTCAGTTCTTCATTCTTCTAGATAAGTCAACCGAGTCTGTAACTCTCAACGAACTTACCTTCTTCTGTTCCATGTAGGTGTATTCTGAGTCAGTTTGCTTGTCTTGATGATTTCCAGTTTTCTAAATGATTTCCGCTAAATGATTTCCAGTTTTCGCTTTTACGACTCACTAATCATATTATGATTAGCTTGTCTGATGTAACCTATACAAATATCAGACTCTAGTAAAACTTATACATTCAGTTCTAGACATCTTTTAGCTTTTCACTATAACAGCTGGCTTCAACACTTCATCAATGGGGTTAAGATAATACTTTAAAACAAAAAATAGGATGAATTATCATCAAAACATAAATTTTATTTCCAACACCTTCTTCACTTGTTGCACACCTAAGCCATGGTGCAATACACGACCTGCGATAGAGTACATTCTCGAACAACGAATATTTGCTCGGTAAGAGTTTCATCTCCCTAGCCTGAACCTTTTCTTGAGGTAAGATGTTATCTCTGAGACAGGACACAATGGGGCCCATCCAAGTACTGGCTTGTCTGATCGGCTGAACGATTTGTTGATTATAACTTCTTTCTCTAAGGAGTTCCACAAGCACTTTTTTCTCTGATACGTAGTTTGACGCTAACTCTGACAAGGCGTCTGCTCGTCTGTTCTCTGTTCGGGGTATTCGGTCAACCTAGACCTTTTAGAATTTTTCCAGTAGAGTTCGAGCCACGGTTAAGTATTTCTTCATGGGCTCTTCTTTAGCCTTATATTCTCCATTTATGTGATTTACAACGAGTTTTGAATCGCTGTAAACCTGCAGACTATCTGCTCCAAGTTTGCTTGCCAACTTGAGCCCCGTAATTAGGGCTTCATACTCAGCTTTGTTGTTGGTGGCTTGAAAACCGAACCTTAAAGCGTAGGGGAACTCTTCCCCTTTTGGACTGACGAGCAGGAGACCTGCCCCTGCTCCTTCTTTATTCGCTGCTCCATCAACAAAATAAGTTCCATTTATTTTCTTGTCGCTTCGGCTGATCGTCCTCTAGGCGAACAACTATCCTCTCAGGCGAGGAAATCCGTTAAGGCTTGTGCTTTGATGGCAGTTCGAGGATTAAAGTCAATATCGTATTCTGCCAGTTCGATGACCCATTTTGCCAACCTTCTTGAGGTTTCTGGTCAACCTAAGATTTGCCAAAACGGCTGATCCGTGATCACCATGATCGGATGTGCCTGGTAGTAAGGTCTTAATCTCCTGAAGGCATTAACTAATGACAATGCCAATCTCTCTGCATTTGAATATCTAACTTCTGGTCCATGGAGGCTTTCCTTACAAAGAAAACCGGTACCTGCTACCCGTCTTGCTCTTTAACCAGTACTGCGCTCAGCGCTTGTTCACATACTGCCAGGTAAACAAACAGGGTTCTCCTACCCAAGGAGCCGTTAAGGTGGGCAGTTCGGCTACGTACAATTTCAGTTCTTCAAAGGCCTTCTAACTTTCTTCATCCCACTGAAAAGGACTTGCTCTTCTCAAAACTTTGAAAAATGGCAAGGCACGCGGTGCCGATCTGGATAGAAACAGCTTCAAAGCTGCTATCCGTCATGTTAAACGCTATGTACTTCTTTGATGTTTTTCGGCGGACATAGTCTTCAGTGCATCAATCTTATCTGGGTTTGTTCTATTTCCGTCTTTGGATATCATGTATCTTAGGAATTTTTCCGACCTAACCCCGAACGTGCATTTGTTGGGGTTAAGTTTCATTTGAGTTTTCCTCAAGACATCAAACACTTCTCTGACATCATTAAAATAATGATCAAGAGACCTGCTCATGATCAGGAGGTCGTCTACGTACACCTCCATACATCTTCCGATCTGCTCAACAAAAATCGCATTTACAGCCTTTTGATTGGTTGCTCTGGCATTCTTCAGGCCAAAGTGTATAGTGACGTTGCAGTACGTCCCAAATTCTATTCTAAAGCAGTCTTTTCTGCATCTTCTGGATACATTACGATCTGATGATAACCTTTGTATGCATCCAATGATGCAAACACTTCAAATCCCACCGTTGAGTCCACTAGACGATCAATCTTGGGTAGGGCATAAAAATCCTTTGGACATGCTTTGTTGAGATCTGTGAAATCCACGCACATCCTCCAGCTCCCATCTGGTTTCTTAACCAGTACAGGGTTTGCTAACCATTCAGGATATATAACTTCTTTGATTATGTTGGCCTGCATCAACTTTGTCACCACCTTCTTAATTGCTTAGATGTGCTCAGAGGCAAAGTGCCTTTTCTTGTGATGAATAGGCTTTCTGTTCGGGTCTATGTTCAACCTAGTGACCGCCAGCTCTGTAGATGATCCTGGCATATCCTCTACCTTTCATGCGAACACGTCTCTGAATTCTTTTAAGAGGTTTATTAGAGATTCCTTGTGTGAGGCTGGAATCCATGCTCCCACACTAACTGTTGAGTCCTCTTGTTCGTCCCATAGACGAACAGCCTCTGTCTGATATTTAGATGACCAGCTCTCTTCATCTTCAGGAAGTAGTTCTTCAATTTCTACATCGCCTTTAATCTCTCTGGAGCCTTATCATGTTGGGAACTTCATACTAACATGAGCTGGTGATATTATAGCTCGGAGATCGATGAGCGTTGGTCTTCCCATGATCACATTGTACGTTGAGGGTGATTTAACCACAACATAGTCTACCATCAGGGTCCTGCCCTTGGTTCCTTCTCCAAAAGTAGTAAGGAGTTTGATTACACCCAATTGGTGAACTGGCGGTCCAGAAAAGCCGAGCATGGGAGCTGACACGGGGTTTGATCGGAATCTTTCAATTTCATACTCTGAACACATTATAGTAGAGGACGTTCATGGCACTGCCAGTGTCCACACATATCGCCTTATCAAATTCTTATTGATCACCGCTTCTATAACTAGCCCTTCATTGTTAATTACCAATGGTAGTGAATCCTTTGGACCATAAATCACTTCTCCTGACATTCTTTACCTTTTATTCAAAGGAGTGGGGGCAGTAGACCTGATACTGCTCGTGTCTTCAGTTTTGCTTGTGTTGTTCGGCCCCCCTAAGATCGTATTGATCGTGTTCACAGTGCGGTTATCCATCTGATCATCAGGATCTGGTGAGCGGTCTCTTATCCGAAACTTCTTTCGGTTATCTCCATCATGGTAGTTATTTCGGCGCTTCACGTGGACCACGTGGTTTGGCCTGCTTGAGACCGATCTATGACCTCGTCGAGCTTTCCTTCCATCACTGATGCATCGATGTCTCTGATCAGATCTCGACACTGTTTTGAATCATGACCCACGTCCTGGTGATACTTGCAGAATTTGTTAGGGTATCTTTCTTCTCTAGGCCCACTCATGGGTGGTGGGGCCTTGGCTATACCTTTTATTTCCATAATCGCGAGGACCTGCACGCTAGATCTGTTCAAAGGGATGAAGTCTCTGTCCTGCAGAGCTCCTTTCTTGCCCAACCGATCTGCGATTGGTGCAGTTACTGTTGGAAATATTATTTATGTTTTGATGATGATTCGTCACAAAATTAGACAAATCACTTACAACCCATGATGATGAAGTCGTAACTAACTGTTATAGTGCATAATAAAAGAAGAAGCAAGAAATGGTCTAGAGACAAATGTATAAGTTCTATCTGTAGTCCGAACTTTGTATAGGTTGTTTCGCACAAGCATTGTAATAGAATAGAACTAGGCGAACAGTTGAGTTACAACAAGAAAACTGAGTTACAATAAGGAAACTGAGTTACAACAAGAAAACTGAGTTACAATAAGGAAACTGAGTTATAACAAGAAAACTGGATATGCACTTGAAGAATCGAGGGTTCAAACTCGCTTATCTTTAAATCAAGAAGAAAGATAAGTTATTTGAAGGACACAGACTCTCGATTGGCTTATCTAGAAGATCAAGAACCGAGGACCTGGACTTCGCTTGTTGAAGGTTGAAGAAGCTGAGGTGGCAAACTCGCTTAGAAGTCGATTAAGTCATGACTATAAGTCGGATTCGAGCAAGTCTGTGGTGACCTAAAACCGAGTTATAGATCATGTAAAATCAAATAATCTTAAGGACAAAGATTATCGGCTACCCGAAAGGAAGAAATCGAATGGTGTACTCACGACTTAACAAACTAAAGACAGATATTATGTAAACAAGGTACTCGGTTTTGAAGAAGAGTAGAAAAGCGAGTTAAGACCTTGATTGAATTTAAGCTATCAATACGACAAAAGATCGTACATATGAACGTTGGCTAAATGACAAGTGTAACGGCTACAAGAGCTAGTAATCGTCACATCACCCCTATAAATATACAAGAGAATCACTTGAAGCAAGTGAGAGGAGGATCAGAAAAAGAGCTTTACAAGCACACATTCAAGATCCAAATCCGGATCCATAAAAATCGATTATATTTATCCGGAAAAGTGGGAGCCAACGACATTGCCTTGAAAATTTCAAATGGAAGATCCAAGAACCCATCAAGGGGAATGAAGGCATCTTGGAGCTACAAAGTCGATCCGAAAAAATCAACAGACTCACCGAATTAATCCTTGATTAATTCTAAACCTAACCTTTGTGAAAAAGGGTTGGCTGTGCATAGTTTGAAGAGAGCAATTCTACCTTTCTTCATACGGTGTTGCTACAGCAGTTGGTGCAGTCTGCGGACTGTATATGTGAGTGGTGAGCTGGTGAAGGAGCAATTCCACCTCCGAAAGATCAGTGTGCAGAGTGAAGGGAGCAATCTCACCTTTCTTCATTTTGTGTAGACAGTGAAACTAGGGTGTCGTAAAGGACTGTCATAGTGCTAGAATTTTGTAACGGTTATCTCATTATTCTAGTGATACCTCCTACGCCACAGAGAAGGGGAGACGTCGCGGGATTACACCACCCGAACTTCCATAAACAAATCTTGTGTTGACTTACTTTATGCATCTGTGTTTGTTTTATTTATTACATTATCTCTCAGCAAACACCAGACACTGAGTCAGCAATTCACTGATACATAGAAGGTCTAGTTTTCTAGTTACACATCTTTTGCACTAAAGGCTAGTTTTATCCGCTGCCAGTTAATGAGACTAAATATAAGTCAGTAATAACTTATATTCAGTTAAGCTAACTGAACTCCGCACAAGTTAAAGGGAAAGGAACTGAAGATCAGTTTAAGTTTCAGAGAAACTTAGTTCCTGAGACTTTTCCAATTCAGGATTAGTTTTTGGTGACAAGTTTATTCACCCCCCCCCCCCCCTCTAACTTGTGTTAGCCTTTCCAAGGGACCAACAATTGGTATCGGAGCAAATCTTCCTTCTGGAAGAGATCCAAGATACATTTCAAACCAGTTGTTGAAGACCCTCACATCAGATCGATTCATATAGTTTCAATGTCTACATCTAAAGCTAGAAGTTGGCTTACCCATCCCTTGATTAATTGTTTGCAAAATATATCTGATTTTCAGGATCAAATGATCGAAAGGTTCAGTACGACAAATCTTTATACAAATCCAGAACCTCAACTCAGTGATGAAGTGGATACAAACTTCAATGATCACCTTAAAGAATCCAGAGGAGTTCCATCACTGAGAGACCTCTCAAAAGAAGAAGGAAAGGAATTGTTGCAAATAGATATTGATATAGAAGACTCATTACAGCAACAAGAGAATGTACAAATCAGATCGAATCATCAAGGAAAGGTACATTCTTCCACTCGGCTTATCACTTGTCAACTCAGTCAGAGAAACTCTAATCTTGTCAAGTTAACCGAAAAACTCTCCTTGGAATTGGAACAAAAAGACAAAGAACTTGACAAAGCAAAAGATTGGAATGAGTTTCTAGAAACTGAGTTGTCATATTTTGATGAAAGAACAATGCTCAGTAAAGTTGACAAAGGCAATGATAATCCCCCACCCCTACCCAGTCTTGAGATTTCAACAAGAACAAACCTTAGAAATCAAGATACTGGAAGACCTAGTAGATCACACAAAGAAATTAAAAATGTTAAATCTAAAAGAATTCTTGTGAAATCAACTAAGGTTGAGCGTAATGGTTTATCTAGAAAAGAGTTGAGAAGGTATAATTCTCTCAACCAAGAAACTGGAAGTAATACTTCAGTAACTAACCCAGCCGGACCCAAGAAGATATGGGTACCGAGGAAAACTTAAATTGCTTTGCAGGAAAAGTCAGTTTACATTACAAAATCCACAGAAAACTGACTTCCATACAAAACTGAGATGACAAAAGCTGATGAAGGACAAAACTTTCAAAGAAGTAAAGACTTTCCAGCTACCATCTGACGTTTGGACTGACATGGCAAATCACTCGAAGCCACGTGTCAATCTGGGAGAAAAAGTAGATGTACATCCCTACATAATCTCATTGATTGTGACACGTCTCTCATTTTGAAAACGATTGAAAGACAAAATCTTGATGAAATCCTGCTCTCCCAAAATCAAGCATTCAAGAATCCCAAATTCAATGGAGCAATACAACATTGACGAAGGAATCACAACGAGCCTGGACGCATTCTGTCAAAAATTCTCAAACTCCAATCTTTCAATTCAAATTGCAAAAAAGATTAAAAAGATTCGAGGTTTGGAGAATTTGATTGATACAAAGGTCTCTACCTTATGTCCAGACGGCATCAGAGATTTCTACAGGAATGCTGAAATCACCAACAATGGAAGAAGCTTCAAAACTACTGTTCAAGACAAAAACTTCACCATTGATGAACAACTGCTTTCCCTGGTGTGCCGTCTAGATATAATTGGAGGCTCTTCATCCTTCACCTTTGGGAAAGAGGAAAAAGACAAGCTTTGGAACATCACTGCAATTAATAAGAAGGAGAAGAATTTCAGTGGCTCTATATATCATTAGAAAGGAGAATTCGCATTCCTGACAATTCTTCTGACCAAAAATGTCATTGGTCATGCTCGAAATTTCTACACTCTCTCAACGGACAAAATGAAAATGATTTATGCCATTTGGTTTGAGGAGAGATTTGATTGGAACAAATTTATACTCAATCAGTTGATAAAGCAGATTTCTGATGAAAAGTAGAGAATCAAAGAAAGTAAGGAAACTGCTGGAGAATCATTTTTACTGAAAAAGGGTTTTACCTATCCAGTGCAAAGGATACTGGATCATTTGTCCATTCCTAAATCCACACCAACCGAAGTGAAACAAAAGTCAGTATCTACTGGGACAAAGAAGAGAAAAGTCACCAAAGAAGAAGAGTGGAGTGAAGTTTCAGACTCCAGTTCAAGTGAGACTGTGAGACTAGACGACAGAACCCTGAGAAGACAGAAAAGAATGTTGAATAAGTTTCAGTCAAAGAAAACTGAAACTAAGGAAGTAATTGAGATTGATGATGAAACTGATGAAACTGAAGAAAGCAAGCCTGATGAGTCTGAAGAAAGCATGTACAAAGAAACTGAAGAGTTCGTTGATGAACTTGAAGAAAGTGAACTAGATGGAGATGAAGAAATTGGTGAAGAAGAATCTGAAGAAGTTGATGAAGAATCCGAAGGGAGTGAATTTCCCACTACTATGTTTGGGGAATACACTGAAAAACAAAGAGAAGCCGTTGAAGATGCGGAATTTTGTGAAACTGAGTATGAAAAAGAACTGACAGTTCATGATACTCACTTTTACTATCCTGAAACTGGCTCCTCGTCACAAGCTAATAAGGCATCCATAAGCAAACCAGCATTTGAAGAATTTCTAGTTCAAGAAACTGAAGCTGAAAAACTGAAGAATCTGAAAGAATTCATTGAATGTTTAATACAGAATCTACAGGAGAAACTGTTCAACCTGCATGAACTAATTGGAAGGATACATTATTCAGGTTTGAACAATTACTCAAACATCATCACCCTATGTAAGTTATTTGAAGATTGCTTTCGCTTATCTTCAAACAAGGGGGAAGATGAAGCTGTAGGTGATAAAGCTGTAAGAGAGGATGCAGCTAAAGCTGAAGAGGCTTATGCTAGACAACTGATGGAAGATCAAGACAGACAAGTAGATGCTGATCTACTAACTACCCAAATTGATGAAGAAGTAGTTGATAGTATGTTTGAAGAGCTGATTGCAGAAGGAGATTTTAAAGACACAAGGACTGAGGATGATGAAGATAATGCAGTTAAAGCAGTGCTGAGCATCAGGAAGAAGCTTGCAATTTGTGTCAAATTTCTTGAAAAATTGGCAAATAAAGAAACACAAACTAAGGGGGAAAATGAAAAGAAATCAGAAGATAAGGAGGAAAAAGAAAAATCTAATCTCATTTCAGAAGAAGAAGAGAAATTGATGGGAGAAGAACTCAAAGAAATTCTGAGTAAGTTCAAAAACCAAGAGAATGAAGAAGGAAACAGATTGATGAATGAATATCTGGAAATCAAGCCAAGAGATGGTGAGTCAGTTGAAGAAAGAAAAGAAAGAAGACTCTTGGAAACGAAGAGAAGCATTCTTTTTGGAGAGAAGTTAATGGCACTAGAAAATGAAAAGTTGTAATCTAATTCAGTTTTTAAGAACTCAGTCTGTTCCATTTTGGTTCTTGTGATAAACTTGGCTGTTCTATTTTGCTATCTTAAAATAGTTTGTTATGATTTCTTGCATTATTCTTTTTTAGGGAGGGTTATGATACATCATCAAAAAGGGGGAAATTGTTGGAAATATTATTTATGTTTTGATGATGATTCGTCACAAAATTAGACAAATCACTTACAACCCATGATGATGAAGTCGTAACTAACTGTTATAGTGCATAATAAAAGAAGAAGCAAGAAATGGTCTAGAGACAAATGTATAAGTTCTATCTAGAGTCTGAACTTTGTATAGGTTGTTTCAGACAAGCATTGTAATAGAATAGGAACTAGGCGAACAGTTGAGTTACAACAAGAAAACTGAGTTACAATAAGGAAACTGAGTTACAACAAGAAAACTGAGTTACAATAAGGAAACTGAGCTATAACAAGAAAACTGGATATGCACTTGAAGAACTGAGGGTTCAAAATCAGTTATGCTGAAACTGAAGAAGATAAGTTCGCTGAAGGACACAGACTCAGTTGGCTTATCTAGAAGACTGAAGAACTGAGGAACACAGACTCAGTTGTTGAAGGTTGAAGAACTAAGGTGGCAAACTCAGTTAGAAGCTGATTAAGTCATGACTATAAGTCAGGATTCAGGCAAGTCTGTGGTGACCTAAAACTGAGTTATAGATCATGTAAAACTGAATAATCTTAAGGACAAAGATTATCAGCTACCTGGAAAGGAAGAAACTGAATGGTGTACTCTGACTTAACAAACTAAAGACAGATATTATGTAAACAAGGTACTCAGTTTTGAAGAAGAGTAGAAAACTGAGTTAAGACCTTGATTGAATTTAAGCTATCAATACGACAAAAGATCGTACATATGAACGTTGGCTAAATGACAAGTGTAACGGCTACAAGAGCTAGTAATCGTCACATCACCCCTATAAATATACAAGAGAATCACTTGAAGCAAGTGAGAGGAGGATCAGAAAAAGAGCTTTACAAGCACACATTCAAGATCCAAATCTAGATCCATAAAAATCAGATTATATTTATCCAGAAAAAGGGGAGCCAACGACATTGCCTTGAAAATTTCAAAAGGAAGATCCAGTAACCCATCAAGGGGGAATGAAGGCATCTTGGAGCTACAAAGTCAGATCCAGAAAAATCAAACAGCTCACTGAATTAATCCTTGATTAATTCTAAACCTAACCTTTGTAAAAAAGGGTTGGCTGTGCATAGTTTGAAGAGAGCAATTCTACCTTTCTTCATACGGTGTTGCTACAGCAGTTGGTGCAGTCTGCGGACTGTGTATGTGAGTGGTGAGCTGGTGAAGGAGCAATTCCACCTCCGAAAGATCAGTGTGCAGAGTGAAGGGAGCAATCTCACCTTTCTTCATTTTGTGTAGACAGTGAAACTAGGGTGTCGTAAAGGACTGTCATAGTGCTAGAATTTTGTAACGGTTATCTCATTATTCTAGTGATACCTCCTACGCCACAGGAGAAGGGGAGACGTACGGGATTACACCACCCGGAACTTCCATAAACAAATCTTGTGTTGACTTACTTTATGCATATGTGTTTGTTTTATTTATTACATTATCTCTCAGCAAACACCAGACACTGAGTCAGCAATTCACTGATACATAGAAGGTCTAGTTTTCTAGTTACACATCTTTTACACTAAAGGCTAGTTTTATCTGCTGCCAGTTAACGAGACTAAATATAAGTCAGTAATAACTTATATTCAGTTAAGCTAACTGAACTCCGCACAAGTTAAAGGGAAAGGAACTGAAGATCAGTTTAAGTTTCAGAGAAACTTAGTTCCTGAGACTTTTCCAATTCAGGATTAGTTTTTGGTGACAAGTTTATTCACCCCCTCTAAACTTGTGTTAGCCTTTCCAAGGGACCATCAGTTACTCTATCCGAAACTGACTTTCTTTTCTTGTCTGATTTATCTTCAGACCTGCTTTTCTTCCCTTAACCTTTTTCCCTCTCTCTCTTGAGTCTATTTGCTTCTTCTCCCTGACAATATTTGTAGGCCACATCCAGACAGTCTTCCATTGTCTGAGGGAGTTTGCTGATGAGCTTGGCATGCAGCCGTCCCTCTCGCAGACCTTCCATGAAAGAGGCGACCATCAGTCGATCATCTGGGTGCCGCACCTATGCGGACTCTTCATTGAAGCACTTTATAAAGCACAGTACGGAATCATCAGGTTTTTGCTTCAAAGTTAACAGGTGAGTATGATTTCTCTGGGACGGACGAGCTGTGATGAAGGCATAGATGAACTTCCAAGTTAAGGTCCCAAAGTCGGAGATTCACCTGGGAGGAATCTTGTTGAACCACTCTCTGGCTCATCCTGTTAGCAGTGCAGGGAATGCTTTGCACTTCATCTCATCTGAGTTGTCGTACAAATTCATAGGTGAGCTGTACGGATGCATGTGATCATAAGGATCTTTGGACCCATCGTATGATTCAATCTTAAGAATCTTGAACCCCGCTCGTCGGGGGTAGTTGTCGATATACTCGGTGAAGGGTGACGAACAGAGCAGCTCATCTGATCGTCTTCCGAGCAGAGCGTCCAGTTCGGCCTTAGCCGTGTCATTAGGTTGACGCATATTTTCATACTCCGTTTGGGCACTTGACTCCACGATCTCTGGCTTTTTAGGAGCCTATTGATGGAGATTGGTTTCTGAAACCTCTGAGGATCCTTCCTTTGAGGGTTTCATTCAAGATCGCCTTAATAGTGATATTATCTAAATTCTCCAAGGCCTCAACCAACGCTTGGTTGGCTGGGTCTGAAAGGGCGGATTAGGCTGATCATCAGCAATGTTTTTTTTCCTGAGCAGCCTTAGCCTGGGTTTGTCCTTGGGCGGTTGAAGCTGTTCCACCCTGTTGAGTCGGATCCATTGGATCTGCCTTCTATACCAGTGTTCTTTGGCGGCATGGTTGCTTACAGGAATTCTGGGATTGTTCGTGATCGATTATCAGAAAGAAGACCCTCCTTCTAGCGCCAATTGACGATGCTGGAATTCGTCTATATATAATCCGGGCCGATTATCTTTGTGATAAAGACATAAATCCCGTAGAACCTTAATTCGTGTGTAAAGAGTGACGTGTTTTTCGTTTATTTAGACTAAGCTCTCGAGCTATTTCTCTTGAGTTGCCTACGTATCCAATCACTTAATTGGAATAAAGTATCCGTAGTTCCTTAGGGTTGTTTATATAGGAGATGTCTCATCCCTCTTCCTTGTCCTGCAAGGAATCACATTTGTTATTATTATTAATATTATTTCCCTAAGGATATACACGCCGAAATCCCTATGATTTAGGGATAATTACGGACATATTTAATGTCAATATCAGAGTCTTTATGACTAAGGATTCTCTCCTCATGTATACTCAGTCATCCCACACGTCGAATAACAGCCAGGTTGTTCTGAGCGTCCTTCGTTCAGCCCCCACGCCTAATATGGCGAACTAGGCAGCTCATCTTCACCAGGCCCTGGCCGACCTGCGGTGGCTGGAGGAGGAGTTTCTGCCGATCTCCCACCTGGGGTAAGAGACCTGCCCTTAAGTATGTTCCTGGGGCTCCTGGCCCTTATTGCCCTACCACTGGGGGCTAATCATTTATTACACGTCCTAAGAAGACGACACGTGACGTAGCTCGGATCGGCTATCATCACATGTTGCCTGCCTCCGATGTTTTATTAATATATTTTCATCGCACCCAAAAGCAACAAACGTGATGCCCCTTTTCTTCCATATATTTGAACATAATATTCCTTCCTTGGTTGCTAATGATGAATTTAGCTCATGCTCCCAATGTCCAGGACTACGTCTGCTTCTCTTTCTTTTTTTTTTTCTTTTTCATGCCAAACACGCACACATATGTATTTATAACGAGAGCAATAACCAATCTCCAAGTAATCATCTTAATTACTTGTGTCAATCTAATTCCAATTAAATCCTACTCGATCTTTAACTTTAAACATTATCTTTAATTGTCAAAAATGACACAACCGTTGTGACACAACGAGTACCACAACGTGCATCTACACAATTGTTTAATAATGTAGACTCATTGATCATTATTATATCTATAATTATCAACGGTGTAGATGCACGTTGTGACACTCATTGTGTCACAACGGTTGTGTCATTATCATTACCCTATACGAAAACCAGTCTTACAACAAAATCCAAAGTACGGTGTCTTACAAACTGATCATACTAATATCTTACAAGTCTTACAATACAAACTGGAAATTGAAATACAACATGTCTTAACAGAACAAAAGTACAAAGGTTCATAATCAACAACATGATAATATATGAAAAATTAAAAGTCTTCAAGCATATGCCATGCTCACTCATCATCAAACAACATCTCATCATCTTGCACATCTTTTTGGAAAGGGAAACATACAAGACATCAAGGGAGTAATTACATTGATTACTTAGTAGAATGTAGAACCTATTGAACAACAAGTTTTATAATGTTTAGAAAGTAAATACAACATTATTAAAGATTCTTTAGTTCTTGCCAATATCGTCTCTGGGACTTCTGCGACCCCTTGGCAGCTTGATGGTGATATTCGGTCTATCAGAGATCTCCTCCGCACACATCCTATGCAGATTTCCCATATTTTCCGTGAAGCTAACAAAGTTGCAGATTTTCTTGCCACATCGGCCTCCTCTAATGTAAGGCGAGCCACCTACACGTCACAGTATAACACTCCCTCGGCCCTCAAACTTATTCTTTATGGTGATCAGCTTGCCATCCCTTTCATTCGTCGAGTACGCTGCTCTGCATAATCACTTTGGACGCATCCATCAATTTATTGATGGATGCAAACCAAAGTTGCCCCCTATCCTCTTGGGTAGATTTCATATATATGATTATTATTTGTTTTACTGCATTGTTCATCACGTTACAGGCAGTGACTCTACCTATGCTGAGTGGTCGATGAAGCTCCCTGCAGATTATAACCGTGCTGTTTGCCTGACGTTTAGTTATGGACATGGCCTACAGGATCGTGCCTACCTTTGGACGCACCCCTACCGCATTGCTAGGGGTGCAATCCAGGTGTTTTTGTTACTTTTGCTGTCAAAAGATGAGCTCATACTTTTTCTAGTACTTGATATACCCCTTTATATTCTTGGTTCAGCTTCTGACATGGATGTTGCTGCTCACTTTACGGACCGGTCATGTCGAATTTTCATCGTAAAGGACCACAATTCTCTATTGCTCAAGCAAGTTCGTGACGCTGGTGCAAAGAGATCTTCGGCTTTTTTTTCTTAGATCGTATACACAAGGCAGAAGACAGATTTACAGCATATTTTCCACTTTGATTTCCACTGATGTAATTATTTATGGGGCATGGGCTTTATTGGGAGTGCATAGAGCGAGTACTCTTCCCTATGTGATGGATTTTCCTACTCCTGGTTTGCCACACATAGGGGTTTAAGGAAGCGTAATCACACTCTGACTCTATCATCATCTCGATAAATTTGGGGCGGGCCGAGATATGGCAATGACCTTTGTAGCTCTTTATTTCACTCAATATAAATAAAGTTGCTTTAAAATAAAAAAAATTTATCCACTTACCTTCCTGGAAATAGACTGCATAATAACCGCCTTTTTTTCTTTCTTTCTTTTCTTACGGAATTGCCTGCAAATTCCACTTCTAACTTTTATATATTTGTTTCTCTTAGACAATCTACGGCAACCTACAACAAACAAGTATATGTTATAAATACGGTAGTGCTACATCCACTACAACTACCTCCACAACATCATCCACAACATCATTCACACCACACATTTAATCAGGACCCACAAAAAAAAATATTTCTCTCTCCAATCTGTGGACATGATCATCCACAACATCATCCACTACACTTTTGTGTAGTGGACATAGCATTTTCCTTATAAATATACCCGTAATATGTGGTTATCTATTAGATATAATATCTATCTCCTCCGTGTATAGTACTAGCCCGCAGTCAGTTTATTTAATAGCTAAATCTCGACGCAAACACGACAAAGTGGATAAGCATCTATATAAATATATTGTGTAATCGACGGATGTATTTACACCGTGTATATAATATGTCATGTCTTTATTAAACGGTACCACGTCGGATAATCTTTCCGCCGTCATCAACCGACTATACCACGTGATAACATAAGGTTAAATGTTAGGGGTCATATGGCAGCTGATGGGCTTTAGCTATATATATATATATATATATATATATATATATATATATATATATATATATATATATATATTTTTTTATTTATTTATATTGAGTACACCTTAAGTAAGATGATTACCTTGAAGTCAAGTAATAGAATTCCTTTCAGATATTACCTTTTCCACTTTCTTTTGTCTAAGTGCAAGTTCACTTGAACATAAAATATTTCCTGCAAACTTCTTGTCCGTTTATTTTAGTTATATTTTATAACACGTTATCAGCACGAGTCTTTATCGATTGAGCCGTGTAATTAAAACCTTCGTATTTCAGATAAGCTATGCCGTGTGATTAAAACCTCCGTATTTCAGATAAGCTACAGGTTTATCAGTATCATCATCCATGGTGCTGTGGTGATCCTCGGTACTTTTGCCACCAAAAGAAAAAGTAAAAAAAAAAAAAAAAGAAAGAATTTTCTTTGTTCTGTATTGTACCAACATCCGATGATGTTGATGGTCAACAACAACATGTGCTCACCTTAGCCTTGCAGTAGATGTGCGGCTAGAGGGGATCAACCAACAATCAATGGCCTTTGGCTATATTACGAACAAACATGAGACATATGATGATATTATGCTTATGGAACTTATTTATCTATTATATCGGGTACTCTGAATTTCTATTATTTAATCATCAATCGATGATTATATCTTATTGACGTTGATTAATTATTCGGGAGTTCTATATTGATACACATCTGAATATTCTGTGGATGCTTATATCTTATCGATGTTGATCGATCGATTATTTGGATTTTCTATACTGGCACACATTTGGATAATCTAAGAATCTATCTTATACGATATATGAATATCTATTATTGACTGACGGAGTCAATAATTTATGATGGTGATCATTTTATCTTATTTGACGTTATATCGGAGGTAAAGTATGGAGGTAAAAGTTTATTCTATTCAATTATGTATTATGATCAATATATCATACGGTGATAGTATTATATATTGTACTATATAAATTATTGGTAAAAACGATGATGCAATACCATTCCTCGGAGTGAATGTGTATAAACGGTTTAAATGCATCAAATTATATAGGTCTGTTCCCAGAAGTGAACGTGATTAATATATATTTAAGATATGTCGGTTGACACTGTTGGTGATATGTATCGTGTGTGGAGTAATATAGGGAACAGATCCGTAATTCACGGATGTAATTACGGATTCTTAAATGCAGAAAAATAAAACTCGTAATTAAAATTTAATTTTATTATTTAGATCTAATACATTAAGGCAACTACGGTATAGATCTAATAAACTAACACAAGTATATGATAGATCTAAGGAAATAAAGCACTTACAAAGTAGATCTAAACGATTAAACTATCACAGTGCAGATCTGACTTGAAAGTAATAGAAAATAAAGTACGATGCATAAATAAATGACAAACCGAGGCGAGTATGGAACTCTTTCCTTAAGACAAATTGCTTCGGTATGGTGCCCACGGTAGTCGCAACTGTCTCCCAAGATACAACGGCTTTCGTCGCGAATTTAGAGGCACTTCAAAAACCCGAGCTCCGGCAAACTTACAGAGTGTTCCGAACTTCTCTTCGACTCATGAACTAGATCTATATGAGAGACTCCTTTTGTGGTTGAAAAGAGAGGAGAAAATTTGATGATCTAACTCTCATTCATAAGGATCCTTTATATAGTGGAGAGGATGTTCCAATACTCAATTCTTATTGGCCGGATGACACAGTTGGTCGACTTTTCCCCCAAGAAAAGTCAATAGGCGAGTTTGACTTTCCTGGCCGACTTCATCCTTGCTTCTGATTGGTCGGATAACGTGTCCTCTGAATTCTGATTGGTCGAATGACTCAATAAATTTTGATTGGTCCAATGACACAATCACATTCCAAAATTTATTTTATGGTTAATTTCATAAAGAAATTTTGTCCAAAAAATTAATCTATGTCCTCCATCCTGCACAAAAGTGCCTTGCCCCTTGGGGCATACCCATAAGAGACACGCTAGCTATTATCACTTGAGTTCCCAACACTCAAGTTTCCAATGTGGGATAATGGGGTGAGGTCCTCCCTTTAACACCTATCTCCTACAAATTTTCTACCAACTTTAGGCATTAATTTCTCATTCATCCGATATCCGAATCGAGTGATTCAAAAGCATATCATCAAATACTCCATATGGAGTATTTGATGATATCATTAACTCTCGATGTTATACATCGGAGCCTATCCGTAAATCGCGCTAAAGTTGACCATTCAACCTTTCAAAAAGGGATTTTTCTCCAACAGACACAAATATATTCCCAGAAGTGAATGAGACGAAATGAAATATTCAAGGTGTATCGAATTCCCGAGTCCATTCCCAGAAATGAATAGGACCACTTAATGAAATACATAAGTTACACCGAATTTTATAAGCTCATTCCCCAGAAGTGAATATGGCTAAATCATATCTATATATATAAGATATATCGAATATACGAGTCAGCTCCCAGAAGTGAACGAGGCCAAATTTTATAGTCTCAGTCCCAAAAGTGAATATGAGTAAATTTAATATTTACGATGTATCAGATTACGCATGTCAATCCCTAGAAGTGGATGTGAATAAACAAAAAAAAATTTATGATGTGTCCGTTCCTTGAAGTGAACGTGGACAGTTAAAAATTCTAGATGAGCTAAGATACACAAGTTTCTTCCTAGAAGTGAACATTACAGAATCTAGATATTCTATAACAATATTTAATGATGTATCGAATCACGTCAGTCAACTCCCTGAAGTGAATATGACACATATAGATGTGACTGTGATTTTGAAAAATCGTCATAATAAATCTCACCAGAAGTGAGTTGATGACACTAATGTGAAAATGATACATCAGTACAACCCGGTATATTATGAGTTTGATTTATATTTTATTATATATTATATATTATATATTATATATACATACATGTATATTTATTTATGCATTTATTTATTTATGTATTTACTTTTGCATCGCTTAGATTGAGTCCTGAAGACTTAGTCTAACATAAAATATCAATTTGTCTTGTAGACAAATTTGATTAGAAGATTTGATCACCTGAAGATGATCATCCATTTGGAATATATCACTACAAGAAAAACAGTTTTTTGCTACACTATTGTTTGTCACACAACAAAAAAAAGTGTTGCTATATACTTACTTTTAGCCACATGAGCGTGGAAAAATAGTCTAACCAAGTGCTATTAGCCACATTTTTTTTATGTGTGTGGCAAAAGTTAGTGTAGCAATAGAATGTTTTTTTTGTAGTGTATATAGATGGACTTGGAGTTCATCAGAAGCATTTGTATACTCATAATAGTGAATTTGGAATTCACATAAATAAATACGGACCTGAAGTCCATATGAAATGGAATGATGTTCCCACAAATGACCTGAAGTCTAAATATAAGAAAAATCAGTAAGAACATCGTGATACTTCTTTAATCCTCATAAACGGATGGTATTTTTCATTGCGATAATATGCTCCTGTTGTAGGAATATTGAAAGAAGTGGTTAATGTTCAACAAGATGATTATCATAGAATAATCATAAAACCCGGCCCATTTGGTCCGGTCCATTCCCTGAAGTGAATGATAGAGAGTATAAATTACTTGTGCATTAGTTTTCATAATAGGATATATATAGCATACGAGTTATAGTTTTACCTTTGTTTTACTTCATAAGCGTGTCTAAAGTTCATAATCCAGATCACGATCAATATATCCCTGACGGATATCACAAACATTTGTCTCCTTGAAGGGGAAGAATTGTCCACCATAAATGGAACAAAACGATATTAAATTCTAGAAGAATAATGAAAATCGATTTTCATGAAGTGGCATTGAAAGGCCACTAGTCGAGTACTTGTTGTACGGCGAAATATCCGGATGAGAATAATGAAGCTTCAAAATCGTAGTAAAGGCAATGTCATGACACAAATACTATATGTTACGGTCATCCTGAAGATGATCTAGATATGATAAATTTTGTGTATCATTTTTCAAAGTCTCAAGCGCAGTAAGTTGTGCTGATATCCCCTGGTGTGGATATTAAATTGATACATCAGAATAATTAAAAAGATATAAACTCTTAAAGAGATAATAAACTTCTTCCCGATTGAGTTGATATCTCGTAATATTTGTTGATACTCGTATAAATGGATACACATTGACATGTAGAGTCCCACATAGGGATATCACATCAAAATGTTGAATCCCACAAAGGGTTATTGTAAACTTACGTAGATATGATTTGTAATGAGATGTTTTCCCGAGATTAGGGGGAGGAAAGTAAACTTGAAGTTTATAAATCTCGTGGGAGAACATTATATTAACACATATTTATCACCAAATGCATTTAATTACTCTTGAAAAGTGAGCAGCTGTAAATGCCCTGGTTGGATTAAATGTCGCAAAAAGATTTGTCCCAGAAGGAAAAGTCCCAGTAGGACATGGGAAGGAAGGTCCCAGTAGGACATGAGATGATACGTATCAAATTAATGAAAATAATGCTATAAGTGTTAAAGACCTATTGGCTCGATAATTAAAATTCCTCCGAAGAGGTTATAATTATATAAATTATGAGAACTCAGGGACGAATTTCCTCAAAAGCGGTTCTGACTATATTATTTATGAGAACTCCAGAAGAGTAAGTATATGCTCGAGCAAAAATAATATAGTCTATGAAGCTCCGGAAGAGCAATGACATACTTCAGTTGAGTAATAAAATCATAAACGCTTAACGAGGTCAAGGCTAGAAATGTGAACCAGTGTTGATAAATAATATGTGTGGAACAAATAATATGCAGTTGTTATATATACATGAGGTGGGATAACGAACATGAAGTTCACTCCCTCGTGTTATCTTCTTACAACCCCCGAAGAAAATGTAATGATTCATGAAGAATCTGAAATTGCATAGTGTTATATTGTTATTAATGTTCAACGCTTGGAGCGTGAGAAACATATTAGTCCCAACAAATATAAATCTCATAGAGTTGTGATAAAGAAATAATGTTATCAGCATTTGAATTAATGAAATATGATAACAAATACAACACTTGGTTTATGAACATGGTTCATAAAATGAGGCTAGCATGTTTCGAAATGTTGAAACCGCCTGAAGCGAATATAGTGCATAAAACACATAAGACGCTAGAAGCGTGCCTGAAGCATATAAGACGCTAGAAGTGTGCTTGAAGCGTATAAGACGCTAGAAGCATGCCTAAAGCATATAAGATGCTAGCAGCGTGCATGAAGCATATAAGACGCTGGAAGAATCAAATGCCTAAAGTATACAAAGTGTATGAAATACACAATATTTATTGCATAAAGTACCCCATAAGGGGGATATATAGTTTTGATCTGAGAAGGTTTGGATTTATAATTAAACTCCAGTAGAGTTACAAAGATGATGAATTATGAGTATTTGGATCATATTATTAAGATTCATTAAATGCACATGCAATATGTCATTTGGTCCCGAAGATCAATGATTGTACTCTTTTTCCCTTTAACAAGTTTTTCTCATCTGGGTTTTCTTAGTTAAAGGTTCTTAACGAGGCAATCAGTGCACTAGAGCACATATGTCATGAATCTTTTCCCCTTGACTGGCTTTTTCCCACTGGGTTTTTCCAAGCAAGGTTTTTGGTACATGCCATATACGTTATACAAATCCGATCAAACGGAAAGCAAGTCGATGACTTGTTTGTTACATGTATGTATCAAAATCTGACAAAAGGCAAATCCTTGAGATTGGTTGTTCTTCACTAGTGGTGGTGCATCGATTTCATGGTGGTGAACATAGCAAGATTTTGGTCGCGACATCTTCGAATCATGGCAAGATAATAGCTATCTAGTCGAGAATGCATTTGGTTGTGGTCGTTGACACATTACATCCGGGATAGTAGTGGCTTACCAAATCACAAAGATAATATTTTACGAAGACAGTGCAACGTGTATTGCTCAATTAAATGGTGGCTACGTAAAAGACGATCATATAAAAGAATTTCAACAAATCTTCAGAAGAAGGGCCATATTGATGTTCAACGAATTAGATCAAGCGACAATCTAGAAGTTTTGTTCGCTAAAGAATTGGCTATCACTATGTTCGAGAATTTGATTAAGAAGATCGGGACTCACCAACTTGAAGATCTGAAGAGATGTTCAAATCAGGGGGAGAAAAACACAAATGAATGTAGTACTATTTTTCTGTCTTTATGATTTTTTCCCATAGGGTTTTTTTAATAATGAAAGTTTTAACGAGGCAATTCTTTGTGAATGAACATCCAATGGAGAGTGTTATAAATATACCCGTAGTATGTGGATATCCATTAGATATAATATCTATCTCCTCCGTGTATAGTACTAACCAGCAACCAGTTTACTTAATAGCTAAATCTCGACGCAAACACGACAAAGTGAATAAGCATCTATGTAAATATATGGTGTAATTGATGTATTTACACCATAAAACCACGTGTAATATGACGTGTCTTTATTAAACGGTACCACGTCGGATAATCTTTCAGCCGTCTTCAACCGACTATACCACGTGATAACATAAGGTTAAATGTTAGGGGTCACATAGAAGCCGATGGGCTTTAGCTAATTCTTTCACCCTCTTATGTGTGTGTGTGTATATAATTATATTTATATTTATATTGAGTACACCTTAAGTAAGATGATTACCTTGAAGTCAAGTAATAGAATTCCTTTCAGATATTCCCTTTTCCACTTTCTTTTGTCTAAGTGCAAGTTCACTTGAGCATAAAATATTTCCTGCAAACTTCTTGTCCGTTTATTTTAGTTATATTTTATAACAGTATTAGTAGGAAACTCGTGCGATGCACGAAGAACGTAGACTTTTTAAAAAGTCAATCTGTGTATGTAGAAATTTGTAGATACTATAGTAATTGAAGAGCTATTTAAGTGAAACCAAAATAAAAAGTTGATCACTAATGACATTATTTTGGGTCTAGTATGAAAACCCATGCAATGCACGGAAGAACGATAGTAGTGGACGCAGGATCTCGGGTAGGGGCAATTAACTTTTTAAAGGCAAATAAGAAAATTAAGGGGGGGAACCAAATGCATACCACATATATTAGTGTATTTTCGGATGTAGGGGAAGTTGCTCCCCTTAGTTGTATGTAGGGTCGTACTGGATAACGTAACATTTGAAAAGTAGTAGTACGGAAAAATGACAACACAGAATAACATAGAATGGAATGTAAGTGTACAAAATGCGCGGTAAGAAAAAAACCGACAACTTAAAATCTCTCGCTAGCTAGTCGAAACTGGGACTTCATTCATATACCTTGACATCCCACCCCAAATCCAACACTCAAGTTATAAATTATGCAAACCCTTCTCAACAAATTAGAAGATAACTTGTTGCCATAAATCTTCTCATTTGTTGAACAAAACTATGTCCATATTAGTAAAAAAAATTCAATAAGGTTGGAATACCAAAAGCTAAATTAATCCATTCAACAACAACAAACCAAAAATTCTCCAAATAATACACATAGCTACCTTTATCTTGTCTTGTTCAGTAGTCATTTCTCTAGAACCCCAGGCAAACCAAAAAAGGCACATAAGATCTCCATATTGTCAACATGTCTTCATGGAGAATGTCGTTGCAGAGACACCGATTAAAGATACATTGACATTAGCAAACACATTCCTTTTATGGCAAAAAAAATTGTAAGAAAATTGTACCAAGAGATACATGTGATGTGTACTAATTTGTCTATCTTTTGAAGTTGGTATTTAACCTCTCGATTCTCAGCCTTGCATGAGTTGATCACACTGCCTAAATATACCAAGAAGCAACTTACCATAAAATATATTGTTGGAGATGATTACAAATAGATTAAGATATATAGACATCAATCAACATTAGTAGCAAACAATGTGACAAATATTGTTTTCAAAATTTACTATTCATTATTGTTTCATGGCCTTCACCATAGATAAAGTAAATATTTTCCAACAATTAGAATTTAATCAATTACATTCAAGCTTAAAATTCTCATGCATTCTCAAGGAATTTGAACTTTCGGCATGCTCCACATCGAAAATTTTCCATGGTTGTGAAATAGAAAGCATCAAATCATTCTTAAAAGGAAATAAAAGATGAGGATGATGAACAACAAAGAAACTTAGAAATGGATTTTTGGAGGTGATATATTGATCATTAACAACAAAAGGGGTTGTTCATTAAATTTGTCATTATTTTCTTTGAATCCAAACGGAGAGAAAAATAAGAAGGATGTTTGAGCAACTTAATATGCATGAGTAAAAATGTGTACACCTTATGCTACCAATGGGTTTGCTTCACTTGTGTTGAAATTCTTTGCTTAAATTCTTTTCCCATGTCATGGAGGTTCACTGATTTGGGATTCATCGGCTCACTTATTTTCACAACATATATATTCTATATATGGTTTCTTTAAGTCTTTAATCTGATCACCTTTTAATTTACATTTCATGTAATTTCCTCTCTTTTTTCAGAATATCAAGACATATATTTCCATTCGATTTCATCAGAAGTTACGAAGAACAAATCTCTAATAACAGGCATAAAATTCCATATACCGTCATAAAAAAAAGAAAAAAAATTTATTAACAAATTGCACATAATGTTGTGTTAGTCATACCTTCATCATAAAATAGTTAATGGCAATAAACTGATAATTCTTGACAACCACCCCACCAGTTAACCCAAAAAGCCTACACAGGTTGCATTTTAAGATGTGTCTGAACGGATAGATCATCATTTTCTGAATACTGCAACAAAGACGGTTATATATTAGTCTTGATCGCACTCAGCAAACATTGTGTTAATAGATCACGAACTTGAAAGGTCGACAAGTATTAGTATAAAAAAAAATCATAATATTTTAATAAAACATCTGTGAAATGCTAGTGTAGTTTCCAGAATTCCTACTAATATGTTTTTATCATGTAAATATTAGATTGTACTCGTGTTAAATTTTGACATAAAAAAAGGAAATTGATTGCAAAATGTTAGCTCCCAAAAACCAAAAGCTTTGCAACCACTAACCAAAGCTTCTGCAGCCACTACTGCAAAATGTTAGCTCCCTTTTAGTGAATTTTGAAATGGTCTGACAATAATATGTTCTGGTTCAGCCATCAATAGTGTTATGTGCAAATATAGCACGTTGAATGGAAGTAGTGCGGAAACTTGATGAACTACCAAAAACGAATACATAAAAATGATATAATGATATAAGTATGCAGACAAAAATTCATAAGTTTGACAACATCATCAGAAAAACTTTCAGTGTCCTCGGGTTTGATTCAAACAAGTCACTGTTTGAATCAAACACCCCTATTGTATCCTGAAAGAGATTTTCATTTGATCCCTTAGTGACAAATCGTGTCAGACGAAACATCTCTTAAAAGACAACGTTATTAACGTGCCTTGGAGTTTCTAATTCTCTATCAAATCCTAATTACTACATTTTTTCAACACTTATCACGTGTTTAACATCCGTAAATGCAAAAAAATTAATAAAACTTGTTTATATGTCTTTTTTTTTTTTTGGCCAAGTAAATTTTTTTTTTTATTGGAACCTTTATCGATTGAAGTGAAAAAAAAAAAATTGGGTCTTTATCAAAAGAAAAATTAACATATTATATTAGGTTGGATCAAATTAAATCTACACGATTTTTTTTTTTTAGCGAAACATGTACCGTTAGGCCCTCCGATACCGTTGGGCTTAAGACCCGGGTCTCACCGGTCTCACTATAGGGCCGGCCCTGCTGAACAGAGTAGGGATCATGGGGTGTGGGGGAGTTTTTTTTGGTTTCTTTTTTTAGCTGATCGTGAGGGAGGGAGGTTATTGGAGATGAGAATCCGAAGAATGGCCGGAGTAGTGGGATTTGCAAAATACGGGAGAGAAACCGGGGTTCTTTAGGAGAAAAAGGGAAGAAAAGGGGGAAAACCGGGTATGAGTCGGGTCAATTGGACAAAACGGGCAAATTGACAGTTTTTCACTCGAAAATATTAATATTGATATGCCTTTTTTTTAAAAAAATTCCCGTTATTTTCCTACGTTCACCTTATTATATTTATATTTTCTTTCTTTTATTCTTTCTTCTTCTTCCTACGGCACATAACATACATCAACAGTAATAGGAATTTATGCCATGTTTGTTTCCTCTCGGCTGTGCTGAATTAGTCGGCAATACAAAAATAAAATAAAATAATAACAATAAACAAACAACAACAATAATAAATAAATAACAAATAATCAAATACGATTGAACACTCAATCCATTTAAGAAAACCCCTTACCTTAGCAATCCAAAAGCGTTTTGAAAGCGAAAACCAAAGCAAAAGGATTGAATCATTGAACAAAACACTTCTACAAGCAACCTACAATAATTAAATATTATTCTACGATTAACACAACTGTTTATTCTATCAAAGCTCGGATTTTTTCCTCAATAACAACCAAGATTCAGATTTAAGGGCTAAACTGAAAACTCACCGAACTGCAAACAGTTAGTGTGGAAACGTTCGTCTCAACGAGACGATGATTTCCGTCTTCTGCGGTCTGTCCATAATCTTGACGGATTAGCCGCACGATTGAAGATTCTCTTACTCCCGAAGAATTATGGATTTATTTCCTTTTATACCCATAATTAAATCATTTAATTAAATAATTAATTCATTTTATTATTATTTTCTCTTAGGTTAACGTAATTAGGAAAATAAACTAAATTAGATCCCATTTTACATTTATACCCTTTTTGAAATTTCGAAATGTTACAAGATCAACAAACTAAACAAATACTCAGCTGACTAACCTACTAAGCTAACCAAACTACAGCTCACCAGACAAAAGTACTCATTTGAACCTTCAACTGAACTATAGAAATGATAATCACACTCAGCTGAGTTGATTATCATGACTAAAGTGCAGAGCTAAATAAAGGTGGCTTGGCATATCATTATTTTTTTTGTTTTATTCAATTGTGTAGATAGTAATTATTATATAAAATATCATATCTTGATAGTTTTGTACCGGTTATAGTAACTGGAACGCCGTTTTGGGTTTACGGCAGTTTAGTGATTTATTGCAGGATTATAGGTTGACCAATACCCCGAGTGACTACACGTGTTGATAATAAACACATCTTTTGAGGGTGAGAAGTGTGTGCCGGAAGCTTACGAGTTCAAACGGATCATTTGTCTTTAGTGCTTCTACCATAGCATATCTTTAACGGACATTTGACTCCACTTAAATGCATTTTCTGGAGAAGACTTCTTAATGAGAGTTGTAGATCAGGAAACGATATTTTCAACGCATCTTGAATCACATCAATCAGAGGTCTACAACTCAAATTATTGTTATTTTACTGAAGAATTGTGCTCTTGGCCGTGGCCAACACCACCTTGGCGGCCACCAAGCGTCGCTGAAAGTAGATTTTCAGCATAAAACACCATTTTTTGGGCATTTGAAGACATCTTCTTCCATCCCCAACCCTCAAGCTTGAAGGCACCTCCGCTTTCAAGGATTTTCTAGCCAAAATCCACCATAGTTAACATCTAATTCCACTTGTAAACATTAAGAATTATTAGTTTTGATTTCTAGAATCATTTAATGGAACCCGGTTTCCATCTTCTTAGGTGTGAACTCCATTGGAGCACTTCTAGATCTTGAATGCAATTTTCCTTCTTCAAGTTAATAGCTTTTGGTTGGTAAATTCTTAGCCTTTACTTGTGATTTATTTGTTGTCATAACTATGAAATCCATTCTTGACATGTTGGGTTAAATAGCTATGAGTGGCTAGTTCTTCTGATAGTCAATATGATTCATTGTGATAGTTTTTATCTCTATTGGTTGATTGGAAATGTTAGTTCATATTCATAGCTTCATGTGTTGTTATCTTTTTCTTATTTGCATTTTATTTCTTGTTTGTGTTGTATTGATCACCTAGCACTTGCACACACACCTAGTTGAGACCGAAAGGAGAAGCATGCTGTGGAAGAAGGGATAGGAAAACTGAGGTGTTTTTTGCATCATAAAGGATTCGGCATGATATACACAATAGAGAACAAATAGAGGCAAAGTTGACAACATTAACATGGAGTTACTGTAACAGTTTCACAATAGCATGTACTGAGAAACAGATTCAGTAACCAAGGGAGTTGGAAAGATAAAACAAAACAGTGATCACAAGGTGATCTTTGTGTCAGTATGACTAGATCACTGATAGTCAAGAAAAAGTCCATAGGCCGAACTATTGGTCCCTTGGAAAGGCTAACAAAAGTTTAGAGGGGGGGTGAATAAACTTGTCCTTAAAACTGGATTTAAAACAAATTAAGGTTCAGTTAAACTTGTGTGGAGTTAAGCTGACTAAGCTGAGTATAAGTCAAACTGACTTAAGCTTAAAACTGAGTCAACCGGCAGCGGATAAAGTTTTAGCCTTTTTCTTGATCTTGTTATTCTCTGTGACAACTGAGTGTAGTAAACTGAATTCTGATGAATGTCAGTTTGTGATCTGTGAAGTATATAACAATCAATTATCAAAATGCTGTAAATAAATGCTGAATAAATAAGTAAGTGCGTAAAGTAAATAAGGCAAGTATTATAGAGGTTCCAGGTGGTGTAATCCTATAAGTCCTCTCTTCCCCTGTGGTGCGGAGGAAAATTCCACTAGAACTTCTTGAGGTGAACTGTTACAAAAAGTCCTAAACAATAGTCCTTGGCTAATCCCTAGCGTCACTATCTAAACAGTTGTAGAACAGGTAGAATTGTTGTTCTTCAATTGCTTGGAACACTGATCCTTGGAGGGTTGAATTGCCTCTTCACCAGCTACCACCACAAACACAGTCTACCCGACTGCTTGTCACAACTGTCCTTGGCGAAACCTTCCCGGTTTGCTTCACAGTCTAAAACCTTTGATGTAGAATCAAAGTTGGGCTGATAATCAATAAATTGATTCTTGTTTGTGGTTCTTCAAGGTGTCTGATTCTTGATAAAATCTGTGTAGCTTGAACACTTGAAGAATTTCTAGATATGATCTTGTTGTAGCGCAAAGATGATAGCAATTCGAATGATTAATGCACACGTTAATTCTTGTTAAATCTCTGTTTTCTTGTTCATCATATATTTTAATCCTTGGTGCAAAGTCCTCTATTTATAGTGTGAGGTCCAACGTTCATCTGGCTTCAATTCGAATTGTATCAACGCTCTATTTTTAACGGCTATATTTTCGACCTGCTCACTGTGTCGATTTCATCCAATAAAATCGCTTCCTTTATAACGTTCAATGTGACTTATCGCTTTGTTGGATGAATCGACATATAAAACTCGAGTTTCCTTATCGCTTTATATCGAGAATATTACTTGTCGGGCTTCTTGACTGACTTGGAGCATTAATCGAGATTTTACTCTTCTTCAAATATCGAGATCTCGATTTCATCCGATTATAATTGACTTAATCAGTACACCATGACTCATTATCATCTAAGAACTCATTGTCCTTATGATTCTTAGGTCTTCATACAAGATCCATAAAGTCAGTTCAGGTCACCACAATCTTGCTTGAAGTCTAACTTTACAGTCTCGACTTAGTCTTCATAACTGGGTTTGAACCTCGGTTCTTCAATCTTCAATAATCGAGTCTCGTGATCCTCGGTTCTTCAACTTCTAGATAAACCAATTGAGTCTGTGTCCTCAAATGAACTTATCTTCTTTAGTTTGATACTGGTGTATTCTGAGTCAGTTTATCTGTCTTAATGATTTCCAGTTTCAAGATGACTTCCAGTATTTCAGTTTTACGACACACTAACTGTTACAGTGCTTGTCTGATGTAACTTATACAAATATTAGACTCTAGTAAAACCTATACATTCAGTTCTAGAAATCTTTTATCTTTTCACTATAACAGCTGGCTTCAGCACTTCATCAATGGGGTTAAGATAATACTTTAAATAAATATGATGAATTATCATCAAAACATAAATTTTATTTCCAACACTAACACTGAGGAAGATACTTCTGGAACTTTAGCCCAGAATATATTGTGGCAAGCTCTTGAAAGGATCAGTCAAACAGACCACAAATAAAATTGTTTCACAAGCAATCAGGCGGATCAGTATCACAAGTACTAATATCAAATATAGACACAATGAATTCTAATACTTTATGTGCTTTGACAAACCACTATAACCTTGATACTTCACACCAAGTAATTCATTGATTGTCACTGATCAGGGTCGGATTAGCCCTTGCCACGTGTCACTTATAGAGTGGCTAAGTAATAAATGAGGACAAACAAATAATAGCATTAAAGGCTAGGTGCCTTACGCCGAACTTGAGTGCAGACCTATACTCCAGGTGGGAGGTCTGATGTAATAGGCCTATTCCCATCCCTCGGGCCCCTGCTTGGTTTCAGTTAGGTTGGATCCATTTTGGATCCAACTCAATATTTTATTCACCCACTATCTTATTTACTATTATTTTATTGAATTTATTATTTTATTATGATTTCTCTCACCAATCATTTCACCATCAACAAATAAAATAATATTAATCAATTCATTTTATTCACTACCTACACTATTCAACCATTACTTTATCAATATAATATTTCATTAAAATTTCTCCCATCAATCATTTCTTCATCTACTTAAATTTCAATACAACTTTTTAACTTTTTAATCATTACTTTACATTATTTTATTTTATTTTCTCTCTCATGACTCAATTCAACCCTAATCCAACCTGAAACCAAACAGGGCAGGGTCCACTGGGGTCTAATAAGAGACAAGCTGGCGATCCACCGCCCAATCATTAACTCTTCAACAAAACCACCGAGGGAACTAGTAATCTATTTAAACATCACCAAAACCAAAAGAATAGAACATCAATTAATTTTTATTACATTGAAACAACTCAAAATTCATAGCAAACTAATACTGAAACTTGGCAACCAAGCTTCCATGTCAACATTGAACTCTTGATCAACTCCCTCTCCCAGAACAGCCTCCAAGGTTACTCCGCTCACCTCACCACCCTGGTGTCCTTCCTCCAAACCTAAAAAAAAGATTTCACAAATGTGTGAGCTAAAGATAGCCCAAATGAGTTCGTATGTGTGCCCGTGAATGAAGTTATATACTTAAAAATAATTGTTACAAAACCGTTAAAATGTTACAACATAATGGCTTTTTCCTTACCCCCGCATATACTAGTAGTTAGTACATGGCAAAAATAAATAAAGTACGATATTTTATAAAATCTACATGTAATTGCTTGAATATAAATCAATAAATTCTTTGGCACCGACTGGCTTAGTCAATGAGTCATTACCAACCCACTCCAACATGTTTCTCACCGTGACTTCACAAGCAAGCAATTGCCTGACAATTCCGGCCGATTGTCGTGGAAAAAAGGTATAGACCTTTGCCCAGTGAACCTCCTAAAAGGCTCGGCCAACCACCCCATTGCCCTCCGAACCATGACATGGCCGTCGGCCCCTTGCTTTCCTGACCATGCACACGGAACATTGGGGAAATTTTGATACCATTACTCAAGGACCCGCCGATGAGCCAAAGTCAAGAGGCCCCGAGACCAGTGACTAGATGTTCATGGTGCAATAACTCCAACTCACCTAGTCGCTAAGAGTTTTGCATCAAGAAAGAACAAGAATCGGTTATCATGATGATCTTTTCATTAATTTTACAATGTCGGTGTATGCCAAAACCAAACTTATAAGATCACATGACAATTATTATTCAAATGGAAGTTAGATTCCATATCATAAAATAAAATAAAAACACTTATTGCAAAATTTTAAACGAGGTACCTATAAAGATTCACATCGTCCCTAGAATATATTTTTGGGTTCCTCAAAGTAGTGAGTGAAATAATTAACACATTATACAATTGTCAAAGATGATCAATCGAAATAGCTAATGTAATAAAATAAACCAGTTAATCGACTTATGTATCATAATATTAATAAACTATTATCGAATTGGAACGAATTGTTACTTTCTGTATCAAATATATTAGTCTATTCAAAGAAAAACTTGAAGTTGTGGATCCAACTAATATATATATATATATATATATATCATTAGTCTATTCTATTCATCCCATGTAATAGCTATATTATTTTTACAAAAATATAACAATTGAAATCTCAAAGTCCAGAAAATAAATGCATAAAACGTTTCATTAGAAGCTTCTTACAAAACCATAGTCGTGAAGGATGTATCAAGATATATTCCACAAATACAACAACAAATTAAAGTAATAACTAAAAATTATTGATAACGCTATAAATATATCAAAGCCAATTATTAAACCGAAAAGTTAAAAGATTTGGAGTGCCAAGGCCTTCAAATTATGCCAAAGGTTACTAAATGCATATCAAACATGCATGTGGATTTGAATCTAAGAAAAAAAATAGATGATTTGATTAACACAATTAAAACAATATAGTCATCAACACAGTCAACTAATTGTTAATAAATATATATATATATATATATATATATATATATATATATATATATATATATATATATATATCTCACTACCAAAGACAACAATCCCTACATTCTCATTCTCAAGATTCAATGCTATTCTCACACACCGCTGCAAATTCAACCATTTCCCAGCTTGAATCTCGCTCAATCCATAAACACGTGTAATCCCATCGCCAATCGAGACCACTCGACCGATCTCATCCACTTTCAATTTCGTAAAAAAAGTTGCGTGTGGGACAAAATCATGAAGCCGTAAGAGAGGATTGAGAAGGAAGTACTACAAGAATTGTTGATATCAAAACTTAGACCGTGAGTTCCATTTTTTTAATCGTGTCATTGTGCTAAACCCCTAACTATTGATAAACGATAACATGAAAAATTTAAATTTTAAACTTTTAAAATTTTATTGCACCAACCTACATGTTATCACCTAAATTATAGATAGTTTATTTAAATAATTTCCTAAAAATCTGAATCCCCAACGGCAGTTTTCAAAGCATTACCCTTTTCCCAACTATGTGCAATGCTATCGTTTCAAAAAAAAAAAAATATATATATATATATATATATATATATATATATATATATAGATAGATAGATAGATAGATAGATAGATAGATAGATAGATAGATAAAGTTATATTTGCATTTAATTGTTTATAAAATAATAATTAAAAAATAGAATACAAAAAGTCTGTGAACTGTGAAGTATATAACAATCAATTATCAAAATGCTGTAAATAAATGCTGAATAAATAAGTAAGTGCGTAAAGTAAATAAGGCAAGTATTATAGAGGTTCCGGGTGGTGTAATCTTATACGCCCTCTCTTCCCTCGTGGTGCGGAGGAAAATTCCACTAGAACTTCTTGAGGTGAATCACACTAAAAAGTCCTAAACAATAGTCATTGGCTAATCCCTAACGCTCACTATCTAAACAGCTTGTAGAACAGTAGAATTGATGTTCTTCAATTGCTTGGAACACTAATCCTTGAGGGTTGAATTGCCTCTTCACCACTACCACCACAAACACAATTTACCCGATCGCTTGTCACAACTCGCCCTTGGCGAAACCTTCCCGATTTGCTTCATTAGCCTAAAACCTTTGATGTAGAATCAAAGTTAAATTGAATCAATAAATTGATTCTTGTTTTGTGGTTCTTCAAGGTGTCCGATTCTTGATAAAATCTGTGTAGCTTGAACACTTGAAGAATTTCTAGATATGATCTTGTTGTAGCGCAAAGATGATATCAATTCAATGATTAATGTACACATTAATTCTTGTTAAATCTCTGCTTTCTTGTTCATCATATATTTTAATCCTTGGTGCAAAGTCCTCTATTTATAGTGTGAGGTCCAACGCTCATCCGGCTTCAATTCAATTTATCAACGCTTCATTTTGTAACGGCTATATTTTCTCGACTGCTCATTGTAGTCGATTTCATCCAATAAAATTGCTTCCTTTATAAAGTTCAACTGCATTTATCGCTTTGTTGATGACCGACATATAAAATCGAGTTTCCTTATCGCTTTATATCGAGAATATTACTTGTCGCTTTTTGACTCGACTTGGAGCATTAATCGAGATTTTACTCTTCTTCAAATATCAAGATTCGGCATCATCCGATTATAATTGACTTAATCGTAGTACACCATGACTCATTATCATCTAAGAACTCATTGTCCTTATGATTCTTAGGTCTTCATACAAGATCCATAAAGTCGATTCAGTCACCACAATCTTGCTCAAGTCTAACTTACGCCTCTCGACTTAGTCTTCATAATCGGGTTTGAACCTCGCTTCTTCAATCTTCAATAATCGAGTCGCTGATCCTCGCTTCTTCAACTTCTAGATAAGCCAATTGAGTCTGTGTCCTCAAAGAACTTACCTTATTCAGCTTGATATACTGTGTATTCTCGAGTCGCTTTATCTGTTTTAATGATTTCCAGTTTTCTAGATGACTTCCAGCTTTTTAGTTATACGACACACTAATCAAGTTATGTTGGCTTGTCCGATGTAACTTATACAAATATCGATCAGTAGTAAAACCCTATACATTCGGGCCTAGACACCTTTAGCTTTTCACTATAACAAATGGCTTCAAAGACTTCATCAATGGGGTTAAGATAATACTTTGAATAAATATGATGAATTATCATCAAAACATAAATTTTATTTCCAACAATTTCCCCCTTTTTGATGATGCCAAAACTCTCCCTAAAAGAAAAGCTTAAAGATCAAAAACAATGTAAAACTGGAAACTGGATTTCATTAGAATGAGCAAAAACTGTAATAGTTACATTTTTGTTCAAAATAGTGTAACTAGATACTAAGTTCTCTTTTGTGTTTTTTGCATGACTGAGTCAAATTTTCTTGCATTGTCATACATACGAAAATCATCTTCTAGCTTGGAGTCTATCTTTGAAAAGGTCTTGTTGTAGTCAACTTGACTACCTTCTTTACATCTTCTCCATTGAAATAGCTTTGGCAAATCTGATTCTTTCAAGTAATAATTTTCAAATTCTACTACATCTGCTTTCATTTGTTCAGTCTTGTCTTTAATCTTCAGTTTATCATCAATCCTCTGATTCTTCTTATACTGTGCCATTTTCTGCTTTGAGAATAAATCGAATAAAAAGTAGTTCAAGAATTCTTCAGTTGTCCTGTCCTTGTACTTAACTTTGATAGGATTGTGATTGTTGGTAAACTTCATCCATAGATCCTTTGTTAGAGTAACTCTTTTATCTCCAGGATGACTGTATTTTTCAGTGAGTTGATCGTCAGTTAGTTCTTTCCTTAAGAACTTAGGATCTGATTTGTATCTTTGCAATTCATCTTCAAGTCGCTTCATTTCTCCAAGTAACTTCAACTTTTCTTCTTCAGCTTCCCCCTTTTTGGCATCATACAACTGATCTACCAGGGCATGGGTTTCTTTTTTATCTGCTGAGATCTGTCGCTGAGAAGCAAGTACTTCCTTAAGCTGAGTTTCTAACCCGTAAATATGCTAATTCATATGCCAGTGAGCCTGTGCATGTGTTTCCCTATATACTGCGGTTGAGTCTTCAAGTTTTTGTTTGAGTAACACAATTTCTGAAGCAGAACTTGAACTTGACTTGTGAATCATCTCTAGTCTTGCATGAACTGAAACATCCGTTCTAGTTCTGTAGTCGAGATATCCAGAAATGTTTGATAGAAGATCATTTTGTGCATCCTTTTTACTAAGCACAATCTTCAAATTTTCATGAACTTTTGCCAATTCATCCTTTGTGAGGATGTCAGAAGGATCATAAGTATCTTCTATTGATCCTTAAACTCGAGTATTATCTTCAATAATCATCGCTTGTTGATTAGCGCCCATCACCGCTTTCTCGATTGTATGTTGTCTGATCTCCAACTGGCAACCCTTCTTGCTGAGGTACAGTTTACGTTGCTAGAGGTTGAGGTTGAGTTTCTGTTTGCAAAACTGTAGTCTCATCAGCTTCTTTTCTTGATTCATCATCTTTATCATCATCTTTCTTCTTTGAAGTATCTTTGGATGATGTGGCTGATTCTCTTCTTTTTGCTAGTTCAGTGAATCTTTTGAAACAAATGTCAAGAAATTCCGAAAAAGGAAACAGAGCATATAGATCTCTAACTTCCAATTTCTCCAAGAGTAGTTTCTCTCACCAGTGAGACACATCTCGAGAATCCTCTCTGGTTTAAGCTTCATCTTCATTAACTTGATGATTTTATCACCAAAAACTGTGCCGATTGTCGAATCGATTGATGTCAGAATCGAGAAGTGTGGTCAGAGTGATATTTTCTTGTATAACTTCGCTTGTCGGTTGTTGTTGTTCCCTCGCTGGTGCTTTCTCTGAGATTTCGGGTACAAGCATCTTACAACCGATCTTACTTCTGGATTCACTTTTTCGCTTAGTCCTTTGTGTACACTTCCCGCCGAGACACAATTCTCGACCGCTTCAGTTGGGAAGTTGTTCTTGCGATTTCCTTTGTAATCAGAGTTTGCCTTGTTTACTTCCCTTCCTTGATTCTTTCTAAGTAAAATCAATGATTCCACTAAGTGTCTTCTTCAATGAATCACAATCAAGCATTTGACCTTCGGCTTGAGCCCTTTTTACACTATCTAATTCAAATAAATGTTGTCTCTTGAATCGATTGACAACATAACTCGCCTAATTGAATTCTATTTCATCCTGTTTATATTCATGAGATAAAAATTTCTTCCGATAAAGATATTGATGTTAGGTGTAAGGCTCAAAGACAATTTGTGTAATTGTTTTTAATAATGGATGATAGAATTTATCTCATCTTAGTTATTTGCTTTGTGCTTATATAGTATATATCGCAGCAAACCCTAAGTATATCTCAGATGTAACCACTTAGCTCAAGTATGGAATGCACGAGAGGATTGAGTTAGTGGTGATATACTTAAATCATTAGTCCGTGGTGAACTTAATCGAGTTTAGGATCTCTTGATTAAAACACCAATAATGCGCCTAACACCTTAGGGTGTGATAGTCTTATCCGGACTGCTGGTAGAGGGTACCTACGTGGGGCATTTATATATGATGGCATTCATATAGGACTCGACCGATTTAATCAATTTCTCGATATAATTCCGTAATTGAGGAATCTTATTAAATCATTAGATGATCATATATGGATCAACTTTAATCCTCGAGGTGATCACAGGTGCTTTTGTCTCGGGTAGTGTTTGATGTGTTAGTTACGGTTCACTTGAATATGTGTTCCAAGCCACTTCTCATTGGCACTATCTCCTCATGAGTGAGTAGTTCTCGATTTTCACGCACATGGAATCCATTCCTTCCTTCGGGAAGTAGAGAGACATACCCTTATTTGTTAGCCCCGAGAAAGTGATCGATCCCGGAGTTCATATTTGACTAATTAGCTACTAGTCGATATGTGTACTAATTGATCATCGTGGGTTAATGGTAAATAAGGATAAGATATTCTGAGTCGGGTTCACGGAGACTTCCCACTCGAATGGACAAATTGTGGAGGGTTAATCCGTGATGTAGTGATTATATCAATGGACGCTTATTCACTATATGGGTTGAGTATAAGTATACATCTATAATCGGTAGAGTTCGGCTGGGTTTATGGTGGCGTAATCCCGGAATTAATAATTAATATACTTATTCTCGCTTGATGAATAATTAATTATTGAGCTACCGGTTATAGTCCATGGTCCCCGATGTGGCTTCATAATTGGACTAATAATCTTGTTATTTGGGCCTTAGTGATAATTAATTGGCTGGACTAATTAATTGATATGCATGGATATTATTTAGTTGGGCTAAATAATATAATACACATAAAAGACATTTTATGTGGGCTTAGTAACCCTACAAGGTGGCGCCAATGCGATGTTATTTAATTAGAGAGAAATTAGTTTTCTTGGATAATTATTTGACATGTGATTTATCTTTTATTTGTTAAATGATAATTCATGGAATATTAGATAAAAATATGATTTATCCTAATTTGTTTGGGATAATCATTTTATTTATCTTTTATTTGGAATAAAGGATTAATGTAATAATTATCCCTTAATTATTAAATCCTTGGAGGACAAGGATTACTCTCATATTTATAAGAGAGTTCTCCCAAGCCTTAGGCATTGGCATAATTCGACCACCACACTTGTAAAAGAGAGAAAAAATTGTTTTTCTTATCTAGGGTTTTTAGAGGAAGAAAAAATATAAGTTTTTCTTCGTGTTGCATATCAAGGAGGTTCGTGTATCAAGAAGTGTATCCACCAACCGCCGTTTGGAGAACACATCGGAAGATCAAGGCGTCTCTTCCCGATATTGGTAACATGATCTTAACCCCCTTGTAGTAGTTTAAGTCCTTTAATTATGTATTGTGTTGTATAAGTCGTGATACATCCGCTGCGCGTAGATCTAACTCGTTTAGATCTAAGATCCTACATCCTTCAATTGATGCCTTTTGATTTTCCAATGATATGTTTGCTGAGCCATCTGCTGAGGTGTCCAAATTCTGGCTTGATTTTGTCTACATGAATACCAGGTTCGATTGGTTCCGTAGAAAAAGTAAGTTGCTGAAGAAAATCATCTCTTTTCAATGGTAGAGTAGTCCAATCTGCTGTTGTCACAATGAATTTGTGAAGCCAAAGAGTGTCCTTATGACACTTTCATTGAGAACAATGCGATCTCCACTAACTTTGGTCATCGTATAGTCTCGTACTAAATGCATATTTTGCCAAAATTGCAAAATTCCTTCTACATCACGTTCTTCTTTGAACTTAACTTCCAGGATGTTTCTCAAGCCTGGTTGTTTCTCGATTTTATCACATATCCAGCTTGCTAACATAGTGTTTTGACACATGGCTTCATACATTTCAATGTCACTCATCTAACTCATATTAATCTTTCTTGTTTTGATTTTTCTGAAGTGGCCATGTTTGGGTGTGAACACAAAAGTTGATTTTTGAGAAGAAAGAGATTTTGAAAAGTCTGTTTTGTTTTCTGGAAAGGGATGAGGATTTTTTTAAAAAATAATGTGAACGGAGGTTGAATAAATAGGTAGGAAATTCTGGCGGTTGAGTAGTACAACTTTTCAAATTCCATGATGGTTTTGGGTAACCGATACATGTACTGTTCTGACAAACGTGGGGTGTACACGCGAAATTCTGACAAAAGGAACTGCGGTAATTTAATGTGATATAACCGTTGTCGCTTTTATCTTGTCAACCTTTGACTTGAGTTGATCGAATAAAACCGAGATCAAGTCGCTTTTGAAGATGTAACTTTTAGTTTCGTAGAATTATTCGCCTCGCCAGATTGATCGCTTTAAAATTGTTGATGTCAATGACTAGTCTGTTAAGTGAGCGCACATCATAACAAAGAATAATCCCCTTGACGAATTTCTGGCTTAACTGATTTCAACTGACTTTGATTATCCCTAATTCAGTTCTCAGTTTGGCAAATTTGTCTTTGTCCAATGGTTTTGTAAAGATATCTGTCAACTGATCTTCAGTAGATACATAAAGAACTGTAATATCCTTTTTCTCTGCATGATCTATTATGAAGTGGTGACGCACATCAATGTGCTTTGTTCTTGAGTGTAAAACTGGATTATCAGCGATTGCAATTGCACTTGTGTTATCACACATTATGGGAATCATTCCTTCTTCTATCCCATAATCCTTTAATTGCTGTCTAATCCATAAAACTTGAGCACAACAACTTCCAGCTGCTATGTATTCAGCTTCAGCTGTAGAAGTTGAGATTGAGTTTTGCTTCTTGCTAAACCATGACACAAGTCTATTTCCTAGTAACTGACATGTGCCTGATGTGCTTTTTCTATCGACTTTGCATCCAGCATAATCTGAGTCTGAGTAAGATATTAGCTTGAATTCTCCTTCTTTTGAATACCAAATTCCAACTCCATCTGTGTCTTTCAGATATTTCAAATTTCTTTTCACAACTGTGAGATGACTTTCCTTTGGTTTTGACTGAAATCTTGCACATACACCAACAATAAATGATAGATCTGGCCTACTTTCTGTGAGATAGAGTAAGCTTCCAATCATCCTTCTCTAGAGTGTTTGATCAACATCTTTGCCTTCTTTGTCTTCATCTAATCTGATGTTGGTCCCCATTGGTGTAGAAATTCCAGTTGATTTTTCCATGCCAAACTTTTTGATAAGTTATCTTGTATACTTTGTTTGGTGAATGAAAATCCCATCATCTAATTGTTTAACTTGTAATCCAAGAAAGTAATTCAATTCTCCCATCATACTCATTTGGAACTTGCTTTTCATCAAACTTGCAAATTTCTCACATAATTGTTCATCTTCTGATCCAAAGATGATGTCATCAACATAACTTTGAACAAGTAGAGTATTTTCACCATTTTTCATTCTGAACAATGTCATGTCTATAGTTCCTTTGATGAATCCATTGTTCACTAGAAACTGAGATAGAGTTTCATACCAAGCTCTTGGTGCTTGTTTAAGTCCATATAGAGCTTTCCTTAGTCTGAAAACTTTGTCAGCTTGATCTTTGATTTCAAATCCAGGTGGTTGTTGAACATAAACTTCTTCTTCAAGGATTCCATTCAAAAATGCGATTTTAACATCCATCTGGTAAACTTTGAACTTTGTGTGAGCTGCAAAGGCAAGAAATAATCTGATTGCTTCTAATCTTGCAACTGGTGCATAGGTTTCATCAAAGTCTATGCCTTCAGCTTGAGAGTATCCTTTAGCTACAAGTCTAGCTTTGTTTCTGATGATATTCCCATCTTTATCAAGTTTGTTTCTGAAAACCCATTTGGTTCCAATGATATTGACATGAACTGGTCTATCTACCAATTCCCATACTTGATTTCTCTCGAATTCATTGAGTTCTTTTTGCATTGAAAATATCCAGTCTGGATCTTTCAAAGCTTCTTCAATTTCTTTAGGTTCTGATTGAGATAGAAAACACGCAATCATTGCATCTAGTTGATGTCTTGTTCGAACGCCAGTTTGAGTATCACGAATTACTTGATCTTCAGGGTGATCTCTCATCCATTGATACGTGGGCGTTTGCATCACAGGGTCTATGTCTTGTTCGACTGGTTCTTCAAGAACTGGTTCTTGAATTTCTTCATTTGGATCAGGAACATGTAGTTCAAGAGTGGTTTGTTGAGTAATTGTAAACTGAGACTGATCTGGATCTGAACATTCTGAAATTTGTAGTCTTCCAATGTCAACTATAACTGGTTCTGGCAAGACTGGTAACTGAGACTGAGAAACCTGTTCTGGTCTGTCTTCAGTTGTTTCACCAGGGAAGTTTGGTTCATCAAATACCACGTGAATTGATTCTTCATGCTTAAGTGTCATTTTGTTTAGTACTCTAAATGCTTTGCTGACACTTGAGTATCCTAGAAAAATTCCTTCATCAGCCTTGGGCTGAAAAACATGAAGTTGATCTTTCCCATTATTGTGTATGAAACATTTGCTTCCAAAAGCATGAAAGTATGAAACATTTGGTTTTCTTCCATTCCAAATTTCATAAGGGGTCTTCTCATGTCTTTTGTTCATGAGAGCTCTGTTCTGTGTATAACAGGCTGTGTTAACTGCTTCTGCCCAATATCTTTCAGGTAGTTCTGCTTCACAGATCATAGTCCTCCCGGCTTCTTTGAGTGTTCTGCTTTTCTTTCACCACACCATTCTCGCTTGAGGTATTCCTGTGGCGACCATTTGGTATAAGACACCATTCACTTCACAAGATTCAATAATTACGCTGCTGAGGAATTCAGCCTCTTTATCTCGATCTTATTTTCACAACTGATACTCCTTTCTGATTCTGAAGTCTCTTGAGTAACTCAGTAAGTCTTTGCTTGGTTTCACTTTTCTTGGTTAAGAAGATTACCCAATTGTATCTTGAAAAATCGTCTACTACCACCAATGTATACTTCTTCAATTGATATTAATTGGTGTAATAGGTCCAAATAAATCCATGTGTAGCAACTCCAGATGTCTGGTTGTCGAATGCTGAGATTTGGTCTTGAAACTTGCTTTTGTTTGCTTTCATTGTTGACAAGCATCACATAAGCTGTCCTTCTTGTATGATATTTCGGTAGTCCAATGACTAATCGCTTTCTTAACAAGTGTGTTGATATCATCAAAATTAAGATGACTAAGTTTCTTGTGCCATAGCCAATCTGATTTCGATTTGGTGTGCACAAGCAAACAAGTTTCAAAGAACGGTCGTTGTCCAATTTACTACATACATATTTTCTTTTCTTCTTCCGGCTAAAACAACTTGATAAGCTGATTCACTGACGACAACGCATAATTCTTTGTCAAAAGTAACTTTGTATCCCATATCACAGAATTGACTGGTGCTGAGTAGATTGTAGTGTAGTCCTTCTACATAAGATACATTCTTGATTGTAAGTCCATTCCTCGATTAAGGTGCCATAACCTTTGGTGTATCCAGTTTGTCTTTACTTCCAAAATTAACCTTTGGTCCATCTTTTGCAATAAAATTACTAAGATAAATTCTTACTTTTTTGTCATGTGTCTACAAAGAACCACTCACAAAGTACCATATATCCTGCAATAAAAATTAAATATTTTTAGGTATCCAACTCGCTTTGGGTCCATAGGGTCGCTTGTCAAGATAACTCGGGAATATATCCTTTTGGGACTTCGGATATTGTTGCACTTGTTTTCATATATGTAAGCCACACTCCCATAGTATCTATGTTTGACTGTGTCTTATTTATATGATCTCTCGATCTTTTGACCAAACTTATTTCCATGTTGCTTTCTATTATTAAAGCTAGAATGATAACGTTCATTCCTTCTCAGATCGAGGTCCGAATCGACCTTGGTATTGGGACTTTGCCGAGAAACCGAGATTAGTCCTTCACGAGTTTTGGACTGAAACTTGTGATAAGTTTTCTGTCTGGAATGATTGCTATTATCATTTTTAATAGTAGATGCAGTAAAATTCCAATCATCATCAGTGGGATATAATCTTCCTTTCCCCCTAAATGTGTGAATCTTTGAATGATTGACATTCTTGGATTTACTTTGATTGTAATTTTTCTGGTTCTTGACTTGATTGGTTTTTGTGGACCTGGTAGTTGATTTCCCAGTTCGGTTTTCTTGAGATACAGCTGATTTACCATTTGGTTTACCTTTGTTGGTAGACACAGTTGTCTTCTTAAAAAACTGATTTATCCTATGTGATACTGGCTTTACTGGTTCAACAATTTTCTTAGTTTGTGGAAGTTGCTCAGCTACAAACTTAATGCCAGTTTTAGTACTAGGTTTAGCAGCTTTGCTAGTTCCATTTTTAGAAGATTGATGTGTATCAAATCCTAAACCCATTTTGTCTCCATACGGTTTTCCTGATTTGAATCTAGTAACCGAACTTGATTAAGCAAATGATTCAGTTGTTGCTGCTGATATAATAGACTGATGCTGAATCTTTTCTTTATCAGTTCTAGTTAGTTTCAACACTTTTAATTCATACTTCAATCTTTCAACTTCAAGAATTAGACTTTCCTTCTCAGCTTTAATTGATTCATAACCAGCTTGTATATTTACTAGCTGATTCATCAATTCATCAAGTGTTTCTTCTAATTCTTGATTTTTGGATTGAGTCAAGAATAAGAACATACATTTTGCATGGAAATCTGAGCTGAAGAATATTTGGAATTTGATTCACATACCTCATTTGTATCTTCCATGTGTGCCATTAAAGCTATGTCATCTGATAATCTTTCAGTACCAGCTTCATAATCTGACTCATCTCCAGTAAGGAGTGCTCTTCTACCAACTCTTCTTGGTGGAGTCTTTTGGTCAGTTCTGGACATTCAGCCTTATAATGTTCTGGCTTTTTGCTGTTGAAACAGAGATATTCATCGTCTTTTCTTTTCTCAGAGTCCTCTTGATGAACTATTGAGTGATCTGGTGTCCACTCTTCATTCTTCAAATTTTGTTCATCATTAGAGCCATTTGTTCTTCCATCTCATCCAATTCATGAAGATTGCTTGACGAGTTTTCTTGAATGTCATTTGTTTCTGCTGCGAGTGCTGTGGTCTTTGGTTCCTCCAGAGCTTTGATTATTGCAGTTGTGTACTTGTAAAATCTTCACTGAATTCATAAGCTTTCATATCTGAGAAGATTTTGAAATAATCCTCTATGTCAAGTCTTCTAGATTCTTCCATAGCAAAGACCTTCATTTTCCAGCACATTGGTAATGCCTTCAAGATTCTTGTGTTGATAACTTTTTAGAGTACTCAATCTTAAGTAGATCTAATTCATCCATGATAGCATCAATCTTGTTTCCATTTGGTCAATGGTTTCTCCGTAATTCATTTTGAAATTTTCAAACTTTTGTTTAGCAAATGTAAATTTTGTTTTCCTTGATTGAATTGCTTCCTTCACAAACAAGTTGTAGTTTGTCCCACATTTCCTTGGCGCTTTGGCATTCTTTCACCTTTAAGTACATGTTGCTGTCAATAGTCCTAAGGATAAAGTCCATAGCAACATTTTTGAGATTGTTTCGCTTGCGATCATCACTAGTCCATTCGGATTTGGGCTTTGCAACTCGAACTTGTTGTCCACCAACAGTTTGCATATGAGTAATCTGAATTGGTCCATCAGTGAGTACATCCATCATTTCATCATGATTAGCTGCTAGAAAGGCCTGCATACGACGTTTATATTCGTCAAATCTGTCCATGTTGCATATAAGCATCTGTCTCGCATATTGATTGTTATCCATTGTGAATGAGTGAAGACTGATAGTAAATTAACTGGAACTGAGCTTTCAAATGAGAACAACTAGAGGAGATATATAGCAAATGATATCTTGTCAAAGAAACATCGCCCCGATACCAATTGTTGGTATCGGAAATAATCGATGATCGCCATTTCAAGCAAACAAACCGATACTTGAATTCAGCTTCGATCTCTTCAACTTAGAAACACCGCCCCGATACCAATTGTTGGTCCTTGGAAAGGCTAACACAAGTTTAGAGGGGGTGAATAAACTTGTCCCTAAAACTGGATTTAAAACAAATTAAGGTTCGATTAAACTTGTGTGGAGTTAAGTCGACTAAGTTTGAGTATAAGTCAAACTGACTTAAGCTTAAAATCGAGTCAACCGGCAAATGATAAAGTTTTAGCCTTTTTCTTGATCTTGTTATTCTCTCAGACAATCGAGTGTAGTAAATCGAATTCGATGAATGTCGGTTTGTGATCTCGTGAAGTATATAACAATCAATTATCAAAATGTTGTAAATAAATGCTGAATAAATAAGTAAGTGAGTAAAGTAAATAAGGCAAGTATTATAGAGGTTCCGGTGGTGTAATCCTATAAGTCCTCTCTTCCTCGTGGTGCGGAGGAAAATTCCACTAGAACTTCTTGAGGTGAATCACAAAAAGTCCTAAACAATAGTCCTTGGCTAATCCCTAGCGTCACTATCTAAACAAATTGTAGAACAGTAGAATTGTTGTTCTTCAATTGCTTGGAACACTGATCCTTGGAGGGTTGAATTGCCGCTCACCACCTACCACCACAAAACACAGCCTACCCGATCGCTTGTCACAATCGTCCTTGGCGAAACCTTCCCGGTTTGCTTCACAGCCTAAAACCTTTGATGTAGAATCAAAGTTGGGCCGATAATCAATAAATTGATTCTTGTTTGTGGTTCTTCAAGGTGTCTGATTCTTGATAAAATCTGTGTAGCTTGAACACTTGAAGAATTTCTAGATATGATCTTGTTGTAGCGCAAAGATGATAGCAATTCGAATGATTAATGCACACGTTAATTCTTGTTAAATCTCTGCTTTTCTTGTTCATCATATATTTTAATCCTTGGTGCAAAGTCCTCTATTTATAGTGTGAGGTCCAACGCTCATCCGGCTTCAATTCAATTGTATCAACGCTCATTTTGTAACGGCTATATTTTCTCGACCGCTCTGCGTATCAAGATTTCATCCAATAAAATCGCTTCCTTTATAACGCTCAACTGCATTTATCGCTTTGTTGATGATCGACATATAAAATCGAGTTTCCTTATCGCTTTATATCGAGAATATTACTTGTCGCTTTCTTGACCGACTTGGAGCATTAATCGAGATTTTACTCTTCTTCAAATATCGATTCTCGGTTTCATCTCGATTATAATTGACTTAATCGTAGTACACCATGACTCGTTATCATCTAAGAACTCATTGTCCTTATGATTCTTAGGTATTCATACAAGATCCATAAAGTCGATTTCAGTCACCACAATCTTGCTTGAAGTCTAACTTTACGCCTCGACTTAGTCTTCATAATCGGGTTTGAACCTCGCTTCTTCAATCTTCAATAATCGAGTCTCAGATCCTCGGTTCTTCAACTTCTAGATAAACCAACCGAGTCTCAGGTCCTCAAATAACTTACCTTCTTTAGTTTGATACTGTGTATTCTCGAGTCGGTTTATCTGCCTTAATGATTTCCAGCCAAGATGACTTCCAAGATTTCGCTTTTACGACACACTAATCAAGCATAAAGGCTTGTTGTCTGATGTAACTTATACAAATATTAGACTCTAGTAAAACCTATACATTCATTCTAGAAATCTTTTATCTTTTCACTATAACAATTTGGCTTCAAAGACTTCATCAATGGGGTTAAGATAATACTTTAAATAAATATGATGAATTATCATCAAAACATAAATTTTATTTCCAACACTAACATCGAGGAAGATACTTCGAACTTTAGCCTGAGAATATATTGTGGCAAGCTCTTGAAAGGATCAGTCAAACAGACCACAAATAAAATTGTTTCACAAGCAATCAGGCGGATCAGTATCACAAGTACTAATATCAAATATAGACACAATGAATTCTAATACTTTATGTGCTTTGACAAACCACTATAACCTCTTGATACTTCACACCAAGTAATTCATTGATTGTCACCGATTTGGCGTCGGATTAGCCCTTGCCACGTGTCACTTATAGAGTGGCTAAGTAATAAATGAGGACAAACAAATAATAGCATTAAAGGCTAGGTGCCTTACGCCGAACTTGTGTGCAGACCTATACTCCAGGTGGGAGGTCTGATGTAATAGGCCTATTCCCATCCCTCGGGCCCCTGCTTGGTTTCAGCTAGGTTGGATCCATTTGGATCCAACTCAATATTTTATTCACCCACTATCTTATTTACTATTATTTTATTGAATTTATTATTTTATTATGATTTCTCTCACCAATCATTTCACCATCAACAAATAAAATAATATTAATCAATTCATTTTATTCACTACCTACACTATTCAACCATTACTTTATCAATATAATATTTCATTAAAATTTCTCCCATCAATCATTTCTTCATCTACTCAAATTTCAATACAACTTTTTAACTTTTTAATCATTACTTTACATTATTTTATTTTATTTTCTCTCTCATGACTCAATTCAACCCTAATCCAACTCAAAACCAAATAGTAGGTGGTCCACTGGGGTCTAATAAGAGACAAGCTGGCGATCCACCGCCCAATCATTAACTCTTCAACAAAACCACCGAGGGAACTAGAAATCTATTTAAACATCACCAAAACCAAAAGAATAGAACATCAATTAATTTTTATTACATTGAAACAACTCAAAATTCATAGCAAACTAATACTGAAACTTGGCAACCAAGCTTCCATGTCAACATTGAACTCTTGATCAACTCCCTCTCCCAGAACAGCCTCCAAGGTTACTCCGCTCACCTCACCACCCTGGTGTCCTTCCTCCAAACCTAAAAAAAAGATTTCACAAATGTGTGAGCTAAAGATAGCCCAGTGAGTTCTGGTATGTGTGCCCGTGAACAGTTATATACGAAAAATAATTGTTACAAAACCGTTAAAATGTTACAACATAATGGCTTTTTCCTTACCCTGCATATACTAGTAGTTAGTACATGGCAAAAATAAATAAAGTACGATATTTTATAAAATCTACATGTAATTGCTTGAATATAAATCAATAAATTCTTTGGCACCGACTCGGCTTAGTCAATGAGTCATTACCAACCCACTCCAACATGTTTCTCTACCGTACTTCACAAGCAAGCAATTGCCTGACAATTCCGGCCGATTGTCAGGGAAAAAAGGTTTAGACCTTTGCCCAGTGAACCTCCTAAAAGGCTCGGCCAACCACCCCATTGCCCTCCGAACCATGACATGGCCGTCGGCCCCTTGCTTTCCTGACCATGCACACGGAACATTGGGGAAATTTTGATACCATTACTCAAGGACTGTCGATGAGCCAAAGTCAAGAGGCCCCGAGACCAGTGACTAGATGTTCTGCGGTGCAATAACTCCAACTCACCTAGTCGCTAAGAGTTTTGCATCAAGAAAGAACAAGAATCGGTTATCATGATGATCTTTTCATTAATTTTACAATGTCGGTGTATGCCAAAACCAAACTTATAAGACTGTCATGACAATTATTATTCAAATGGAAGTTAGGATTCCATATCATAAAATAAAATAAAAACACTTATTGCAAAACTTTAAACGAGGTACCTATAAAGATTCACATCGTCCCTAGAATATATTTTTGGGTTCCTCAAAGTAGTGAGTGAAATAATTAACACATTATACAATTGTCAAAGATGATCAATCGAAATAGCTAATGTAATAAAATAAACCAGTTAATCGACTTATGTATCATAATATTAATAAACTATTATCGAATTGGAACAATTGTTACTTTCTGTATCAAATATATTAGTCTATTCAAAGAAAAACTTGAAGTTGTGGATCCAACTAATATATATATATATATATATATATATATATATATATATATATATATATATATATATATATATATATATCTTAGTCTATTCTATTCATCCCATGTAATAGCTATATTATTTTTACAAAAATATAACAATTGAAATCTCAAAGTCCAGAAAATAAATGCATAAAACGTTTCATTAGAAGCTTCTTACAAAACCATAGTCGTGTGAAGGATGTATCAAGATATATTCCACAAATACAACAACAAATTAAAGTAATAATAAAAATTATTGATAACGCTATAAATATATCAAAGCCAATTATTAAACCGAAAAGTTAAAAGATTTGGAGTGCCAGTGCCTTCAAATTATGCCAAAGGTTACTAAAATGCATATCAAACATGCATGTGGATTTGAATCTAAGAAAAAAATAGATGATTTGATTAACACAATTAAAACAATATAGTCATCAACACAGTCAATTTGTTAATAAATAAATAAATATATATATATATATATATATATATATATATATATATATATATATATATATATATATATATATAGATAGATAGATAGATAGATAGATAAAGTTATATTTGCATTTAATTGTTTATAAAATAATAATTAAAAATATAATACGTTTCCATTTATTTATATATTTCCGCATTTTAATATTCAGCTCTAGTCCTTATAATAGTATAACCAAAATAATAGTATAAAATATATTTCGTTAACAACCCAAAATTTTGGGTGTGTCAACTCTCACCCCCCCCAAGAAAAAAAAAATTCGTCCTCAAAATTTTACCTTCAAAGAGACATGGGTACTGCAGTCACAACTCCTCTTCTAACTTCCATGTTGCTTCCTACTTTCCCTCATCTACAATCAAGTCCCTAATAGATCATTATCCTAACACCTCAACCAAACCTTTCTCGATACCAACGTAATAGGCCTATCCTCGACCCTTGGGTCCACTGGGGTCTAATAAGGGACAAGTCAAGCGATCCACCGCCCAAACATTAAGTCTCCAACAAAACCACCGAGGAACTAGTACTCTATTTAAACATCATCAAAACCAAAAGAATAGAACATCAATTAATTTTTATTACATTTAAACAACTCAAAATTCAAAGCAAACTAATACCGAAACTTAACCAAGCATCCATGTCAACATTGAACTCTTGATCAACTCCCTCTCCCAGAACAGCCTCCAAGGTTACTCCGCTCACCTCACCACCCTGGTGTCCTTCCTCAAAACCTAAAAAAAATATTTCACAAACCTAACATGTTTCTCTACCGCACTTCACAAGCAAGCAACCAATTGTCTGACGATTCCGGTCGATTGTCAGGGAAAAAGGGTTTAGACCTTCACCCAGTGAACCTCCCAAAAGGGTCGGCCAACCCCATTGCCCTCCGAACCATGACATGGCCGTCGGCCCCTTGCTTTCCCGACCATGCACACGGAACATTAGGGAAATTTTGGTACCATTACTCTAGGACTGTCGATGAGTCAAAGTCAAGAGGCCCCGAGACCGGTGACTAGACGTTCTGCGGTGCAATAACCCAAACTCAACTAGTCGCTAAGAGTTTTGCATCAATAAAGAACAGGAATCGGTTATCATGATGATCTTTTCATTAATTTTACAATGTCGGTGTATGCCAAAACCAAACTTTATAAGACTGTCATAACAATTATTATTCAAATGGAAGATAGGATTCCATATCATAAAATATTAAAAAAAAACTTATTGCGAAATTCTAAACGAGGTACCTATAAAGATTCACATCGTCCCGAGAATATATTTTTGGGTTCCTCAAAGTAGTGAGCGAAATAATTAACACATTATATAATTGTCAAAGATGATCGATCGAAATAGCTAGTGTAATAAAATAAACCAGTTAATTGACATATGTATCATAATATTAATAAGCTATTAATGAATTGGAACGAATTGTTACTTTCTGTATCAAATATATTAGTCTATTCAAAGAAAAACTTGATGTTGTGGATCCAAATAATATATATATATATATATATATATATATATATATATATATATATATATATATATATAGTCTATTCTATAGTTCATCCTATGTAATAACTGAAATAGACTCGAACGTATGTGAGAGGAGCGTAAGCCACTCGACTGAAAGGAGAGGTTATGAAATAGACTCGTCCGTAGGGAGATATGCTCGACTGTAGGTCAAACTCACCATCTGAGCTATGCAGATCAGACTCATAAAGTTTACATAAGTTTGCAGGACGAAAAAAATTCAAGACTACAGGTCAGACTCGAACAGAAAATCATACAAAAATATAAGTGTGCCATCCAAAGAATTCCAAGTCTTGCATAGCATACTGGGGGGGCAAGATACCCCACCAAGAGACCAAAGAGATAAAAAAAGTACTCCAAGTAAGTAAAGTTAAGAACAAAAAGAACTTGATGTCTATAAAATGATTGTGCAGGCTACAATTCATTTGAAAGAAATTTTCAAAACAACAAAGAAAAAACACAAGTCCACAAGCAACTTGATCTAAGCATCAGGAGCTGACTCTGTAGTTGCTCTAAAGAAGGAGGAGCCGAGGCAGGAGCAGCCGAAATAGAAGGATCTGACCCAGCTGGTGCTTGACGAGGAGCTGCAGCACGGCGGGAGTACTTGGACACAATGTCCACCTCTTCTTTAAACTCCCTCAAGTGGGTGTCATAGATCGAACCCATGACAGGCTTGTACAAAGCCTTGTGGGCCAGATTATCAATGGCAAGATCAGCAAACTGACTCTTGGCCTCATAACCCCCAAAGTGTAGCCATGGTTTACGAACGGGGTAAGTAACATCTTCAGGGCTTGAGAAAACTCAAGTGAGGCCTTGTACTCCTGAATGGCTTTAGCAATAAGACCTGGAATAGCAGCTTCCATCTCATTCTTCTCAGCTCGGAGCTTGGCCACGGCCTGCTTCAGCTCAGTTCTCTCCGGAAAATTTGTTCTCCGCGGCTTGGAGATGAGCAGTATACTTGTCCTCCATAACCTTAAGCTCATCCTCCTGAGATTGGACTTGCTCCTTGAGAGCTTTGATCTCTTCATATTTGGACTTAACAGAGTCCTTAAGCCTGTCCCAACTTTGCCGCAGGTCGGCAACCTTCTTCTGTAAACTCTCTGTGTTGGTTGAACACTTAGCCAGTCTCTGGAAAACTTCCTTGCCAACCCGAGATCCCTGCATGACAAGACAAAAAATATGAGAAACATTATCAAATTAAAGTGCAAAGTTCAAATACAGGAAGCAAACTCACATATTCCATGGCCTTAAAGCCAGCTTCAGCCAGTTGTACATCGGTCATCTAGAAGATCCGCTCCTGATCGGTGGCGGCATCCTCCTTTTGACCAGAATGTTCCTAAGTCTCTTCAGGAAGGGTATCGGGCATGCCTCTCTTCCGAGGCCTGCCTTCCTACGGTTCACATCAGGCTTGGCTCCTCCTTTGAAGTTGAAGGCCATCTTCTTCTTTTGGATCAGAGCCGGTCAGAGTGATCAGATCAATATCCTCCCTCGGGGCAGAAGGCAAGGTGGACGGAATAATTGCGTCATCAAGGAGACCAGCCAACGTCTGGGCTCCAGCAGCGTTCAGAGTTGAGCCCGCAGATCATGCCAGAGGAGGATCCACCCTTGAAGTCCTCTATGTATCATGACTTTGCTCAGACTGAATCACTTCAGCCTCATCTTCCCCAACACCAGCCAAAGCGGGGGGCATGATTAGTCAAAAATAGAGACAAGTACAAATACAAGTGCAAGAAAGAAAAGCATAAATTAGGAAACAAGTAAAGTCCTACATGCATTCCTCTCCTCGTCACTAAAGGCCACGTAAGGATTGGGCCCAGCATCGACTAACCAAGCAGCAGTGATCAGCTTGGGAGAGAATTCCTTGACATCCAGAGTAATACCCAACTCCCGGATACCTCCTATGACATCCTCACTAACACCATTTGGACAGACATCTTTGGGAAGAGCATCTGACTTGCAGCAACCCAGGTCAGGTCGTCCTTTGTGACAGATGAAGAAAAACCTCTCCTTCCTCTGTTTGTGAGAGGATTTCCCATCAGAGAGAATCGGAATGTTCTTCCGAGGGCCTGCTCAGCGCTAAGTAATACCACCCGGGGCACTTCTTTACCTTCTTGTGTTGATAGAAGGATCTAAATAGGTTCACGGAGAACTTAACTCCGACCATCCGACACCAAATAACAAACCCTATTATGGTCCTAACCCCATTGGGGGCTATCTCGGCGGTCCTTAGTCCATAATAACGCAGTACGGCCAAGTAATGATGTGATCCGTCCCGAGGATTTAGGCTTGAAATAATGCGGTCATGAAGACCATGAAGACCGTTAATTAGTTATTGGACATGTTTTATTTTACTTTGCATTGGATTTATTTAATAAAGGTCTTTTGGGCATAAATGGAAGTAAGGCCCATCAGAAAATAAACCTATATGATAGTATATTGAGTTAACTCTTTGCTTTTAGCAAATAAAACTACAAGTTGATTTGTCCCACATTGCCTAGGAGATTGTTAGTTTTTTATTTTGTAGCCTGTATAAAAGTATTCTACTTGTAATTTTACAGACAACAATGAACAGTTAAATTTTAAGTGAAATATATTTATTTGAGTTCTTCTTGAACTTGTGAGTATTCTAAGTAGAGTATTCAAACCCGAACTTATCAAGGTCGTGAGCATACATTGTGGCGTTCACAAACAAAGGTTCTTAGATACAAGGATATCTAGGGGTCGAGGTCCTAATCCAAGGTTCTTAGGTATACGGATACCTAGGGGTCTCGGAGCTCGTTTTCATTGTTCCTACAATCAAATCATTGGGAAAATTCGAACTGAGCCATCACGGTTCACTTTAGTTTTTATCGGAGCGAGCATGGTAGGTAACAAATTTCCCAATTTTTTTTCTTTCTTTGATTTCGTCAACTATTCAAAAAAAAATATTGTTCTTGTTATTTCTTTAATTCGTCCTGTTGGAAATAAAATTTATGTTTTGATGATAATTCATCATATTTACTCAAAATATTATCTTAACCTCATTGATGAAGTGCTGAAGCTAGCTGTTATAGTGAAAAGCTAAAAGATGTCTAGAATTGAATGTATAGGTTTTACTAGAGTCTGATATTTGTATAGGTTACATCAGACAAGCACTGTAATAGTTAGTGTGTCGTGAAACTGAAAACTGGAAGTCATTTAGAAAATCGGAAATCGTTAAGATAAACAAAGCGACTCGAGAATACACCAATATGAAATCAAAGACGATAAGTTCGCCGAGGACACAGACTCAGATTGGCTTATCTGGAAGATAGAAGAACCGAGGTCACAAACTCGCTTATAGAAGATTGAAGAACCGAGGTTTCAAACTCGATTATGAAGATTACAAGTCGAGACTATAAAGTTAGACTTGAGCAAGTTTGTGGTGACTGAATCGACTTTATGGATCTTGTATGAAGACCTAAGAATCATAAGGACAATGAGTTCTTAGAAGATAATTTTTATGTTTTACTCGATTAAGTCAATTATAATCGGATATAAAGCTGAGTATCTTGATATTTGAAGAAGAGTAAAATCTCAGTTAATGCTCCAAGTCACTCAAGAAACTGACAACTGATAAACACAGTATAAAACTGATCAGGAAACTCAGTTTTATATGACATCCATCCAACAAAATGATAATACAGTCGAACGCTTTAAAGGAAGCAATTTTATTGGATGAACTACTGACACGTCGTAACGGTCGAGAAAATATAGCCGTTACAAAATGAGCGTTGATTCAATTCGAATTCATGTAAGATGAACGTTGGACCTCACACTATAAATAGATGACTTTGCACCAAGGATCAAAAAAAAGATTAATCAAGAATTATTAAGATCAACAAGCATTTTTGTGCACTAGTCTTAGTTATTCGAATTGCTATCATCTCTGCGCTATAACAAGATCATATCAAGAATTTCTTCAAGTGTTCAAGCTACATAGAATTTACCCAGATTCAGACACTTTGAAGAACCACAAACGAGAATCAATTTATTGATTCTCATTGCTTTGATTCAACATCAAAGGTTTAGATATAGAAGCAAATCGGGAAGGTTATGCCAAGGGCGAGTTGTTACAAGCAGTCGGGTAGACTGTGTTTGTGGTGGTAGCTGGTGAAGAGGCATACGTAACCCTTTAAGGACCAGTGTTCAAGCAATTGAAGAGCAGCAATTCTACCTGTTCTACAACTGTTTACATAGTGAAGCTAGGGATTAGCCAAGGACAATTGTTTAGGACTTTTTGTAACAGCTCACCTCAAGAAGTTCTAGTGGAATTTTCCTCCTACACCACAGGGGAAGAGAGGACTGACAGGATTACACCACCTGGAACCTCTATAATATTTGCATCATTTACTTTATGCATTTATTTATTTACTTAGCATTTATCTACAGCATTCTGAGAATTGGTTGTTATACAACTCATACTTCATGATCGACATTCACGAATCGATTTAACACACTTGCTTTCACATAGAATAACAAGATCAAGAAAAAGGCTAGAATTATATCCACAGCCGGTTGGCTTAGTTTTTGCTTAAGTCAGTTTGACTTAAACTCAGCTCACTCAACTTAACTCCACACAAGAATCGAACCTTAATTTGATTAAAATCCAGCTTAGGGACAAGTTTATTCACCCCCTCCTCTAAACTTGTGTTAGCCTTTCCAAGGGACCAACACGCCCCCCAGAGACAAGAACACCATTAATCTTCAAATATTCATAATCCTACCCGGAAAACTTGAAGATTCTTCAAACCTTCAAACTTACGCCGATAACCCTAATTTTCCAAACCCGTTTGTAACAGTTCGTTCCATAACCAAATCACCTCCAAACGATCTGAACTTTTTACCACACCTAAATCACCCTATTACCTACAATTTCTATCTTGACCTCATCTTGAAATTTGATACCGAACATACTCAAAACCGCTCATAACGATAAAATAGTCTGCATTACGAAAATCTGCGATAGTAGATCTATTTACAATTTCGATTTAGGTGCTTTAGAAAATTCGAATCTCCTAATATTTTGTGATCTTATAGGAAATTCTCGTTCAACAATTTTTATTTTTCTGTTTTTCGAATTTGTTGTAGTTTGATCACGATCTGCGTTGTAAGTCACTACTATCAATCGATAATTACGACCAGATTGCATCGGTTGCCGAAAAATGATTGTCGACCAATTTTTATAAGTCCAACATATCGGCAATTTCGATATCCACTGAAAAAATCGTTCCTCTACAACTTTAGTTATTTGAGTTTTTCCAGTTTGTAGTAGTTTGACCACTAAATACGTGGGTTTCATACCGGGTGTGAAAATTTTCACACCTGTGAAATTCTGCTATCAAAAAAATTCATTACTCTTTCCTTATTACTTCTATGGTTGATCTCTTTATATGTGTTTGCATAAACATGAGTGCATTGTGAGAGATATGTCTTGCTTTGAATATTATGAGAGATGGGATGGTAGGAAGGAACAAAGGAGGCGGAACAGAGCGTCAAACCGAGTTAAGCGGATCGAAATGAGAGATTGTTTGCGGGGATGGCAAGGATCCTTGAGAAGCATGAACGTTCATTCGTTGAGGAGTATGAACAAGAAATTACGGTTAGAATGCAAGAGTTTCGGGATAGAAGGAAGATGAACTATTTTGGGCAAATTTTTGGCGGAAGATGACAAACGGAGGGTGAGCGTAAGAAAGCACAAGAATTGGTTGACGTGAAAAATGAAGAGATTGTTAACATTCAAGAGGTGGAGTTGAAAATGAGGAAAATGAGAGTGTGGTGGAGATGGAGGAAGAAAGTAGTCCTATGTTTGTTGATGAGAAAGTAGAGATGTCTGAGGAATCTATTATGGTGGAAGAACGAAAGGAGTTGATTTTAGTTGAGGCAAAAAAAGATGCTATGTTACTCAATTCTTGTGCCAGTTTTGTTGAATCTTCATTGCAGTACATGATGTTCATACATTTGAGCGTAAATCCAATTTATTGGAAGTGCCCGGCAAGCACCTTTAGTGCATATGGATGACCTTGGTACCATTGATATTGGTGGAAAGCCAGATCACACTTATGATGATCCTTTTGTTACGCCTGTCGGTGAAAATCATCAATTGCCTTGCTATACTTATATTGCTTCCACACAGATCTTCATCAACATTTGTATCAAGCCGACAGATTGTTATTATGTTCCATTGGTGAAGCATGAATCGTCATTTCAACGTTCCATTGATTTGAAGTCGCTTATCCACTTTGTATATGATCCCGGTATCTCATTGATGCTTTTTGAGGGCAGTTCGAGATTGGTGTATGTTGATACATTTTACGACATCCTTTTGATTCGAGGACGAATCATTTCCAACCCTGATCAGGGAATGATGTGATCCGTCCCGAGGATTTGGGCTTGAATTAATGCGGCCATGACAACCATGAAGACCGTTAATTAGTTATTGGACCTGTTTTATTTTACTTTGCACTAGATTTATTTAATAAAGGTCTTTTGGGCATAAATGGTAGTAAGGCCCATCAGACAATAGGCCTATATGATAGTATATTGAGTTAACTCTTTGCTTTTAGCAAATAAAATCCATTTGGGATTTTTAGAGTCAAGTTAGGCCCAATAGGAAATAAAATGGCAAAAATTACAAGTTAATTTGTCCCACATTGCTTAGGAGATTGTTATTATTTTATTTTATAGCCTATATAAAGGTATTCTACTTGTAATTTTACAGACAACAATGAACAGTTAAACTTTGAGTGAAATATATTTATTTGAGTTCTTCTTGAACTTGTGAGTATTCTAAGTAGAGTATTCAAACCCGAACTTATCAAGGTCGTGAGCATACCTTATGGCGTTCACAAACCATTGTTCTTAGATACAACGATATGTAGGGGTTGAGGTCCAAATCCAAGGTTCTTAGGTACATGGATACCTAGGGGTCACAGAGCTCGTTTTCATTGTTCCTACAATCAAATCCTTGGGCCAATTCGAATTGAGCCATCACGGTTCACTTCAAGTACGCCGGGCAGAAAGGAAGCCTCGGTCCACGTTCAAATTGTTCCCGATAAACGGTGCAATATCCCTCCGGTGGCCGGTGTGCGAAGCTATGGGGAGCAAAGGAAGTTGTGGGGCATATCTCCTTAATAACCCCGTATTTGTTACAGATATTGGTCATCCCATCCTGGGAAAGAATGGAGTTTACGCCATAGCTACCTATAATTGCCCTAGTGGCCATCTAGGCTTTTAAGGTTACGACGAAGTTGGAAGTCCCAAATGAAGGGCGAGAAATCGAAGGAGGAAAGTGGTGGGTAGGAGGAACCTAGGGAATTTCTTCTATCACTAACCTGTCAATTGACTTCTGCAATTCGGGTTCATACTCAAACGGTTGGGGCACAGATTCGATTTCTTCTACCTTAGGTTTAGACTCAAACAACTTATCTATTGAGGAAGTAGAAACGGACATGCACAAAGAATTGAGAATGCAATGGAAGTGAAAGTTGGCTTACATGCAAAAAATCGGAGATTGGATGAGAAAGGAGAGCAATCGGCTATGTGACCTTGGTCTTATGATTTAATAGCAGTGATAGTAGGGAACGTTTGATATGACGGGGGTTATAAACCCTAAGCACGTTCTCAGAAACCATCTCACTTCAAAGAGGTGGGTATATATGACTCGACTTATGGGCCAGTTATGACGGTAACTATGCTACGTGGCAAAGCAAGTCATCGATAAAACCTAAAAGTCTAGATGACAAAGGCCGAACTCCTCCTCCAGCAGATCTGAACTGACCACAAGAGCTCTGTTAGATCTGGGGTGCTTATGATGAGGGTCGACTAGCCCTTGCCACATGTCACTCATAGAGTGTCTAAGTAATAAATAAGGACAAAGAAATATTAGCATTAAAGGCCAGGTGCCTTACGCCGAACTTGAGTGCAGACCTAAGCCTCTGGTGGGAGGTCTGACGTGTCCTTCCGAACAGACCACCGCAGCTCGGCTCAGTCATAATGGAGGTCAAGTAAATGTACTTCGGGCCGAGATGGCCTAGGGGGCTCGACGCAGGTCGGCCAGAGCTTTCCTTATATGTTATTCACACACTTACGTATATTTACAAAAAACTTGGAAAGATCCTTTAGTCATTAAGACTCTGATCTTGTATTGAAAATATCCATAATTATCTCATAAATAATAAGGATTGATACAATCATAATCTTTGTCCCACACGAAAAATAGTCCATAATGGACACGGCATAAGCTTTCCATGGACTAGACGTTCCCTATATAAATGATCCCAAAAAACTACGAGAGACTTGATTCATGATTCATACACAAGATACGTAGGCAACTTGGGATTCAATATCTCAGGCTCAGTCTAAATTATCTCAAAATCACCCCCGTTTCATACTTTCTCTAGGGTTTCAGTCTTGTCCACTTGTCACTAGGATAATTTGGGCCCGGATTGTTCATCAGGCGATTTCCAGCCTCGTCAATCACCTAACAGGGGTGAGTCAAAACACCGCCAAATCATGGAAATTACACGGGCAAGGACACATACACTCAATCAAGCGATAAAACCATGATCGAGACAACTGTTGAACTGTACAATACTAGAGCAATTGAAAACCACAACTTGTAAAGCAAAAGGAGTTTATCGTGTACCTTTAACAAGAACACCAGCAACACTCCAAACCTTTGATTCCAGTCTATTGACCGAACGCAGCGAAAGCCAAACGTCAATAGGTAGAGCAAATCACTTGGACACTCAGTTGAATGCCAAGTACGACACCAAAAACACAACTTCTTGAAGAAAATTGTTTGAGAAGGATTGTGGTGTAGGATTGCTCAATGATTGAGTCCGAGTGATGCAATCCAAGTTGATGTGCGGGGTATTTATAGTACTGAAAAGTTAAAGGAACCTTCAGTCATTTTGATTTGCAAAATCATGCTCATAAATTCGAGGGGCAAATAATACATGTGACAAATTATGATATGGCAAGCAGAGCTATAAGTTAAGTCAAATGCACATGTGGTTACCATATGCTGCCGTTAGGAGAAAGATGAGTTAATTTACACATGTGATTATTCCAGTAGTTTTTCAATGCAATTTATAGAAGCGAAACACACATACTGTATTGAGCCATAATTCTTATCAAACCTAAATGACCTAGATAGGACCCGGAAAAACCAATATCCAACCAAAAACAAAGGTAAGCACACACAGTGGTATGATAGTGATCTAAAACTGAACTGGTTCAGAGACTTGACCAAGATGAGTAAGTAGGTCAACCGTGAACAGCCGACCAGCTATCAAACCTAACCATAAACAGGATATAATGCGGATTGGAACCGGATTCTGGGTTAGTTTGACCATCATTAAACCAAAAAGTTCTTAGGACATAGATACCACCGAGACCTTACATGGTAAATACACTTGATCAAGGGTTGACTCAGAGTAAGCTAGGGTTTGGCCAATTTACCAGAGCGATCCGGGTAGAAATTCCCCGAATCAAAGGATTACATTGCTCTAATAGTAAAAGTTTCAATCTTCAAAATGAATGCTCGGATTTCAGCATGTGAAAGGCATGCCACGCCGAGAGATATCCTCAATCTGCAAGCTTTTAGCATTAAATTTTCACCAGAGAATCAGGGTGATGAAATCCATGATTCATTCATTGGATTTGCACGTAAGGCAAAAGTCAGAGTCCATATCAGAGGGGATTCTTGCAATCACAGACTATTCAATAGAGGAGCGGCTAGGGTTATGAGTGTAACAAATTGAAGGACATTACAAATGACAGGGTGAATACGGGTGTTAGAGCACCTGCATCTGCTTCTTTAAAAAAAACTCTACTTTCCAGTTTTAAAAACCTCATTTCTTTACTTCACAGAATCTCTATCTAAGGTGAAATGCATCAGACTCTTTATTTTACAGAATCTTTTTTCACGCATCAGAGTCTTTATTTTACAGAATTCTTTACTGGATTTTATCCACTTCTATCACCAATTTTTTGAGATCTACCATTCATTTTTTAAATTTGACTAGTTGGTGTCACTCATGCAATGCACCTAACATTATTTTTTTTTCTTTTTTAAGAAGAAAAAGAAGGGTATTATTTTATGTTCAACTATTACATAATTTCACCTTGAACCACTCTTACACAGTCCCACCTGTCTAGAGTAGAGGTATTGGTCAATAATTTGTATTACAGGCGGTTAAATATCAAAAGTTGGAGTGAACAAGGCATGAAATGAATTTTTTAGTGGAAAAAATCATGTACATAGTATTGTCTACAGTTCGATACCACCAAAGATTGTGGACATTTTCATTTACAGATAGAATAGATAACTTGTAGACATAAACTCCATGGTTTAGGCTCTTTAGCAGTTAACAATGAAGACAAGCCTCTCTGAAACTTGGTTAAAAATATAAAAACATATCCGAACGCATTGAACAAACAACAAAACATATCAAACACTAATTATAAAGTACTTGTAAAATAAAGCAGAATAAAGATTAACATAACATGACAATTTTAAAACACAAAATTAAATTTCAAATGTCAAACATTAAGGTAATGGCATATCTGCAACATTCAACGATAACAAAAACACAACTCCTAATTTCTACCCCAGTGAACGTTGATTTCTGCACTTATCCAAAATATTCCCTCGAAGAATCATAATGTATTCCTTTTGCTTATTGTCTAAATTGGTCAAATCCATTGTCATGATCCTTAATTATTCATTCCTCATATCCATCGCCAATTTCTCTTGTTCTATGTTCTTTCTTAGCTCTTCCTTCCTTTTTGCCATCGTTAATTTCTCTTGTTCTAGATTAATCCTTAGCTGTTCATCTCGCTTTGTCATCGCAGATTTCTCTTGTTCTATTTTCATTTTGTCATCATGTACCTTTTGTTTTTGAACCTTCCAATCAGCAATGATACTACTAAGAGGAGTGTCATTTTCACTTTTTTGGCACTTCCTTCTCAATTGCCGCCTTCGTCCCCATCGGCCTTTCAAGATCAATGAAGTTACCTTCTTTGTCTACATCAACCGGAGAAGGAATTGCTGATGTATGCTTACTTTGAGTAAACTCTTTGGAGTTCTTCTTTCTTCCGGCCAAACCGTCGGTTTGCAGTCATTTTGGTTGATTCCTCAATATATTCCAACAATGCTCAAACCTGAACGGAGTCTTGACAAGGTCTAGGTACATAGACTTTGCCTTTAGAATCTGTATTAAAAAATTAACATCATCCTCTTATTTGCAAATAATATTTTATAATATCAAAACATTTATGAATTCAAAGAATCAAATTATCATGCTATTGATCTATTACAATAAAAAGAGTTTGGAAATAGACAAGCAAATGCTAAGGCATGTTGAGTTATACCTTTTTCATTCCTATCGAAATAATATGACTCATGCATTATACCTCTACTTCATCTTCCCCCAACAAAATTGTCAAGTTTTCTCTGTTCATATCAATTTGCATTCTTGTGTTTAGGTTGCATTCCTAAACTACATAATATGTTCCATTATCTGCATCTACACTAATATGTTTCACCAAAGACGTATCTATATATGTAATATCGATGAAATGATATTCCTTATCTTCAATGAATTGATATTCCATGATTCAAAAATTATTTCAACACATGTAAATATAGAGATACCTTATCTTATTCAGTGTGCCCTGAATGTCAAGAATTCTCAACTTGAGCAAGTACCCCAATGAATTTATTCACTGCTTTCTGAATTTCTGTAAATCTACAATTCAATGAGCGATCCGTACGCTCCGTCTTGGTGCTATCACAATAAGTCTGTGTAATATCAAGCCAAAATGATTTTCCCTTTTGATCGGTCCCTTTTCTTGGATTCATACTCGTATTGAGCCAAGCTGAAATCAAAGCTATAATCCTCATCAACCGTGAAGTTACCATGTCTTTTTGGTTTCTTTTTAGTTGGTCGTGTTTCTGGTATGCTTGGTGAGGATTCATCATTATCTACCGTATATTGCATATCAGGCAAGCTCGGACAAGAATTGAATTTGGAAACAGTGCGCTAGGGCAGAGTAAATTAGCGGGAGGCCATGAAAATAAAAAGACGGCTGGAGGGATTTTTTTTTAGCTGGCGGTTTTTTTTTTTTTTTTTACATTACAGATTTTGTCGGATACTGTACATGTACAGAAAATTATCCAGACTCTTGATTGTGGAGATAAAAATACAGTATCTACTGCATCACATTTTTTTTTTTTTAAATCTGAAAATTTACATCTCTACAATACAGTTTTGAGGACGTTTACAATATCTACTGCGAGTGCTCTTAGGGTATTAGAGCAACCCGGGTTAACCCCAATTACACACTCCAAACATATCGTTTTCCGTTTCAGTTACATTTTTTCAACACCCAAAAAATATTTGGAAAATTAGGGATAAGGACACAATCTGGAATATTTTTAAGTAACAGGACAACTACATATTTTTTATAGGGAGAAGGACAACTGCTTAATTTTTATAAATGGTAAGGACAAACAGTGAATCCCTTAAAATCAGGTGAATCTTCCTAGTGAATTCCAAATCAAATAATTTCGATGGTGAATTTTGACAATGAATCCCAAAAATCGGTGAATCTCGACAATGAATTTTGAAAATTAGTGAATTTAAGCGGTGAATTTAAACAGTGAATTTTAACACAAGTGAATTTCGATAATAATAAATAGTTTTGTCTTTATGCAAAAGTTTAAAAATCGTCATTCTACTCAATTGATGAAATATTTCTGTCCTTCTCCCTCATTCCCCCAAAAATATTTCACTCCAATAAACAACCTCTCTATACAACCCCCATAAATCAATTTTTTCTCAATCATCTCAACTAAAAAAACCAGCAATTGACAACAGAGATGCATAATCCATTCAGGATTCTAATAAAACTAAACAACCACCATAATTCCAAACAAATTCCCATGAAAATTAAAATCCAAGCTTTCTGTTCACTTCTAAAATTATGATTTGTTAGAATGAATTAATTTACTTTTACCTCTCAGTTGCTATGCAAAAATCTTTCCCGAGAGAAACCCATTTTCAGTTTATATCAATCTCCATCTTCATATGATTTCACAGTGGAAGAAACAAATCAACGATGATAAACCCAAACCCCAAAAAGTGAAGTTTTTTTTTTTTTTTTTTTGTGAGAAAAGATGAATCTTTGAATCACCTAAAAATTGAATGAAGAATCAACTTCTTTTTTATGTAGATTGAAAGAAAGCTTCCGTATTAATTGATGAAAGGGGAAGAACAATATATGATAAGTGACACTTGGAGAGAAAAAGCTTTTGGTAGATAAAATGCCCTACTGACCCCTGAAATTTGGAGGCAAGTTTAGAAGATTTTTCGGGTCGGGTGTGCTTCAAGTTACCATGGTGGCATTAGGGCCCCGAGGGTGTTTTTTAGAGGCTGAGTTGGGTGTCCATTGTGGGCGCCCGCATGTCAGGCTGGGTCAAGGGAGTGGGTAACGGGTAAATGGACCGGGTCACGGGTTTAAGCAAATGGACTGGATAAAAGATGGGTAGGATGGCGGGCCGAGTAAAGTTGAGCCCAATAGTGAAAGAAATAAATATAATAAATTTATAATTGTAAAATAAAATTTTTAATTACATAATCAATTAAGTAATTTAATTTAATTCTTGCAAGAACAAAATAATGTACAAATTGATATATGATGTAAGCTATAAGATGCTTCATGGCCATTAATGTAAGATTGGGCATATACTAACACATATACTAGATAAATTATTGGAAATTAATGAAACATATAATCAATTGGGGCACATAACCCAACAAATATATGAAGTTTAAAAGTCTCCAAGCATATGGTATGAGCTCACTCATCATCAAACAATATCTCATCATCCTGCACATAATATCTTGGGAAGAGAAAACATGCAAGACATGTTGGTAATTTTATATGATAAACTAGTTAAAACCGGACTCAAATCCAACGCACTGAGATCACTCTGCTTCAGATGTTTACCTTAATGTCAAAAACTATTAAATATAAAAAACATTTTAACTAAAATATCACTCCACACATTTTAAGTACAACTCAATATAAATGACGAAATTTAGCCGGCATTGATATTATATAACAAATTATGATGTCAGTTATTTAACATGACGACAATTAGACAAATGTTTTCAATTTACTTACATAGTCACCCGACACAAAAAAACAAAAGTTTCAAACTACATTTAACACTCATCAATAAAATACATTTACCATGGTATTAGTAATAATTGGTCTTTATTCACACTAAAACTAACCAACGGCGTGTGACCACGCTATAAGTTTTAACTTATTTGTCGATATTAAATGCGAAGAAATGTAGCATGTAACGAACCGCACCCTATCCCAATATTGTTTAACACTCACCTATCCAATCCTACCTCACCATGCCCTACACCACATTATCTTACCACATATTATCTTACCACACTACCCTATATTACGTACTTTATTCAACCTACCAAACTTTACTTAACTTACGCCACATCATCCAACTATACCATCCTACCCTACCATACATCACCGCAATACATCTCCTACCTCGTCTCACCTACATTAGCACACCCTACCGCACCCTACATCTCTACCTACCTACAAACCTTAACCTACCTCCCAACCTACATATTAATTCACTATCCTAGCTAAGCCTATTACACCCTATTTTATCTCATCCCACCCTACCTTACCCTACCCACCACCCCATCCTACTCAACCCTACAACTCCCTACCCTACCGTGCCCACCACCCATCTTACTATACCCTACCCTTCCTACCACCCATCTTACTATACCTACCCTTCCCACCACCCTAACCCAACCCACCCCTCACACCTTTAGGGGGTGGCATCAAAACATGTTCATAGAAGAATAATATAAGTGCGTATGAAATGAATATCCGACACATCTTCGACATCTCCCGACATCGTATTGATACTTTTCGACACTACCGAATAATTTTTTTTCAATTTCTACTTAAATCAATTTTAACCGAAAAATGAAGCTATCTTCGACATTATCTGCAACAACACGTGTTCTACCCAAAACACGACACGACACGCTTCGATACACCCCGACGCCATATCCAACGGTTGTCGGTTGATCAAATGAATATTAATTAAAATCTAACACACTATCAACACTCCACGACACAAAATCGACACCTTTCGACACTACTAAACCATTGACCAAAGAAAAAAACCGATACACACAATATATAGAAGTAAAAAAACGAAGACGGAAAAAAATAATCAATACGTAGCACCCCAAAAAACGATGCCCCTAAAAAAAACCGGCATAGATACACAATGTAAAATATATATACGCAAAAAAGGAAAAGAACACACACAAACAAACTATAGTATATTGAAATATCATGTGGTCGTATCGTATTAGGATAAGACCAAAAAAAAAAAAGAAGAGATCTCGATGAAAAGCAAAATAATATGTAATTAAATTGGAATCGGATACATCTTAAGCACAACACACATAATAAGATTAAGAATAAATTCAAGCTAATGTGTAGATTAAAAATACAATTGAGTCATCTAAAATGTAACAATTTAACTCAAACCCTTCACCTAAAAATAAAATAAAAAAAAAAAAAAAAAAAAAAATATTCAAAATGGGCAGCAATGAAACGAACAAAGCGGGAAAAAAAAAAAAAGCCGCTGATTTACAGTAGCGTACGAGCAATAAAATGATGGACCAATAAAAACACGACACGTGTCAACAAACCACAATTTTTCCTTTCTTATATATATAGAAGGATATTTCAAAAGATTATATTATACGGTTTTAGATTAATTTAAATATATGTCTTTAAAATGTGTTTTATTAAATATATAAATTTTGCTATTCACTCTACGTATATTACCTCTTCTGTTGTTCCACTTTTTAAGTTGATACTTGGTCACTTCCATCTTAACTTTAACTTAGTAGGTTAAGTTTGGTGGTACATGTATTGTTCCGAAAAATATGCAACGTGAGCCTTAAATTAAGGCCTTGGGTTTCTCTTTGTTTGTTAGAAGTGATCAAAATTATTCTTATAAATTGGAACTGTAAGAAGAAAAAATGGAGACATTATTTTTCGATGGAAAGAAGAAGAGGGAAAATAATTTTTATCTATCATTTCAACTTCTCTTGTTTTGATTATACTTTGCTGGACATGAACATGTCAAAATAATATTACTGATTCTGATGCCCTCTATTAGAGAGGAAGACTCTGTTTTATCCTAGTGGGACATTTCGATTCACCCGAAATAAGTCCTTTAGGACGGTGTTATTTCGACATGACTCAGAGTATTTGGTTGATTAGTTATTATTAATGGTCCACAACAAAGATTGCTATATGTTCGATGCTCGATTATGAAGACCGTTACCTGTTCGAGTGTATACTATCAAGATCGTTACTTGTTCGTGAATCGGTTTGAAGACAATTACGTGTTCGTGGCGTCACCGAAAGATCAAATTTTACAACAATCTAAAGGACTTATTGATTTAGAATAAAACATTTGCTTCCAAATGGATGAAAATAGGATATGTTAGGTATCCTTCCATTCCAGATCTCATAAGGTGTTTTGAAACTTCTTGTTTCTTGATGTTACTGCTTTTGTGTATAGCATCTTTGTATTTCTTGCTTGATTTCAATATCTTTCGGTAGCAATGCTTCACAAATCATTGTTCTTCCCGCTTCCTTTAATGTCTGTTTCTTCTTTCAACCTTCCCATTTCTTTGAGGTGTACCAAAGCAATGACAAGTTGATGAAGTACACCATTACATTCACAATATTCTCTTATAACTTTGTTGAGAAATTCGATACCACTGATCGATCTTATCTTTATATCATTAAACTTTTCTCATTTTGTAATCTCTTCAAAAGATTAGGCATGCTTTGGAGTGTCTCACTTTTCTTGTTCATGAATATCACCCAAGTGAATCTAGAGTAATCATCCACAATCACTAGGGTATACTTCTTTCTGTTATACTTGTTGGAGTTATTGGTCCAAAAGATCCATGTGCAACACTCAACACTCTATTAGTTGATTGTTTAGTCTTTGATTTGAAACTTGACTTTATCTGTTTACCTTGGCGACAAGCATCACATATAGCATCCTTCTTGAATGTGATTTGGTAAACCAACCACCGCTTCTTCTTTACCAAGCGATTAATATCATCAAAGTTTAAGTGATTTAACTTCTTGTGCCATAGCCAATTGAGTTCAGATTTGGTATGCACAATCAGTCAGTGATTCTGAGGCTGCGATGAGACCAATCCACAACATACATGTTACTGTTGCCTTCTACCGACAAGTACAACTTGATCACCTTTTCACTAATGACAATACAATTGTTTTTGTCAAAAGAGACCTTGTATCCCATATCACGAAAATTGTCCGATTAACTCGGCACAAGTTGTAGTCCAGTCCTCCACATATGCCACATTCTTGATTGTAAGTCCATTTCGATAAGTGTGCCATATCCTCTTGTATGTCCAGTGTATTTTTGTTGCCAAAATTCACCCTTGGACCATCTTTTGCCACAAAGTTTGTTAAGCGGTGCTTATTCTTTGTCATGTGTGCGGAACATCCACCTTTGTCAAAGTACCGGACACCCTACAAAACAAAGTTAATGCATTTTAGGTACCCAAACCTATTTGGGTCCATAGTGGTCGATGTAAGCATGACCATGGTATGTTTCCATAAGGTCTTCTCTAAATGTGTCATACTTTGGTTCATACTTTGGTTCATACATGTATTCCACACATCCATAAGTTCTAACAATAGGTTGTGTAGGAACCACATATATGTTTTACGGCCTTTTGGTACATAATGCTATTTGAAATGATTCTTGTTGGTAGAAACATTTGCATAATCATAGGTGTCTTTGTCTGTTAGAACACCACAGTAATATGGAGTCTGCTTTGAGGTCTTGTGTAAGTCCTCTGCGATTCCATTGCCTAGGTTTTACCACTAGTAGTATGGTTATCTTGTTGTTTCTAGCATTAGATGCGGGAATATTCCAATCATTATCGGCGAGGAGAGCAGTCTACCTTTCCCACGAGATAAGTATCCCTTGAATGATCAACATTTTTGGATTTAGGATTCTTATTCTTGGAATATTTACTGTTTCTTTCCCTTACGTGGTCCAGCGGACTTGGTAGCAGTGCTGTCGGCAGCTTAGAAACACAATGATCCTATTTTTGGATTTATTCTTTTTACTAGGGTGTTGACTTCTTAGACTTACGATTTTGCTTCCTTGAGGCATTCTCATTAGGTTTCTTGCTTGACAACCTTCTTGGGAGTTGGATCTAGTGCGGTACAAACTTAGGACCAGTGCGGAACTAGGTTCGGTGACCTTCTTGGATCCACTCTTGTTAGATTCTTGAGTTCCAAATCAAGCCCTGTTCTATCACCATAAGGCTTTCCGATTTGTATGCGATGAGGAACAAGATGGTTCAATGATTTCGAGGGCTGCTTTGGATGTTCAATGAGACTTATCTTGATTACATCCAACATCCTTTTCCTTACCTTTGAGAACTCTTAATTCAGCTTTCAATCTTCCAACTTCCAATTCAAGAGCTTCTTTTTCAGCCTTCACAACCTCATAACCAGATTGTATTATCCTCAGTTGATTAAGGATGGCATCCAAAGTCCCATTGTTGTCAGAATTTCTAGGATTTGAACCACAGGTAGATTCACAATCACTTCCAGCAGGAGTGTTTATAGATACAGTGTTGTATACCTCCTCAGTTTCATCCATATTAGCCATCAAAGCATAATCCACCATATCTGCAACCAGTGCAGTGTCATCAGATTCATTTCCTTTTTCAGTTTCAACTTCATAGCCTGATTCATCTTCAGCAACCATAGCCTTCTTGCCAAGTCTTCTTTGTTGACTTTTGGTCTTGATGAGTGCGGACAATCAGTCTAAAATGTCGAGGCTTCTTACGATTGAAGCAAAGATAATCGAGTTCCTTGCCTTGTTTCAACTCAGGACAATCAGTGCGAAGTGTCACGGTTTCTTGCAATGAAAGCATAGATAGTCATTATCTTTCTTTGGTTCTTCTTTCCTTCTTTCGGTGAGCCTCTTTGTGAAATTTCTTGTAGGGGCCTTTCCGGTCTTCATCATTACGATTTTCTTGCTCGGTAGGGCAATTTGCTCTTGCATTTCATCTAGCATATCATCCTGTCCTCCTGATGTTTCTTCATGATGTGAAGCGACCAATGCGATGGTCTTTGGCTCTTCCTTTTCGATTCAGGCACCGACTTCTTGCTAAATTCATAGGCCTTAAGATCGAGAGAACAATTTGAAGGTGTCTTCTTCATGCGACTTTCTCATTTCTTCAATTGCGATCACCTTCATTTTCTAAACATCTCTTGCAGGTAAAGCTTCCAAGATTTTGGTGTTTACTTCCTCTTTTGAATAACTTACACTCGGCATAGTAAAGTTCATCTAGGATTGCATTGAATCTGGATTCCATTTGCTCAATGGTTTCATTTGGCGACATTTTGAACTTTTGGAACCTCTTTACGCTACTGCGATTTTGTTCTTCTTTATTGCATCGGTGCCTTCACAGATCAAGTGAATCTTGTCCCAAAGTTCCTTGTTGGTCCCTTGAAAAGGCTTTGATTAAGTTTAGAGGGGGGGTGAATAAACTTAACACTTAAAACTTTGGAGTTAACAAATTCTGCAACCCGGCCCCTGCTTGGTACTTGATGGTCTGCTTTGAGACCTCGATAACCTCACGATAAGCGATAGTCTCTTGATAGATTCGATTCTTTGAATTTGTGCGTGAATAATATCAAAATTAAGCCTTGTTACTTGTTGTTAAATATGTTACTAAGTATTAGATACTCATTAGTGTATGTGTGTGATTTGATTTTGCTAGATTCGAGAGTTGATATGGATAAAAACTAAATCACGAAATTTAAGTGCGATAAGTAAATAGAGATTTTTATAGTGGTTCCGGTGATGTAATCACTGTCGTCCACTCTTCTCTGTGATGTTGGAGGAAATTCACTAGTGATCTTTGAGTTATCTGTTACAAAGAATCCTAGGTTGCTTGTCCTTCACCAATAACTATGGCTTCACAAGCTGGCCCAGGAGCAGGTAGGATTGCTGCTCCTGAGTCTTCCACTTTGGTCCTTGAAGGGTAGAATTGCCTCTTCACCCGGCTCCACCACAAACCAACGAGTCTTTCACACTAAACGGATGCTTCACTTTGTCTTGATGAGTTCTTTATAAAATAAAGAATGAATCAAATAAATGATTGAGATCACGGCGACTTGATTAGGATGATATAATCAGCGACTTGCGGTCTTCAAGTGTGTATGCTTGATGTAGCTTGAACACGAATGAATGCACTTGAAAATAACTAGATCAATGACCTTAAGCTCGATAAAGTTAATGAGGTGTTCTTGACTCGATGTTGTCACTTGAAGTTTATCTCAAAAATTCATCATTTTTTGTTGAGTTGAAAGTCTTCTATTTATAGGTAGGAATGCATGTGACTTGCATTTGAAATTCAAATGTGACCGTTCCTTGTATTTGTCCCATCTGCACTGCATTCTGTCACTATTCATAGGGTGACCTTTATCGTCGGGATTACTTTTTGATCGCGATCTGTCCACCCACTGACTTGTATCAATGGATAAAAATATGGATCATCCCAACGTCTTTTTAATCTCGACCTTTGATTTGCTGATAAGTCGGAGGTAGTTGGCTATTCTTATCCATGTAACTTTCCAATAATCTTGAATTAATCGAGGTATATATCGGCGAGTTCATCGATCTGTTTGTAAAACCAATCGATCTGCTTGAACATCATATTTTTGTCTGTAAAATATAATGCGTGATTCCTTTTATCAACTTTTGTTTGTGAAGTTAGATTACATCATTTTAATTATAACCAAGTTCCAAACATCATCCAACTTATGGAACTTAGACCTTACACAAGGTATATGTAATCGATTTAGGTCATCACAGACTTGCCTAAATTACGATTCCATATCCTTGACTTTAAATACTAAGTTTGATCCCTTAGCCTTGATCTTGATCTTGGCGGTTTCACGACAAAGTCTCTCTGACCTATCTACCCTCTTGACTGGACCGATCTGGCGATAAGCGATCGGTGACCTTTTACGATGCTTGTTTGATCAAACCTATTTATAAATCAAACTCTAATAAACCTATACATTTTATCTAGAGACATCTTTTTGCCTTTGCACTATAACGGCTAGTATGGCACTCATCATCAAAACTAAGAAATAAGTCCAACAATTTCCCCCTTTTTGGTGATGATGCCACTACCCCTCACTAATCGACAAAGCAAAAGATAAAAACAACAACGAGAACAAATTCAGTCATTTCTCATTATAAATATTTGTTCACACGATATTCTGATCTAGCATCGGCAAAGATAAAATAATGTAAATATCTTTGATCTCTTGTCTCTTCTCTCTTTCTTGTCTAGCCTTCTCGACTTGCTCTTGATAGGCTCGATCTCTTCTATCATTTGACTCATCCATTCATTCTCAATTAGTGTAAAATCAATATAAAAATTGACTTGTTTCCACCAGTTCCATGCTTGAGCGAGGACAAGATTGATCGATTCACCTGAAGCCAAACTTCATATCTGACTCCTTAAATTCATTCGGTGAATCCTTTGCTTTTGTAATTGGCGGCACCTTTTCACCTTTGCTACTTCTTCTACCTACGGTATTTGCTCTTAAAGCTTTAATCCTTGCCTCCCAAAACTTCAAACTCAAGAAAGAGTTAAGGCCTTCATGAAATCCCATATCATGGTAAGGTCTCATACATTATAAAATTCTTTCTTGTATTGTGACGAGGAGATCATCGATGAGTTGAACTCTGCCGGTCTGCGAGTCTCACTAAGGCATTTGTATCATCAATCCATCTTTTACGTGCAAAGAGTCTTGCGGCCTCCTTTCTTTGCGGTGATTAGCCCTCTTCCCCTTAGTGACATCATCAACAAAGCGTGAGATGAGGCCATGAATAGCTTCTGTGATACTATCACTCTGTGTAATTGACCTTCCATAGTTCGGTTCTAGTATCAAGTGAAGTAATCCTTGATTGCGGGGTCTCCTCCGATCTGTTGATCCTTTCGGTGAGTTTGGGATCAGGCACAGCAGGTTGTTGTGAGGCAGCAGGCTCAGCAAGTTTGGGAGCTTTAACAAGCTTGTCAAGTTTCTCATGTATAGAGACAAGTTGATCTTTTAGAGACTTGTCTTTGGCTTTATTTCCAACTTTGATACCCTTGACATCTAGTATCAAATCATTCATTGCATTTTGAGTAGATGCAAAGTTTGAAGCAACTGTATCAGTAGATTGTCTATTATCATTTACCATCTTCATCAGTTCTTCAAATCTCTGTTCTTACTTACTGTCAATTGAGTTCTTAAGCTGTTGCATGTCATTTCTTACGATTCTTAACTCATTGACAACTTCAATTGGCACTCCATTGGCCATTCTACTATCGGTAGATCCATCAATGAGCTCCTCGACTCTATATTGTGCTGTTGTCTGCTGTGATGACCATTGCTCTACTCATATCTCTCCCGGCGGGGAGGTCCTTCCTCAACCATTGCACCAAGAACATCTTCAAGGATAGGATCTTGTGCAGGTTCTTCAGCAACTTCTGCTTCTCCAAAAATTTGAAATTCTTCATCATTGTAGTCATAGTCCAGCAGCTGCTCATCCTCGTTAACGGCGATCTGTGACTATCCTTCCTCTGATGACCTTGGCTCCAGCCAGATCCACTTCTGGCCTCCTCATCAACAACGGGGTTTCCTCCATACCCAACTCTGGTTCCAACCTTTGTCAGTCTTTGTTTGAGACTCGTGACTTTGTACCTCTGTTCAACCTTTGTCCAGTCTTTGTTTGTACCTCGGCAACTTTGTACCTCCTCTTCAATTTCACTGTGGATTAAATATGGCTTCATTATCCACTTGAAACCTACTGCATGACCAATCTTGGTGAGAATCATGGCGATTTTGGTGAGAATCCTTCAAAGTCAAATCCACTTTGATATTCAATGGATTCCTCGAGCTAGCACTTGGTTCACTTGAAGTCGATGGTCTTTTCCACATCCAAATCAACATTACAGTACATCTTGGGTTGTGCGGCGAGGCTCTTCAACAACTAACCTACCGGCCTCAATGTAATTCCCTCGGTGATTAGTGCTTAGATCATCCATGGTGAGATCTTGTAGATCCTCATCCATTTCTCGATTCTTGACCCTCGGCGAGATCTACGACATCGGTGGGTGTTATGCAGATGGTACATGTGTTAGTGCGGCCCAGCCAGATTCTCTGGTCGGAGGAAAATCTCCTCTACTATCGATGATGAAGAAGAATCATCGGGACTATCTCTTGGATCTCTAAATTTGATACCCTCCTCCTTACATTTGCTCATCAAGCGATCCATCGATCTGGATTGCGGCGGGGTGGTGTCAACGAGATCCGACAAGTTTTCTACTCCCAACTTATTAAAAGCCCATTCTTCAAAATCGATCATTGGTTGTGGTGGCTTTTGTCTCTTATAAAAACCAAACTTCCATTGAAAATAATCGGCAATTTCTTTGAAGTTTGGGATCCACATACTCTTGATTTTCTTGCTCTTTTTCACATGCCTTTCAAATGGCATAAAAGATCTCTGGGAAGCGACTCCGGTAGCTTGTTGACCTCAAAGGTTCCAACAAGCGATTCATGGTTTCTTCTACGAGATGTTTGAAAGTCGGCCAGAGTTCTTTGTGATTGTACATTTGTACCTACTACTTCCATCTGTATCACACTTGGTTCCCCGACTTACATGCTCATCGGCGAGGGTTAGCGGCGACATGCTGCTTCCCCCACGAACTATTGCCAAATTTGCGGGGTCTTCAACCAAGTCTCCAATCACCTCTTCAACCACCACAGCAGCGAGTTCGAGTTCGGTGGTTTCTTTGTGGTTCTTGATGGATACTCTGGCGAGCCAGAGCACGAGTCGATGAAGCTGCTGTGTACATCCTCTCTGATTGCTCAATAACAACTGTTCGGCATCGGTGGACTTGATAACTTCTTCATTTGAGGAATCACTTGATAACAAGCGGTGGAATGATAGTTAGAGGCTCGGCCTCAGCGACCTCTTCTTCCTCTTCTCTTTGGTGCTTCCTCTTGAACTCTTTGAGCTTCCAAGTTTTCAACTCTTTCCCTTTGCCATATTTCTTCTTTTTGACAACTTCCTTCATTCTTTTGGAGAGGGTTCATCATCATCATCTTTTCTAGTCAATTTTCTTTTTCTACTAGCTTCCTTACATTTGTTCTCTAAAAATTTCACCAACAGATTTTCTTGAAACCACACAGAGAGTCGATAACCTCCACTTGACCCTCGGCGAGACTCATGATCATCTTTCTTTGTTTCCTTTCGTGTTTTCTTTGAAGGCTTTAACACTTCAGTTATCTTCCTTGTAGTTCTAGCCTTTCTTTTCTCAGTAGCTTTCTTTGGTGCAGCAGGTTTGATAGATATCTTCTTAGTCTGCTGAACCTGTTCACCACCAGCATCACCATCATCTCCATCATCATTATCATCAGCAGCCTCTCCAGCAATCTCTTCATCATCATCAAGTCCAGGAATTGCATAATCAATCTCCTTTTTGTATCTGGACTGATTTATGTCAACTGGTTCAAGGTCAGGAACCTCCAAGTGATTCAGCAGGGTCTGAATCATCAAACCTAAGGGTAAGGCCTTTGATTTCCTTTTCCCTAGTTTGTCCTCCTTCCATAACTTTCTTCATATAATGAATAAAGTACCTAGCCCGATCAAACTTCATGCTCCTGCGAGATGATAACCATCGGCTCAATCTTGGGTCTGATAGAGTATCCATCTTGCCAACTAGCCCAAGTATGTTCTTTGCAATGAGCTTGCTCGTGATTTATATTCATTACCAATGTTTTTGCGGTTGATGCACAATGCGATTTGATAGTTGCATCTGTCTTGATCGATCTACAAAAGCCATCTTGTCAATCCCATAGCTTGAGGATTGGTGAACCATCAACAACTTCTTCAAAACCAAACACTTCTCTCAGTGATTGGAGGAGATTACAAGTTCCTCACCATTCCACGATGGTTTTGAATGCTTGATTCCTTCTTCTATAACAATATTCTTCCAAATCAATAACATTGGTGTATGATATCGTTTCTAATCGATGTTGAGTATATTTTCCAAGCACACAAACCTCCTTATTCTTGACCTATATTAATAGCCAATTCGGTTCTGTTTGCATCAACAACATAGCCTCTTACACTTTGGCTTGATTCGATTTGAACTTCAACTCTTTCCGCCATTGAAATAAGAAAAAGATAAAGAAGAATTGCTTTCAAATCTGTGTTCACACAAGTAGGATTTGCGAGAGATAAAGCGAGAAATTGCAAGTAGAGAGTCTGCTATGTAACGATCGATTATATAGGCGGTGGGTAGTTGAAGCTGTCATTGCCGTATATTGAGGTAACCACGATTAATCTGAATAAATTACGTCTTGACCGTGGCCCATTACTCCTCCATAACGTTTGTAACCGTTGGATGGTTTAAGCGTGGTAATAATGGATAGAATAAATATCCGCCAATATGCTTTTTGACTTTAATAACTTTGGTGAGTAACGTTCCATTCGGCGGGGTATCCTCGGCGGGGTGGCTTGGCGATCTGGCGATAAGTAAACCGGCCTGACTGGCGACAAAGTGACTCTGCTTGATCCTTGTTTTCTTCTTGTTTTGTTCAATTGATAATACAAGATGAGGTTTAATACCAATGGCGATCATCAAGTGAGCTCACCCAACATGACAAAGACCAATCCCCTTGGCAACCTCATTTGCTCAATTGTCCAATCATAAGTACATGGAATTGTTGATACCAATGACTAATCTGCTAAGTGAGCTCACCCATATAGCAAAGACTAATCCCTTGGTGAATTCGATTACAACTTCTTTGAATATCAGTCAATCTTTATAATTCCAAGTTCGATCCTTAATTTAGCAAATCTTTCCTTTGTCAAGTGGTTTAGTGAAAATATCGACAAGTTGATCTTGATGGGAATGTATAGAACCACCACATCTTTCTTTTCAACATGATCTCTTATAAAATGATGTCTCACATCAATGTGCTTGGTTCTTGAGTGCAAAAGCGAGGATTTTACGTGATTGCAATTGCACTTGTGTTGTCACACATGATTGGAATTTCCCTTTCTTCAATTCCATAATCCCTTAATTGTTGTCTTAGCCATAGTACTTGTGCCTGACAACTTCCGACGACAATGTATTCGACTTGAGCGATGGAAGTTGAAATAGAATTATGTTTCTTGCTAAACCAGGAGACCAGATCTATTTCCCGTTAAGCGGCGGAGTTCTGAGGTGCTTTTTCTATCAATCTTGCATCCGGCATAATCGAATCTGAGTAGGATATTACTTTGAAGCTTCCTTCCTTGGAATACCATATACCTACTCCCGAGTCTCTTTAAGATACTTGAGAATTCTCTTAAGCTTGCACCTAAATGACTTTCTTTAGGTTTGGATTGAAATCTTGCACAAACACCTACTGACAAAGGATATATCGTCTGTCTGGCAGCGTTGAGATCTGACCAGACTCCTATCATCATTACATACAAAGTCGATCAACATCTTTGCCTTCTTTATCTTCATCAATCGATGTTTGTACTCATAGGAGTTGAATTTTTAGTCTTTGTTTTCCATACCAAATTTCTTGACAACTCTTTGGTATACTTGGTTTGATGAATGAAGATTCCATCTTTCATCTGTTTAACTTGCAGACCCAAAAAGTAATTCATTTCTCCCATCATACTCATTTGGAATTTGCTCTTCATTAGATTTGCAAACTTTTCACAAAGTAAATCATTCTCGAACCAAATATTATGTCATCCACATAAATTTGCACCGGCCAGTCTTTGTTCCTTCAACGATTACGAAAAGTGTCTTATCAATGGTGCCTTTTGTAAAACCATTGTCCACCAAGAATTGAGATAGAGTCTCATACCATGCTCTTGGTGCTTGTTTCAATCCATAAAGTGCTTTGTTGAGTCTATACACTTTATCTTCTTGATCTTTAACTTCAAATCCAGGAGGTTCTTTGAACATACACTTCCTCCTCTAGGATACCATTCAAAAATGCACTCTTGACATCCATTTGATATACTTTGAAGTTCTTAAATGCGGCATGTGCCAAGAATAGTCTATAGCTTCAATCTTTTAGCAGTGCATATGTCTCATCAAAATCTATTCATACCTTGAGAATAGCCTTTTGCAACTAGTCGGCCTTATTTCTTACAATGGTACCAGATTCATCAAGTTTATTCTGTATACCCATTTAGTACCAATGATATTTGCATGACTTGGCCTTTCAACTAGTGTCCAAACTTGATTTCTTTCAAATTCATTTAATTCTTCTTGCATGGCAATTATCAATCTGGATCAAAAATTGCTTCTTCAACAACTTTAGGTTCCATTTGAGATAGAAAACAAGTAAACATAGCTTCCGGTTGTCTTAGTCCTCACACCTTCTTTGTACATTGCCAATAACTTGTTCGTGGGGTGATTCATAACCATTGTGGATTTTGGTTATTTTGATTTTCGGGAACATCATCTTGATGGGAGTCTGCTTTAGTTTCTTCTACTGAAGTCGTGAGATCCTTGAAGCTGCTTGATTGTTGCATCGATAACATTATTAACGAGGGTGCTCGGCGAGGCGATGTCGAGAAATTTTCAAGTCATTGAATCTTTCCAAAACTTCAACACAATCTGGATCGGTGACTTGTTGATTCTCAGTGAGTTCACACTCTTTATCTTCCATACCCGATAAACTTAGGTTCATCAAACACAACATGGATTGTTTCTTCATGTTTTGATGTTCTTTTGTTCGATACCACAGATGCTCTGTTGGCCATTGAAGAATATCTAAAGAAAATTCCTTCATCGATTTTGGTTGGAATGTTTTCAAATGAACTTTATGATTTAGAATAAAACATTTGCTTCCAAATGGATGAAAATAGGATATGTTAGTATCCTTCCATTCGAGATCTCATAAGGTGTCTTGACTTCTTGTTTCTTGATGTTACATTTTGTGTATAGCATCATCTTGTATTTCTTGCTTGATTAATATCTTTCGTAGTAATGCTTTCACAAATCATTGTTCTTCTGCTTCCTTTAATGTCTGTTTCTTCTTTTTCGGCCCCCATTTCTTTGAGGTGTACCAGCGAATGACAAGTTGATGAAGTACACCATTACATTCACAATATTCTCTTATAACTTTGTTGAGAAATTCGATTACCACGATCGATCTTATCTTTATAGTGATTAAACTTTTCTCATTTTGTAATCTCTTCAAAAGATTAGGCATGCTTTGGAGTGTCTCACTTTTCTTGTTCATGAATATCACCCAAGTGTATCTAGAGTAATCATCCACAACCACTAGGGTATACTTCTTTCTGTTATACTTGTTGGAGTTATTGGTCCAAAAGATCCATGTGCATGACTCAACACTCTATTAGTTGATTGTTTAGTCTTTGATTTGAAACTTGACTTTATCTGTTTACCTTGTTGACAAGCATCACATATAGCATCCTTCTTGAATGTGATCTCAGGTAAACCAACCACCAGATTTCTTCTTTACCAAGCGATTAATATCATCAAAGTTTAAGTGATTTAACTTCTTGTGCCATAACCAATTGAGTTGATTTGGTATGCACAATCGAGCGAGTGATTCTGGAGGCTGCGATGAACCAATCCACAACATACATGTTACTGTTGCCTTCTACCCGACAAGTACAACTTGATCACCTCTTTCACTAATGACAATACAATTGTTTTTGTCAAAAGAGACCTTGTATCCCATATCACGAAATTGTCGATTAACCGACAAGTTGTAGTCGTCCTCTCACATATGCCACATTCTTGATTGTAAGTCCATTTACGATAAGTGTGCCATATCCTCTTGTATGTCCAGGTGTATTTTGTGTTGCCAAAATTCACCCTTGGACCATCTTTTGCCACAAAGTTTGTTAGGCAGTGCTTATTCTTTGTCATGTATGCGGAACATCCATTTGTCAAAGTACCGGACACCACTACAAAACAAAGTTAATGCATTTTAGGTACCCAAACTGTTTGGGTCCATAGTGGTCGATGTAAGCATGACCCTTGGTATGTTTCCATAAGGTCTTCTCTAAATGTGTCATACTTTGGTTCATACTTTGGTTCATACATGTATTCCACACATCCATAAGTTCTAACAATAGGTTGTGTAGGAGCCACATATGTTTTACGGCCTTTTGGTACATAATCTTTGTTTGAAATGATTCTTGTTGTTAGAAACATTTGCATAACCATAGGTGTCTTTGTCTGTTAGGAACATTACAGTAATATGGAGTCTGTTTGAGGTCTTGTGTAAGTCCTCTGCTGATTCCATTACCTAGGTTTTACTACTAGTAGTATGGTTATCTTGTTGTTCTAGCATTAGATGCGAGAATATTCCAATCATTATCGGCGAGGAGCAGTCTACCTTTCCCCACGAGATAAGTATCCCTTGAATGATCAACATTTTTGGATTTAGGATTCTTATTCTTGGAATATTTACATTTCTTTCCATTACGTGGTCCAGCCCGACTTGGTAGCAGTGCTGCTGTCGCGAGACTTAGAAGCCTGGCGATCTATTTTTTGGATTTATTCTTTTTACTAGGGTGTTGACTTCTTGGACTTACGATTTTGCTTCCTGAGGCATTCTCATTAGGTTTCTTGCTTGACAACCTTCTTGGGAGTTGGATCTAGTGCGGTACAAACTTAGGACCAGTGCGGAACTAGGTTCGATGACCTTCTTGGATCCACTCTTGTTAGATTCTTTGAGTTCCAAATCAAGCCACTGTTCTATCTCCATAAGGCTTTCACGATTTGTATGCGATGTTGGAACAAGATGGTTCGTGATTCGAGAGGCTGCTGGATGTTCGGCGAGACTTATCTTTGATTACATCCAACATCTTTTTCCTTACCTTTGAAAACTCTTAATTCGACTTTCAATCTTCCAACTTCTAACTCAAGAGCTTCTTTTTCACCTTCACAACCTCATAAACAGTTGTATTATCCTCGGTTGATTAAGGATGGCATCCAAAGTCCCATTGTTGTCGAAATTTCTAGGATTTGAACCACGGTAGATTCACAATCACTTCCAGCGAGGAGTGTTTATAGATCTGATGTTGTATACCTCCTCGATTTCATCCATATTAGCCATCAAAGCATAATCCACCATATACGCAACTTGATGCGGTGTCATCGATTCATTTCCTTTTTTGTTTCAACTTCATAGCTTTGATTCATCTTGACAACCATAGCCTTCTTGCCAAGTCTTCTTTGTTGACTTTTGGTCTTGATGAGTGCGGACAATCGGTCTAAAATGTCGAGGCTTCTTACGATTGAAGCAAAGATAATCGAGTTCCTTGCCTTGTTTCAACTCGGGGACAATCAGTGCAAAGTGTCACAGTTTCTTGCAATGAAAGCATAGATAGTCATTATCTTTCTTTGGTTCTTCTTTCCTTCTTTGATGTGGCCTCTTTGTGAAATTTCTTGTAGGGGCCTTTCCGGTCTTCATCATTACGATTTTCTTGCTCGGTAGGGCAATTTGCTCTTGCATTTCATCTAGCATATCATCTGTCCTCTGATGTTTCTTCATGATGTGAAGCGACCAATCTGCGATGGTCTTTGGCTCTTCCTTTTCGATTTGAGGCACCGACTTCTTGCTAAATTCATAGGCCTTAAGATCGAGAGAACAATTTGAAGGTGTCTTCTTCATGCGACTTTCTCATTTCTTCAATTGCGATCACCTTCATTTTCCAAACATCTCTTGCAGTAAAAGCTTCCAAGATTTTGGTGTTTACTTCCTCTTTTGAATAACTTACTCTCGTGAGTAAGTTCATCTAGGATTGCATTGAATCTGGACTCCATTTGCTCAATGGTTTCATTTGGCGACATTTTGAACTTTTGGAACCTCTTTACGGCTGCTGCGATTTTGTTCTTCTTTATTGCATCGGTGCCTTCACGAGATCAAGTGAATCTTGTCCCAAAGTTCCTTTGCGAGTCTTGCAATCTTTGACCTTCATGTACATATTGCTATCAAGGTTACGTAAATGATATCAATAGCAATGTTGTTGAGGTTTGCTCTTTTTACATCTTACTGCATTCCATTCTCTTTTGGTTTAGGAATGTACTCGATTCTGTCACCCACTTTATTCTTGCCTTTGTAATCTCGGTGGTCCTTGATTAGTACATCCATCATCTCATCATGGGTAGCGACAAGATATGCACTGCATTCGGCGTTTATACTCATCAAATCTATCAAGAGAACACATCAACATAGTTCTAGCATCTTGTGTGTTATCCATGATGCAAGTCTTGAAAATCGATAACTTGAAAGAAAGTTTTAAAGAATTTTCACAAGCACAACAAGTAGGATTCCTTGAGCGAAGCCTTTGCTCCGATACCAATTGTTGGTCCCTTGAAAGGCTTTGATTAAGTTTAGAGGGGGTGAATAAACTTAACACTTAAAACTTTGGAGTTAACAAATTACGCAACTTGACGACTGCTTTGGTACTTGATGGTCTGCTTTGAGACCTCGATAACCTCTTGATAAGCGATAGTCTCTTGTGATTCGATTCTTTGAATTTGTGCGTGGAATAATATCAAAATTAAGCCTTGTTACTTGTTGTTAAATATGTTACTAAGTATTAGATACTCATTAGTGTATGTGTGTGATTTGATTTGCTAGATTCGGCGAGTTGATATGGATAAAAACTAAATCACGAGAATTTAAGTGCGATAAGTAAATAGAGATTTTTATAGTGGTTCCGGGTGATGTAATCACATCGTCCACTCTTCTCTGTGATGTTGGAGGAAATTCACTAGTGATCTTTGAGTTATCTGTTACAAAGAATCCTAGGTTGCTTGTCCTTCACCAATAACTATGGCTTCACAAGCTGGCCAGGAGCAGGTAGGATTCTTTGCTCTGAGTCTTCCTTTGGTCCTTGAAGGGTAGAATTGCCTCTTCACCAGGCTCCACCACAAACCAACGATCTTTCACACTAACGGATGCTTCTTTGTCTTGATGAGTTCTTTATAAAATAAAGAATGAATCAAATAAATGATTGATCACGCGGCTTGATTAGGATGATATAATCGGCGACTTGCAGTCTTCAAGTGTGTATGCTTGATGTAGCTTGAACACAGAATGCACTTGAAGAAAATAACTAGATCAGCAGCCTTAAGCTCAGTAAGTTCAGCAGGGTGTTCTTCAGCTCAGAATTGTCACTTGAAGTTTATCTCAAAAATTCATCCTATTTTGTTGAGTTGAAAGTCTTCTATTTATAGGTAGGAATGCATGTGACTTGCATTTGAAATTCAAATGTGACCGTTCCTTGTATTTGTCCCATCACCTTTGCGTTACATCACTATTCATGGGGTGACCTTTTATCGGGATTACTTTTTGTGATGCGATCTGTCCACCCCACTGACTTGTATCAATGGATAAAAATATGGATCATCCCAGCGTCTTTTAATCTCGACCTTTGATTTGCTTGATAAGTCGGAGAGGTAGTTGGTTATTCTTATCCATGTAACTTTCCAATAATCTTGAATTAATCGAGGTATATATCGGCGAGTTCATCGATCTGTTTGTAAAACCAATCGATCTGCTTGAACATCATATTTTTGTTTGAAAAATATAATGCAGGTGATTCCTTTTATCAACTTTTGTTTGTGAAGTTAGATTACATCATTTTAATTATAACCAAGTTCCAAACATCATCCAACTTATGGAACTTAGACCTTACACACAAGGTATATGTAATCGAGTTTAGGTCATCACGAGACTTGCCTAAATTACGATTCCATATCCTTGACTTTAAATACTAAGTTTGATCCACTAGCCTTGATCTTGATCTTGGCGAGTTCTGACAAGTCTATCTGACCTATCTACCTACCTCTTTGACTTATTTATACAAACTCTCTGGCGATAAGCGACACTCATGACCTTTTCTACGATGCTTGTTTGATCAAACCTATTTATAAATCAAACTCTAATAAACCTATACATTTTATCTGAGACATCTTTTTGCCTTTGCACTATAACGGCTACTATATGGCACTCATCATCAAAACTAAGAAATAAGTCCAACAGCAATAGGCTTGAAGATTTTGTCAAATTTTTGACCGAGGACCGCACCAACCGCGGTGTCACTCGCATCACACATGAGCTCAAATTCTTGATCCCATTTCGGGGCAACTAGGATGGGGCGAAACAAGCAATTGCTTGAGCATCAAAATGCTTCAACACAAGCTTTGTCAAAATCAAGCGGGACGTCTTTTCCAAGAAGAAGAGTAAGAGGCCGGGCTATTTTCGAGAAATCCTTGATGAACCTACGATAAAACCCCACATGGCCTAGAAAACCCTAAGAGTCTTTAGGTTGGTGGGTATAGGAAGCTTAGCTATCGCTTCAACCTTAGCCTTCTCTACCTCTATACCTTACTAGATATCTTATGCCCTAAGACTATCCCTGTAAACCATCAAATGACACTTCTCCCAATTAAGCACCAAGTTCGTCTCCTCACATCTACCCAACACCTTCTCAACATTATCTAGACATTGTTCAAAGGAATCACCAAACACGCTAAAATCATCCATAAAGACTTCTAAAAACTTTTCTATCATATCCGCAAATATGGCGACCATGCACCGTTGGAATGTCGCGGGTGCATTACATAACCCAAAAGGCATCCTACGGAAGGCAAAGGTACCATAGGGACAAGTGTAGGTAGTCTTTTCTTGGTCCTCTAAAGCCACATGTATTTGGTAATACCCACTAAACCCATCAAGAAAACAATAAAAGGCATGGCCACTCAATCTTTCCAACATTTGATCAATAAAGGGAGGGGAGTGATCTTTCTGAGTTTGGTCATTTAGCTTACGATAATCAATGCAAATTCTATGACCACTTACCAAATGCTTAGGTACCTCCTCACCTTTGTCATTGATCTCCACGGTCATACCTCCATCCTTCTTCGGCACCACTTGGGTGGGACTCACCCACTTGCTATCCGAGATGGCATAGATAATCCCTAGCTTCAACATTGTGACCACATCCTTCCTCACAACCTCTTGGAGGTGGGGATTGAGTCTTCTTTGGGGTTGCCTTACCGGCTTTGCTCCATCTTCTAGAATAATCTTGTGTTGGCAAATGGTGGGACTAATACCATTTAAGGTCGCACATCTTCCACCCAAAAGCACGCTTGTGCTTCTTAAGCATCCTCACTAACTCATCTTCTGCAAAGCCGTTAGTGTAGAAGAAATAATCAAAGGAAGTAAATCATTATTTTCAAGAAAAACATACTTCAAATGAGGTGGAGCGGCTTCATTTTCAAATCTTTCGGTGGATCCTCAATTGATGGCTTCTCCAACTCTCCTTCAAGCCCAGATCAATCTTCTCGGTCCACCTTTCACCCACGAAAGCCATCTCTTACGGCTCTTTTGCCTCCTCTTTCAATTCCTCTTCTTACGTCATGTTCCGTACTCACTCTTTCCATGCATTCTTGGATTTATCTTTATATTCCTGCATGTCAACATGTTCAAACATAAGGATATATAGCATCAATAGAAAAAGCAGTCCTCGGTGCTCTCCTTAGGATGTTTCATGGCTTTATAGACATTGACCATGACTTTTTCATCTCCAACTCTCAGAAATAATCTCACCACTCATAACGTCTATCAAAGTCCTCCGGTATTTAAAAGGGACGTCCTAACAACAAAGGTGTTTTGGAATCCATCTCCATGTCTAGTACAACAAAATCTACCGGAAGGCGAACTTATCCACTTTCACTATGACATCCTCTATCACTCCCATAGGCTCCCTAATAGACCTATCCGCCATTTGAAGGGTCATCCCGTTGGCTCCAACTCTCTGAGGTTAAGACTCTCATATATAGCACGGGGCATTAGGCTTACACTAGCCCCAAATCACATAGGACACTAGGAAAATGAGTCGCACCAATAGTAACCGGGATAGTGAAACTACCCTTGTCTCGAACTTTTGGGGAATCTAGACTTTCCATCAAAAATAGCGGAACACTCTTCATTTAGACACACTACTTCTTGCATTTTACCCTTTTTAGTTAGTAACTCTTTCAAAAACTTACAATACGAGGGCATGTTTGCAAGTGCTTCAAGGAAAGGAATGTTCAAATCAATTTTTCGTAAAATCTCAATGAATCGAGTTTGTGCCTTATTCAAGCAACTTTGTCTATGATTCTTAGGGGGATATGGGAGAGTACTCAAATCAAAATCTTTAGAAAGAGGAGGGATCATACCTTTCTTACCTTTGGTGCGTGGGGAAGACGGCTCTTTCATTGGCTCTTTCCCTTCTCTTCTAGTTGGTTCCTCCTCTTTCACATCGATAACCACAAAATCTCCCCAGCTTGAGCTTCTTTCCTTTCTACTTCCTTCTTCTTGACATACTCCCCATGATCTTCATCATCTTCAATCCCATCTATATCACCGTCCATGGCTCCCGCTTCCGTCTCAATAGGAGCTTTTCTAGCCTTGTCCTCCCATAGGACTTTCTTTTCTCCATTAGTTCTCAACACCTTACCACTTCGAGTTAAGATGGCGTTTACACTTCTTGGGTTCTTTTCGGTGTTACTCGGTAAACCGCCCTTCAACTGCACATGTTCCACCACTTGACCAAATTGTGTCTCAAGATTTTTGATGGCGGACCCATGTTTGTAGTTCATCTCAACCATATCTTTCTTGATCTCCGCAAAGTTTTTGTTCATTTGTTCCAAGATGACATCGGTTGAACTCTTTTGAGGTATAGGAGCCAGAGGAGGAAGGTTTTGATGATTGTTAGAACCCTGTTGATTATACCCTCCTTGTTGCCTTTGGTGTGGAGGTTGATAGACATGCCCTTGTGAAGATTGGCTTTGGTTTTGGCCTTGTCTATAACCTTGGTTTTGGCCTTGGTTTTGATTACGGTTCCAACCTTGATTGTTGTTATTCCTCCAAGAACCATCACCTTGATTTCCATAGTTCCCTCCTTGACCTTGTCCCACATAGTTCACATCTTGGGATTCTTCATACGGTTGCCCACCTTGTTGCTCACCCATATATTGGCCTTGATAGGGGCTTTGAGATTGATTTTGATATTGAGGTCCCGTATTCCATTGCTCCATCGAGCAAATACTCATCATCCGCTTAGCCAACTCATTCATGTTATCTTGAGATAGAGTGCTAGCTTGCCCTTGAGTCGAGGATTGAGGATAGGCCATATTTTGGGCTTTGGTCGTCATCCTACAATCCTTTGCCGAGTGTGGTCCGCTACAAATTTGGCAAAGCTTAGCGCTCTCATTCTCCTTTTTTTCAATCTCCCCAACTGTTGCTCCATCGCTTGTACTTGAGCATGATATTGATCACTTGCCTCTACTTCTTTAACTTCAACCAAACCGGGCTTCTTACTTCTTGTCCCTTTTCTACTCGACGATATGTATTGCCTCGAAGTCTCGGAAATCTTCTCAATTTGGTTCATAGCCACCTCGGGTACCATACTCATAATATCTCTATTACACGAAGCATGCAACGTACTTTGATGAACTTGATCCAAACCCCGGAAGAAAGCATGAACTACCTCATATGATCTCAACCCGTGCCCCGGGCACTCTCTCAACAAAGCCTTAAACCGATCCCATGACTCATGTAGTTCTTCTCCTTCATAAGCATTGAATGACATGATAGCTTCCTTCATATCCATGGTCTTCGAAGGGGGGTAATATTTGAGCAGAAAAGTCTTTACCACTTCCTCCCATGTGTGTAAAGAATCATTAGGCAACGAATCATACCACCTCTTAGCTTGCTCTTTCAAGGCGAACGGAAAAGCATAAGTTTGAGTGCCTCATCACTCACTCCATTGATTTTTGTCGAGTTCACTATTTGGAGAAAGTGATCAATGAATAAGTGAGGATTTTCTAAAGCGGTTCCCTTGAATATAGCGTTGTCTCCCAACAAATGTATGATGTTCCTATTCAATTCCAAGTTGTTGGCGGCCACCGGTGGCATTCGGATCGGACTATGCCCCATGTTTGCCGTAGGAGCTAACACAAAATCTCTACAAGTCAAACCACCTTGGTTTTGCTCTTGTTGACCGTTAAACCAATTTGGCATCGCGTTTGCACCTTGATTGTGAGCTTGGTTTTGGTTTTTGACCCTTTTCCCACACCACTCTCTCTGAACAACTCTCAAGAGTGGTGTGTGTGATTTTTGACCTAGGTGATCAATCTAGCCCAAATCAGTTATAACAAGTTCTAAGATGTGAAAGATGCAAGAAACAACAATAAAAAGCACTACCCACTCCCAATTTCATCACCCAAAGGGTGATTTCACCAAATTTCACATGATTCGGCTATGAAGAGGATTTAGCTACTCATTATACTAGTTGAAATGCAATGAAAGTAGTAAATAAGAGACATAACAAGTAAAAGAGAAGAGAAATGTACCATTAGATTGCGAGAAATTCGAGTTTGAGCTATAAAGTACAAAATAGAGAATCACCAAAAAGTAGGAGACTTGTTGTTTGGAATGAAAATCTAATCTAAGAAATGAAAAGATTAAGCTAAGATATGTTTGATCTACATAAATTTATCATGTTCTAAGCTATTACAAAATTCGAGCTATGAAGGGGGTAGAGTTTGGCTAAGAAGATGAATAATAATCCCAAAATGGACTAAGGGGGGTATTTATAGGTGGAGGGAAAATCCTGCAGATTTCGGTTCGAACAGCTGGTTCCAAACAAGTAGAAACGTCGTTACGCTTGAAATTCAGGCGACTTAGGGCTTCTGTCTTGCGAGCGCTTGGTTTGAAGGCAGCGAGGAACGTGCGTTCGAGAGGCTGGAACAGCTGGTTTGAAGGTAGAGAACGTGCGTTCGAGGCCTGGAACGCTGGTTTGAGGTAGTTCTTTGAACCGGCGTTTGAAGAAATTGAACTCTGTTTGACTCGCAACTCTGAACGCCGGTTTGGGCTTGGAGCGCCGGTTGGGGAGTGCAGGCATGGTTTGAGAGTTCCAAACCAGCGTTTGGATCCTGTGCCACCAATTCTTCACTTTTTCCTCCCTTTTTCACCTCTTTTCTCACCTCGGTCATGTTTCTCATTGTAAACCCTTGCCTTTCGGGTCATCGAGACACCAATACCCTACATCATCACAATAACCAAAAACAACCAAAACATTCCAAAGGGTAAACGTGCTCGGGAATGGGGTCAATATCATCGAAAGGGGTGGTAAACTATCAAAATGACGAATTACCCCGTGCTAGGAACTCACAATATTACCCCGAAAGTGGTCTAAATCATCCAAAAATGTCTTTGAAAATGTGGTAAACGGAGGCCAAACAATGTAAGCGGAGTCACGTAAAGTTGACTCTATCAATGATGCCTTGTGGAATGTATGGTGGAACCAACCATTGCTAAGACTCAACATGAAATCTTTGGTGATGAAAGTAGCTTGTTTTGGGATGAAGAAGAGATGGAAGAGGTGCAATGTTTGTCTATTACCCCGCCTCCCGAAGAAATGCAAGACGATGACTTGGAGGAGTGTATGATAGATTTGAGCACATTTTTTGAAGAACCGGATTCTGAGTTTGAAGAGAAGACGGGATAGCCCATTTCACCACCACTCCCGATTGAAGTGTATGATGATGCAATTTTGGAGTGTGTGATGAAATCTCATGAGCTTGATATGACATCCATGGTAGAGCTACCGGAAGAGTTGGAGGTGATTAGCATACCGGTCCCGGACTACTACATTATTTACTCTCCGTTAGACAAAGCTCACAAGATTTATGAAAGGGAACAACTACCATGGGATGGTAATTTCAAGAAGAGGATGATGGCGGATTTCAACGAAAGGGGATTCCCAAGAGCCATGTGCGGTAAGTTCCTAGTGAACTCGTTTTCCCATATGCTTGCTATGCTCATTCTCCTTGAATTGTTGATATTCTTGAGTTCGGATTTCGGTTGATGGTTTTTGGTGATTTTTGATTGAATTAAAAATGTTGTCTTGAGTTGGTTTGAGTCCTTTGTGGTTTGAGTCCGTTTTGGTGCCACTTGGTCGAGCCAACGACGTAAAACAAAGGCGCTTTGTGGGAGGCAACCCACCTTTTTGGTAATAATTATGTTTTTGAAGTAGTTTTTGGTTAAAAGAGGAGAGTTTTGCTTAAAAGAGAGTGTGGGATGAGAATTTCCTTTTGGTTCTCGGCCTTTGTACATAGGCGGGGATGTTTTTATGTGAGCCTCTGTGGCCTTATTTTATGCGTGGATGCTCTGTGTTTCTTTTGATTATCTTTACATCCAGTGCACTTCCGTCTAGTATGGTTGATATGCTTTGATACCTTGATTGTGGCATGGCTTCTATTTTTAGATATCTCGTATCTATCACCATCTTTTGGCACGTGGATTTTTCCCGTGCATGTGTTTCTGCTTGTTTTACTGTCTACATGGTGTTCAGGTACTCGAGATGGAGCTTACTAGAAGATGTCACGTGAGCTAAAGTGCGCCTTTCTGCCGGGTTTTGGTCAAACAGCTAAGTCTTTTTACTCTTTTTATCTCTCACACACTGAGGACAGTGTTTCGTTTAAGTGTGGGGTGGGAGACTTAGCTGTTTTCTTGTTTTCGTTGTTAAATGTGCTATAAATGTGGTATGCTTAGCCTATGATCGGGCTCGAGTCGATTTTTGGGTAATTTTTAAAAATTTTCAAGGGTTCCTGACACCGTGTTGTATGTGTTATTTTCACATTTGAGTGGTGATCACCTTAGTCGGGACCCCGAACATGTGCATTGCGGTTTGATATTATCTTGAGAATGAAGTTTATTACTTTCACGAAAGCTACACTTTGTGCACAATTTGATTGCTACCACCTTTCATATCACTAGCCTTGAGACGAAATGTCATAGGTTTACCTAAGTAGGACATGGGATGACGGTTTTGGCGTTCTCTTGACCTACCATAGCCAAATAAGCCTTAACCGAACAGATTACCCTTCGTAGCCCCTCTCGGCCTTGATAGAATGGTCGACCACCACCATTCGCTTATAGCCGTTTGTTACTTAGTCGAAACCTACCCTTGAGCCTTATTATGGTCACATTTCCTTCATTTTATACCCTACGAGTGGACTTAGTCTTACATTTAGACCACACTTGCTAAGGCAAGTGTGGGGTGGGAAGATGATGTTTTTGATTGGGTTGTTGTTTCTCGTTTTGAGCTATAAAGTGTTGAGGAGCTCGTTTGGGCTTGGTGTTCGGCTCTTGGGCCAAAAGAAAAGAAAATCTCTTCTTATCTCTTCTATCTCTTCCTTAAAAAAAAAAAAAAAAAAAAAAAAAAAAAAGAGAGAGATGTACATAGAAATAAAGGAGTGGAGTCAAAGTAAGGAGCTCAATGATAAATTTTTATGATGTTAGAGTTGGGATAGTGAGATAGGTGCTAGTGTGCTTGAACTCACCTCACGACACTTGAAACATAGTCGAGTTTGGCAATGAGTTCGGGTGCACTGGTAACCTATGGTTCCCAAAATGTCAAAGTTGACCAAAAGGAGTTTTGGGTGGTTTGCATGATAAAGATGAGTTGGTACTTGGTTGATTAGGTTCACTCGTATTCTTTTCTCCGGTTCCCAAAATACCCTTTCGACTAACCGAAATCACCCTAGCCTAACGTTATAACCGCTCAAGTCCTGCCTGATCGTGTCCAAACTTAGTAAACTAGATTAGTGGAGAGGCTCGTGATTATGAAACGGTTGGTAGACTTTTGGTTGGGATTCAAGCCCCGACAATCATTTTGAGCATTTGGTTTTAGCTTGGCACCACACACACTCCATTTTCTTGATAATGTTGTACCGATGTGTTTATGTTCGTGTTTCTTACTTTGGGGCCACCTCGAGAGTGTGAGTAGTAGCACTACATCACAAAGTTGAATCCACTTGGTTTGTTTTAAAACGCCTACTTTACTCGAGGACGAGCAAAGGCTAAGTGTGGGGTGGTTGATGGGAGTCAACTTTACATGATTCGGTGCATCTTTTACCCCCGTTTATCCCACTTTTAGCACGTTTCTTGGTGATTTAGACCGTTTTAGGGGCAATATCGTGAATTATTAGCACGGGGAGTAAATCCGTCACTTTGATAGTTTACTACCTCTTTTTAGTGATATTGACCCTATTCCCGAGCACTTTTACCCTCTGGAATGTTTTGGATGTTTTTGGTTGTTGTGATGATGTAGGGAAATGGTGTCTCGAGAACCCGGAAGGCAAAGAATTATGATGAGAAGCATGGTCAAGGTGCAACAATGAGCCAAAGAAGAAGAAAGATGAAGAAAAGGGGTGAGAAGTTTTAGTATCTCAACCCCTATGTTCTGGTTCAGCAGCATTTTGACCCATGATGGAGGCATTTTCTGGTCATGACTTCTTCATGAAAGTTGTAGAGAATTGAAAGAGCTTTCTAACGCATCTTGAATCACCCAAATCGTAGCTCGGACGAAGAAGTTATGAAGGTTTTACTACAGCAGAAAAACTGCATCATGCGAAACGCACGTTTGGAGCTTTAAACGTGCGTTTCGGACGTTTTTTTTGAATACTGAGAGCAAGGGGACTGAAACGCACGTTTGGGAACCTTCCAAACGTGCGTTTGAGCAGTTTTTAGCCATATAAACCCAATTTGGATCGAATTTTTGGGGGAAGAACATAGCAGCCGCGAATGGAGTTGTTTTAGGGTAATTTTGGGCGATTTTCTTCGTTTTTAGGAGTTAGAATTAGTGTAATATACCGTTAGAATCGTCTTTCAATACTCTCTTCGATTATCTAACTCTTAGCTGCGATTTATAACATTTCATTGGGCAAAATTCGATCTTTTGTATTCAACTTTTGTGCTTATCTTCTCCAACTCGAATTTCTGCAACTTTATGGTAATTTTCTTCTCTTTTATGCTTGTTATGCTTCTCCTTTACTACTTTCTTTATGTTTTAACTTGTATAATGTGTAGCTAATTCCTCCCCATAGTCGAATCATGTGAAATGTGGTGAAATCACCCTTTGGGTGATGAAATTGGGAGTGGGTAGTGCTTTTTATCATTATATCTTGCATATTTCATGTCTTAGAACTTGTTATAACGGATTTGGGCTAGATTGATCACCTAGGTCAAACATCACACACACCACTCTTGAGAGTTGTTCAGAGAGAGGCAGGGGCGGCTGCAGGAATTTTGACAAGGGGGTCGGAAATTTATCAATTTTTTCCCGTATCACACATATATTTGTATATTTACCTCTGTACATGTAATTATAGAGTAACAGATAAAAAATAGGGGTCAATGCATAAAAATAAAATTCGATTACACATAGATATGCGTTTATTAAAAAAAAATCTCCACTTGTTGTTAAAAAAATTATTTTAGAAATCGGCCGCACCCACAAGCTTGTGGGTGGAGCCGCCCCTGGAGAGAGGGGTGTGGGACAAGGGTTCTAGGATCGTGGTGTAGTCTCGGTTTAGTTGTTAAACCGAGCACATCGTGAGGTTACTCGTTTATACGTTTAAGCGGCTCGAGTGCAAAACATGACTTGTTAGGAGAGAGTTGTTCAGACCTTAACATGGCATAAGGTGTTAGAAGAGAGTTGTTCGACGCTTCTTTTGGGTTTAGGAGTTCGCACCCGTGAAATTGAATGCAAGAGCTCGTTTGTTATATTGCACACTCCCGGTTTTGTCTATCCTCGGGGTTTGAAATTAGTCATTTTGATCATGGTTCGGCTATGTCCCTTTCTCCCTTTAGACTTGTTAGTTTAATTTACTTTAGTTTAATTGAAGTGAACAAACATTCCAACAACTTGTTTGCCTAGACTAAGCAATAAGTTCACTTTGGTACTTACAAGCACATCTTCTCTGTGGGATCGACCTCGGACTCCTGTAGCTATACTAGCAATCGACCCGGTCCACTGCCGGTTAGAGAGCTTGTTTAGTCACCATTGTCTTGAGTATTTTATAAATTTGTTTGGTGAAAATAAACGCTCATCACATGTTAATTGGGTTAAATGTGCCAACAAGAAGTAGTTGGAATGTCTTCTTAGACACTGTATTGTGGATCGGATTGAACAAAATCTTTAGTAGAATGTCGGTATGAGTATGTTGAATGAAGCTTTCGCGTTATACTTTTACAGAAGCTACCTTTCTATTTTTATCGAAAAACCTTTAAAAAAAAATAGGTTCGTATAAATACTTAAAGATACTTGTTTGCGACAAGGCATAGGTCATTCTTCTTGTGCATAGTAAGTCCGGGCAAAACATCAGTGTCAATGTCTTCAGTCTTCACTCCCAAAGGAAATTCCCTGTCAAAAGTGTAGAGAAGATTAGCTAGTGCAAGTTCCACTGTTGAAAGGCCCATAGACATTCCGGGGCACATTCTTCGTCCAGCTCCGAATGGAAACGCTTCACAATCTTTAATTTTCACGTCAATATTATTGTTCAAGAATCTTTCTGGGTTGAAATCTTCAGGATTTTCCCAGCATTCAGGATCTTTCGAAATAGTCCATTCATTTACAAATACTAGTGTTTTCTCCTCGATATCGTACTCTTCTATTTTGCATTTTTTTTGTAGTTTCTCTCGGACCTAAGAGTGGTGCTGGAGGGTACAATCTCATTGCTTCTTTAATTACTGCCTTCAAGTATGAGAGTCCATGTAGATCGTCTTCGTTTATCGCGTCTTTTCTTGATACAGTTTCTCTTATTTCGGCTTGCACTCGTTTCATTGTGGAAGGTTTCTTTATCAGAGCCGTCATTGTCCATACGATTGCTGCCGCAGCTGTGTCTGATCCTGCGATAAAAATGTCCTACAACCGATACAACGTTACATCCATTATATGTAAGCAAAGAGTATATATATGCATTAGAGAATGAAGAAATACCATAAGTATTGCTTTGATATGATCCCATGTGAGATCAAAACCTGGTAATTGTTGTTCATTCAATCCTATTAGAATGTCAAGAATATCTCCCTTCATTGTCTTGGGACGATTCGGATCAAGATGTTCATCAATAAGCTCCTGGTAAAACGAATCAAATTCTTTGAAATTCTTCTCGAGATGATCTTTCATCCCGGATATATTATCATTCCAACCGAGCCAAGGAATGTAATCCGAAAGAAAAAACCCTCCTAACAAAGCTTGGCCTTCTTTAAGTATCTCATGCATCAAACCTTCTCTTTTGTTGTGTTATCTTATCAAACTTCTTCCCAAAAGCAACTCTACAAGTGAAACGGCTCGTAAACTCAATCATCATTGAACTTAGATTAATAACTTGGGAGTTAGACGATAGCTTCGTGATTTCTTGTATGGAAGTTAAAACTTCGTCTTCACGAATAGGTCGAAAAGATTCAACTCTTTTATGGCTAAAAAGATGAACAACTGCAATCTTCCTCATCTCCTTATTGTATTCATCGTATGGAGAAAACGCGAGATCACGTCCATTATAAGATAGTTTTAAGCTGTACAAGAAGTAATGGCCTGCCAGAAAACACAAGATCATGAGTTTTCAGGGCTTCTTTAGCTGCTTTTGCAGAAGAAATTACAAGGGCTGTCCTAAAACCAAGCTTCAACTGCATTAAAGGGCCATATTTTCTTGAAAGTTTGTGCAGATATTCATGGGGTTTTACACTGTCAAATTGATGCAAGTTTCCAATGAATGGAAGCCCTGCAGGACCAGGTGGCTGATTGGTTTTCAAGAATTTCATTTTTTTGATCCGGTACAAAGAAGCTAGGATTAAAGCAAAGATGGATAATACTAAAGCTAATTCCATTTTCTTTTCAATTATGTTTTTCTATCTTTTTTGAAGAAATAATTTTCAAATATAAATAATAGTAGGAAACTATTGGGGATCGAAGATGTTGTATTGTAGGAGAGAAAGAAAAAGGTGGTGTTAGCAGCCAATTGATTGAACATTTTGTGAAAGGGGGCGGGGAGGGGGGTAAACTGTTGTTGATGTAATGAAAAGGTAAGGTAAAGAGCGAGGGAGGGATATTTAATCAGCAATCTTCTGGTGTATATCAGCTGTCTTGCACAACTAAGATCACCGTTTGCGGACACTGTCATTATGACACCGGATGCGCCGCGTGAAGCCACTCATATTTAATTATGAGAGCCTCGATCGATCTCCTTAATTGATGTTCTGGAATATTGCTAATTAAACCCTTCTTTAATATTATCAATTATGAAATAAAGACTATATATGAACATTTGATGTATTATTATTGCCGTGTTTGATGTATTTGATTGATCGATATCGATGGATACGATCTCCCTCTGTTGTATTTCAACCTTTACTTCATTTCCAGTCTTTTTTTTTTTTTGTGAAATTATTGTGTTCAGTGTGCAATTTTAGAAATTAACGCTGTAACTCTTTACTCTTTAGTTATAATGTGATTGATATTTACCGTGCAAGTCTCTGTACATATTTTGATTTGTTTATTAAACTAGCAAAATTTACGTGTGTGTGTGTTGCACGTGTTTAAATTAAACAAATATTTTTAGAGATAAAAAAATTAAAAGTCCTTTTTTGTGTACAAAATAAATAAATAGGGACATCTTATTTTTTTTAAAAAAATGACAAAATTTCGAGACAGACAAAAATTACCCATTTTATTAAAGAGGACGCATGCATATATGTATTAAATCTTCCATTCTTGAGGTTTGTTTGTTTGTTTGTTTTTTTTTTTTTTTTTTTTTTTTTTTTTTTCAAACACTCGTAACTTTTGATTCTGAACTCCGATCATCGAAATTTTTCACCAAAATTCATGTTTTTTTCTTCAATTTGAGCCCAAATACGATACTCCTTCCGACGTATATTTTGAAAGACGAAAAAATATTTGTATTAACCTGAGCGCTTTTTTATAAACGATAGTAACTTTTGATTTAGAACACCGATCATCAAAATTGTTTCACCAAAGTTCATATTTTTTTATCTTCATTTTGAGACCGCGTTTGATACCTTTTAAACGTAGTATTTGAAAGCCGAATTTAAATTGCGGCGATTTACACTAACACATGATCAATATCGCAGTATCGATGACGATAACATTATCGATGTCGAGGCTCATTTAAAAGCTTAATTCAAGTGACTACTTCAAGGCACACATATAGCTCATATAAGACTCATTTAAGTGATTAACTATTAAGCCCATGTCAAGTTTATGTGGTTTTGATTGATAAAGGAATATCATAGATTAACTTGATTAAGGTGTGGTGTTTATAACATGCATGTTCAAATAGCTTAATCACTTGAATTAGGCCTATCTATTGTATTAAGGCACACAAGATATCGGCCCGATATCGATGATCGATGTCGATGTCGATGATATCGATATCGATGATCGATGATCGAGCTCAAAAAAGGACTCTCCTTTCGGTTTTTTTGTTGCAAGGTCTATGTCCCCAAATCCTTGATATGAACTGAATGTCTTCTTACAGTTCAAGCACTCATATTTACTTCTTTTCAGACACGTGCAGGTCTGGTTCCAACTAAAATATTTCAAGTGCAATAATATGAAGGTGCAGGTAGCTAGGATTCAAAAAGGATTGATAAACCAAGTCAATGTAAAATAGAACAGACCAACACAAGGCTGTTACAAGACAGGTGCAGGTTTAGTTTTCAAACCAAGTGATATAAACTGATATATTAAATTTGTGAACTAATGCAGATGCAGAATAAAATGGTCAAAGGTTATTAGAAGAGAATAAGGTGCAGCAAGAAAAGCAACTTGACTAAGTGCAGGGAAGATGATTAGAATAAAAACTATGAGAAGATTGTGAAAAATCATATATAACTTCCCTACAAATCATTAATCATGTATACATAAAACATTAAAGAATTATACTACATCAAGTTTCCATAGTATCAGCAAAACAGAAAATCTGTCCCACTCATACAAACATAATGCCAAACACTAAAACAGGTGAAGTAACTTAAATGTTTTTTCTTGTTACACGTTGATGGAAAAAAAGAGCAGACTGTTATCAGCAACAAAAATTTGAGATAAAGAGCCAAAAGTCCTCTTTTTGGCACGAAATAAATAAATAGGATACACATATTTTTTTAGTTGCAAAAAGGACAAACATTTTCATAAGGACAAAAATAACCCTCGCGCGCGTCCTCAGCTACATGATACATGAGTACATTGATCAGTTTGATCTGTTTGTTTCCGTTTTTTTTTTCTTTCAAACATCCGTAACTTTTGATTTACAACCCCGATCATCGAAATTTTTTCACCAAAATTCATGTTTTTTTTTGCTCTTCAATTTGAGCCCAAATACGATACCCTTCCGACGTATATTTGAAAGACGAAAAAATATTTGTATTAACCAAAGCGCTTTTTTTATAAACGACCGTAACTTTTGATTTAGAACACCGATCATCAAAATTGTTTCACCAAAGTTCATATATTTTTTTTATCTTCATTTTGAGACCGCGTTTGATACCTTTTCGACGTAGTATTTGAAAGCCGAATTTAATCGCATCATTTATACTAACACGATATTAGTATCGATGATCGATGTCGATGTCGGTAGTATCGATGTCGATGTCGTGGCTCATTTAAAGCTTAATTCAAGTGACTACTTCAAGGCACACATATAGTTGGCTCATATAAGGCTCATTTAAGGCTTAATTCAAGTGATTAACTATTAAGCCTATGTCAAGTTTATTTGGTTTTGATTGATAAAAGGAATAGCATAGATTAACTTAATTAAGGTGTGGTGTTTATAACATGCGAGTTCGATGGTTAATCACTTGAATTAAGCCTAAAAAGTACATCGAGACTAAAAGGTAATACATAGAAGATCAATACAACGGACTATAGATTTAGTACAATAGGTACATCGACTAAAAGGTAATACATAGAAGAACAATACAAGTGCAAATAATCTGAACTATCACCAAATTATAAGAAGGATATTCAAGTTCAAAGAACTAAATTATCATGCCCGAATTCACAAGGTGATGAATTACAAGTTCGATGAAGCCAATGAACTAGGCTCTATCTATTACATGATGATACAATGTAGATCAAAAACCTCAAAGACACCAAGGCACATAGTAAGCCTATGAACTAGGCATATCTATTGCATTAAGGCACACACAGATGTCGATGAGTATCGATTATCATCGATGTCGATGTCGAAGTATCAGGTATCAATAGTATCATAAAATCGATCACAATAAAACGCAGAAAATAGAAGCGGGTTATGTGCATATAAATTCAGCAAAATATTAAGTGCAGTTACAATGTGATATTAGGGAGTGCAAGGCGCCTTACAAGAATCAATTTCACACGCCAAGCACAAAGATCTGAACAATCGAATTTCAGCCATTGTACTTAATATCATATCTGGCTCATATAAGACTCATATAAGCCATACAATATCACTAACAGTATCATATAAGGCACACAATATCGATGCTTGATGTCGATGTCGATGTCGATGTCGATGTCGATAAGCATGATGTCGAGGCTCATATAAGGCTTAATTCAAGTGACTACTTCAAGGCACACATATCTGGCTCATTTAAGGCTTAATTCATCTTCCCCTTCAACAGCAAGGAAAAAATAGCTCAAATTAATCAACCATTTTCCAGTGATGAACTAGTTTATCATGGTTGCTGAACAAAAATGATTCAATTTCACAATACCATGAAATTGAATTCCTCAGCCGCTACTTCAAATCTGTTTGGAGGTATGATAGTTTCCTGGTTAACCTCCTCGTTTTCATTTGGGGGGCATTTTTTTGCTTCCTTAGATGCCTCATACATCTTGATGAGTGCTATCTTCATGTATCGTGTTATCATTATCAGCACAGTTGTTATGAAGGGATAATAATCCCATAAATGCCTTCTAAATGCTAATGGAAGGTTAAGAAATGCGACACGAAAGTAAAACTACAATTTACATATATATTGTTTAATATATCTACTATCTGAATTAATCATAAGAGCAAGAGTGCTGCTAGGAGATAAAAATGGATGATCAAAATAATTCATTACACCATGTATCATTAGTGCTACCCAAGAAACAAAGCATACATATATTGAACAAAAAAAAAATAAAAAATCACACATGCTAAAGCAATTCATAGATACAATTGGAGAGAAAATGGGACACCTTTGGAGTGCACAATGGATCCGTAAACAAAATTTGATCTTCATTGCCAATTTCCCACCCAATTCCTGTGTAAAGAGTATGGTGCAAACAAAACTTCCATGGCATCCCAATCGGATATAAAACCTCTAACAATTGGTTCTCTTCATCATGCTCTCAACTTCAATAGGATCATCTATGGAAGCGTCGTTTGGGATACGTTTCATTTGTGTTGGGAATATCTAAAAACACACCTCGCAGGTGCCGGAGATGCCGGAACTGCCGTCGCTTCTGCTCAATTACAGGAAATGGGGCTATTGAAACGGGTCCATGGAAGACCAAGCTTGGAAGAGTTTCAGTGTGTTTGACAGATTGTATCAAATAGGGTATATTCGTCCGTGGAATTTATTTGTCCTTAATGCAACTAAAAAATTGAGGCTGGATTAACACTTAATTAAGGAGGAAAAAGTGGACTATAAACTAATTTTTCCCAAAAATTATAATGGAAATCATTGTGTAAACTGACGTAATTGATACAAAAAAAAATGGATTATCTGCATGAAAATCCAAGAACAGAAAAGCAAGGGCTAAAATTAAAACATGTCAATAGGGAAGTTACAAGAACAGGAGGACAAAATCTAACATGAAACTATCCTTCCAGAAAAAGGATGATCGGTAAACATACTTAAAACAAAGATAAGTAATAGCAGGTTTATGCAGCAGGCTTGGGATCGGCAAACCAGCAGGTGATGTTCAACAATGCAACACAAAGAGTTCAATAGAGATGTGATATATGTGCGGCGAGTACAACAATTGGTCGTAAAGTGTATTACTTCTTTTGGGAGCAGAGAAAGAAATCCGCCACCTGTGATTCAAGCACAACATCGGTGCAAAATTGGGAATCATCACTCGAAACAAACTCCAATTCCATCAATGAAATCAAACCCACGAAACGAGAGAAGCAAGAGCTCAGGAGAGGGAGCAGGGAAGATTATTGCTTCTCGTCTTCTGTTAACCGCAGCGAAGATGATTTCTTGGAGTGGTGAGTGACGCCATTGAAGTGGGAAGCGAGTCAGGGGAAAAACGCGTTCAGATTCAGTGTGATATAATTGGGGTATTTTAGTCCGAACGGAAAATTATTGTCCTTATTGCAACTAATAAATTGAATCAGGATTAATGCTTTATTAAGGGGGAAAAAGGGGACTTTTACCTAATTTTTCCATATTTTTATACTTATGAATATTTGAAATGTAGTATAATATTACATCTATTGTTAAGTATATGTTTGATTTATAAACTAATTGTATATTGAATATGAAAATTTAAGAAAAATGAATTCATGATTGATGTTATTATTTTATATCTCTTTCTCATGCACATTGAATAAATATTTACATGTTACATTTATCTTTCCTTTTAATATGATTAGAATTATTGGTTACGAAATCGTATATTTGACTTGAACAAATAACGGGTTTGCCTCAAATCTTTGGTACATGTTTTTTTGTGTGGATATTTTATAAGTTTCTCCCGCCTAAATAATATCATCAAATCCATAGGCATTCAAAGAGTCATGTATGCAGTTTTAAATAGATATATTTTAATAGTTTTATTTTATCTTAGCTGCAAATAATATTTGTTATGAAATTTATTGTCAGTCATGTTTCTTCATCATGTATATGGAAAATTATGATTGATGTTACGTGAGTAATACAACGTTATATTTCTTGTATAACGATCGATCATTTAAAAGGAACATTTCATAATATTATCTTACGCATGATAAGAATTGTTAAATAAATAAAAAAAACGAATATATTTGGTAGAAAATAAATACGTTAATAAATAATGAGAAACATGTTATGCTAGAAACCAACTAACAATATCAGTCATATGTTTACATCAGGAATTAGACAATTATATTTTTATCATTATCGGTTATATTAGATAACATTACATTGTTCAATTTCTAGTCAAATAATATTCAAATATATGTGGTTAAAAACTTATTTATGATTTAAAAAAAAACTTATTTATGATTTTAATATTTATTTTATTAACGTAATAAAAAGAACACACAAAGATACACCAAATTATACTTCATCTTAGTTGTATGAAATAAAAAAATATTCTATTATGATACAATAATTTTCTTTTGATACGGATACAATAAATATTTATGCTAGCTATATCAGTGCATAAATTTTATTTGTTCATGCATATATAATTATTTACTTATGTTATATGATGATAATAATCTTTGTATTTTAAGTTATAAGGATGAATAATACTATATATAATCATTTTTTGCTTGTATATATTCTATGGAAATTGTTAAGTAGTGGGAGCAAATTCCATCGTCGTCAATTCGAACTTTAAAGAAATCGACAATGATTTAGTATATAATAGGGTTGAATTTATTATTTTAAGATGTACCAATGAAGATAAACTGTCAATTGTCTTAGCATATTTTGACTTTTGTCTTTAGAAGACAACAGAGTGATTTAGTGATGGTGCTACATTCACTTGATAACCTGTAAGTTTTTTTCCCCTGTTTTATCTGCTTGATAATTAAGGCAAGAGAGCAAGTTCCTCAGTTCTTGCTAGAAGCAAATATGCAACCCATGTTAAAATGTGGGAGAGTAGAGTGGTGAATGGATTCGTATAGGAAAAAATTATTTGTTCCTAAGGTAGAATGAAAATGTTAAAATGAAAGAGACGAGTTCTTCAAATTGTAATAAATTCAATAACAACATACCTGAATCGCGAAGAATTACACCATTTGTACAAAATATCGCTTTCTCCTTTATTTCTTCCACCTATTGTCAACTTGCAACTACTGACATTCAATCCAATATGAGACACTAAAAAGACTTTACTACGATATATAAAATACTAAAAAGACTGGGAAAACCCGATACTCCAAAAACCTTTAGTACGAATTATCAGCATGTTGTATCTTAGTGAAAATATATTTTCATGGCATTTATCGTTACCATGTATGATAACTTATTACTATTTACTTACATAAAATAATAGTTATATTGATGAAAGTATGATATTGTAGTATTGATTTTCTTTAATGCACTTGAAATGTGTTTTTTAATTTTGTTATTATCGCTGTTGTTATGTGGAATAAAAGAATAGTTATAAAACAAAAGTATGATAATGTGTGAATAAATATTTTAATTATGCTATATTCACTATTCATGCAACATGAGTATAATATAATTTTATTTTTGTATGCATAGTTATATAATCACGTTAAACCATTATGACAATTCATCTTTGAAGTTCGATAATGATGAACAATGATCATAAAATATGTATATATGTAAATAAACTTATTATAATTAATAAGGAACATTATTTCAAAGGGTGACCACTGATAATCTTTTTTCAAAGGGTGTCCGCTAATAATATTGGTGTCACACTCTAATATTTTCATTGGTGCATCAGATCCAAAGGCTATTCTTCTGAGTTTTGGCTAATCAACGGGATTACTCATCATTTTACATTCCACCTAACCAAACCTAATCTAATAATTATCCCTCTTATTGTGAACAGGAAGTACTAATCAACACCATTCCATGCCAATAAAGCAACAAAAATTCAAAGACCAATCCAGTTCAGACGACACTAATCAATTTTCTACTCATGTATTTAATAGAATGACATAGACATATTAAGAATATTGGAAAAACAACATTTTCGTTCCTTTTTGTTTATTTTTGTTTCATGATTATTGTACTTATGTTCTCAACATTTCATCTTGACACTCTTATTCCACACCCATTCATATTTTTTTTAATGTTCTTTTAAAAGTGTCACGTGTCTAACACCCTGTATTACAACCGAGACGAACTTGACAAATGACAAAAATGGACTGCAAAGGTAAAAAAAAGTGCATACATTAGAGGTAAAATTGCCGATATGAAACATCGAGGATAGAAGTACATGCGCAAAAATCGTGAAACAATTGGTGCAAGAGTATCTTTATCCCTTAGAATAGATTATTCGATCTCCTCTAGGCGATTATCTTACTTCAAACTGATCATAAGAGACAATGGACAACCTGCATGCGTAATGTTGATGTATTTAGGGCGACCAATGTCTATTCAAGACCCAATATCAAGTTGAAGCCATTAGACCCAGTTTACTTAGAAGTCGTGTGTATGAAGTCGGATCATACTCATGGTAGTCAAGGAGAAGTATTGAAAATGAAAAAAAAATCGAATAATTGATCAACTAAATTTATTAATTTAAAAATATGAGGAAGCACCTCATAAGTCAATGCACTATAAGTATAATATTGTTATTTTGTGGGTTGTAATGTAATATTTTATTTTGTTGGTTGTACGTTTAATACTTTAATATTATTTTGTTGGTTGTAATGTCGTGTTTTATTTTGTTGCCCGTATGTAATATTTTTTTTAATAGATGCGAAATATACACATGTATGGACATTGTCCCTACTCGGACTCTAAGAACCACAACACATACCGTTGGGTTAATACCTTGTTGGCGGCCGTATGTATGTATGTATGTATGTATGTACGTACGTACGTATGTATGTATGTATTATTATTATTATTATTATTATTATTATTATTATTATTATTATTATTATTATTATTTTCATCATTATTATATCTTATTGCATTAAATAATTACACACTATGTGGATAATGATTAAATAAAAATATAAATTTCCCTCGAAAAAATATAGAAATACAAAAAAAACACAAGCATATGAATATGCATGCCAAAGTTCGTAAAAATAAAATAAACTAAAATAAAAAATAAAAATAAAAATAAAGAACACAAGAGGAACGTATGTAAAAAAGAAAAAGAAAAAAAAGAATATGCGTGCTAATTAAAGCAACGTATGTATAAAATAATGGATAAACATAAGAGGTTTGACAAATTAAAAAATATATGTAATTAAGGAGAAAAAATTATGGGGGAAACTCCGGGGGAGTAGCAAACACTTTTTAGAGGAAACACTGGGGGTAGGAAACATTTTTTTGGGGAAACACCTCACCTCATCGCATTTTTTTGCACGTGTTGGTTAAATTTATATATTTAAATGAAAATTTAACAACGTAATTTAACGTATACATTGTTAAGTATGTGTTTAATTTATAAAATAATAGAATAATGAATAATGATAACCTTGTATAAGTTGATTGTTTTAATGTAAATTAATTGTAGAATAAACATCAATACAAACAAAATCTAAACAAAATAATGTGAGACGTTTGATGTGGTATGACCCGACATCACACATGTGGCACCTAATGTGCTATATCATATCCTCTTACCATATGGGCCATAGAAGTTTAGCCTATTTTAAGCCCTCATACTCTAGATAACTTTGATGAATATGTCTCATTCCGATATGCAATGCCTAACCCTCGTTCTAGCGATATGGTGCAGGATCACCTTGGTCTTGAACTCTCGGCTTAGGGCAAATCATCATCGCCGACTTCGGGTTTCTAAGATGAGCGGTCAGATCATTTAGCTGACTATATCTGCCACAATAATGGCTCCATGATTCCAGCTACTTTATGGCATGAATTGTAAGCCGTCCTACTGGTTCTCAGTATATTTTGTTGTTCAAGATTAAGTCTCTCTTCTATAAACAATTCATCACAAATTTCTGTTTGTATATTTTCTACAATGTTGTTGCAATCTTCTTGTATACTTGACAAGTCGTAAGATGTCAAGTCTTTACACATGCTTTCCAGAATATAATTTATGGATTCCAAAGTTTTGGCCATAATTGATTCGACTGACTTTGTACGATCTCTCTTGAAATCTTCCGACATTGGTTACCAATATGTATCCCATAGTTGTCGAATGTTGTTGGTTGGCAGTTAACTAATAGAGCTGCAAACAATCTTCTCAATTCATTAGGCATTTGAAAGGCAATGGCTTCATTTAAGCATTCCGAGATGCTCTGGTCGGATTCTAACAAATCCCTTTTCTCCGCAGTTTCTTTGAAACTGGTGTAATTGTTGTTGTTTACCTTTAGTAAATCTTCAAATGATGTTGGTTCTCTAACATGATTAAGTACCAATCTAAGATAATACCTTTCTCCTTCTGATGGATTTGCACCATTTATACGGCCAATCACAGATTTTTGTTTCCTCTTTGATCCAATATTTTTGTGTGCTCTTCCATACGAAAAATTCTAGAATTTCATTTGATCGACACAGGGTGAAGAATTCCGTCAATATTGTTTTTGAGGCATTTCCGTTTCGTATGAGATCTTCAAGATTCTGATTCTTCCAATATGAAATACAAATTTTTATGGGTAAATGAAGTTGACGACAAATAACGGTGGTTGTATTGTCGTTTAAAGGAACATTGGGATCATTTCCTTCTATCCAAATTGCAGCAACTTGTTCTACTGGAGGTGAATTGTACACTCTCTAATCTAACTTCACATCTTTTGCAATTTGAACCTGTAAATCCTCGAGGGAACTATACTCTTTCAACTTCTTAAAAAAATTAGCATAAGGATTTCTATCTAAAAGTTTCATCAACTATTCTAAAATTACTTCCATTAAATTTGAATCCGAAAATTTACTCATGCGATTTTGAACTTCATATTGAGTGTCATAGAAATATAGTTGAAAGTACATTGGTGTGTTATTTTCTAGGACAATACTTGGTAGATAGTGATAAATTTGTCCTTGAACTCAAAACGTGTATACTCCACGTCTACCAGATGCCAAATCCTTGTCTATTTTGCCTCCAAAAGATGTAAATGAACACATATTGTTGTATGCTCGGATATTTTTTCGAAATCATTTAAATGATTCTAATTGTGAAATTAATAAAACATATAATGCATCAGGGACATCTTTGAGGATAATTTTATCTTTACATTATCGTAGCAAAATGTAGAAGATTCAAACTCAAATCTATTTGCGTTGCAGTGGACACTAATTTTTATTTTCTACAAATGATTTCGTTCCGATAATCTTGGCTCATAAGTGATCTCATTATTCAAAAAGAAGTTGATCGAGTTATGAAATTTCTAGTTGGTCAAAGCATTGTCGATAAAATAGCATCGTATAAGTTATGGGAAACTTGAGAAAATATGCCCGAAAAGTAAAAAAATTGACAAAATATGCCTCGACGCATGCGTGCCTCGTGCGTCACTCATGCGTCGCGCGTGCGTCGCTCAGTGGTCATTTGTGCCTCGTGCATCGCGCGTGCGTCGGACGCAGACATAGTTTTCAAATGTTTACTTTTGGAGCATATTTTCAGTACACATACTTTTCGGGTATAGTTTCTCAAGTTTCCCATAAGTTATCTTCACAGTTCATTATCCTCATCTGAGCATTGAGGAAGTACGGTTGATCACTTTTTTTTATTGGTCCTATAATTGTTAAATGCATGATGTTGAAATTTAACAACATATACAATGCTAGAAATCTTGAGTCTGAACGTGAAATATTGACATAGTTACAAAAAATTTAAATCATAACTGGATTTAGCTATAAGAAATTTCTAGTTCCTCGCATGTTTTTCACATGAATCAACAAACTATTTTAATTGACTAAAATTTGAACATTTACTTCTTACAACGTGAAAAATTACGAGAAAAGAACAATATACGTGGTCAAAATGTCGATTTATTAATGTATGATTGAATTTTCTAAGTATAGTAAAAAAACAAGGAGAGACACCATCCTTATGCCATCCACTCTTACCTCACCCATTATGAGTAGGGGTGGGTGGGCAGGGGCGGCTCCAAAAAGGGCACTTACCAGTCAAGTGACTCCCTAAAAAACTAAAAATATAAAATAAAAATATTTATTTATTTTTAGACTATTTAAAATATTTATACACTAATATGTACTAACTGGCCCGCTAATTTTTTTAAAAATTGACCTTTGAGCCGGAATCCTATTTTTACTTTAAAAAAAATGTTTATAAACTTTATTACGATGTGCTATTCTTAATTCTCGACCCGTGTCCCAGAATTCCTGCAACCGCCCGTATGGGTAGGGTAAGTGGGTGTGAATAGTGGGTTTGGTTAGGTGAGCGTGTGTTAGTGGTGTCATTTTTCTTCGAGGTAGACATACATGTACGTTAAAAAAAATACCATTCATACCACTTTATTTCTTTAATCTTTCGTAAATTTTTTGCTCATTTGAAAACAAATTCATTGTTGTATGATGAATATTTGCATGACCATTTGGTATGAGCAGGAATTGTTTTTGTCGGGAACAATGAAGTAGTTTATGACTCCTTTTTTTATGAATTATTGTATGGAACTTTCGATATGAGTAAAGAATTATTGTCAGGAAGGATGAACTATATTTATAATATTTTATTACTATTTTTTTCTATTTCACTTTCGGTTTTTATTTTTCCTTCAATGAAAATTTAGTTTCCTACATATGAACGGTCCTTCTTAATGTTAATCTTTATCCTCTCCATTGTATTATTATTATTATTATTATTATTATTATTATTATTATTTATTTCACAGACCCCGATACAGATTACACGGTAGTTTCCTTTGTCTAACTATGGATTGTTTTTGTTTTCAAAAAAAAAAAAAAAAAACTATGGATTGTTTTCCTAAAAAAATTATAATAAAAAAAATTATTAAAAAAACTATGGAATTTTTTTATTTTAATATCCTAGTTGTGGATTGTTTGATTTGAATTTTTTTTTCACGGTAGGCTTATTTTTTAATCTAAATTTGGATTGTTTAATATCCTAGTTATGGATATTAACTTTTTGTCAAAAAAAAATTTATGGATTGTTTTTTTTTAATATATTTTCACGGTAGTAATTTAGCTAAGTATGGCTTTTTTTATAATTTTATATTTGATTTTAGTTGTTTATCCTATTATTATTATTATTATTATTATTATTATTATTATTATTATTATTATGAAAACTCTTTTAGGGGAAACACTCGAGGAGGAAACACTTTTGAGGGGAAACACATTGACTCTTTTAATATAGTTAATTAATAATAATTAATAATTAATGAAATGATTAATGATTAATGATTAATGATTACTGATTACTGTCGTAAGTTTATGGGGAATCATAGACAAAAAGTTAATTCCCCAGGGAATACATTGTCGCAAAAATGTACCATCATCGTTGTCTTTTCTATTTTCAAGCAGGACTTTGAAAAGAGAAGAACAAGCTACATTCATGTATCATCCGTTGTGTTGTGTCCGTATCATTACTCATTTTTGAATTATGAATCATGTTTCGATTTGTAAACTTGTGGATCGCCCTCAATTTGACTCACGAATGTATGGCGTAGCCAAGTCCATAGGAGTAGATGGAATGTCTTCTTAGACACTGTATTGTGGATCGGATTGAACAGAATCTTTAGTAGCAATAAATTCGTCTTAAGGATAGAGTGCCAACTTGCCTCAATCCATAAGTTTTCGTTTTCATGTTTTCTGTCATTTTAACTTTTCAGCAATTGTGTTTTTGTTTATCTATGTCTTAACTGGTGTTGACAGCATGTTAATTGGGTTAAATGTGCCAACAAGAAGTAGATGGAATGTCTTCTTAGACACTGTATTGTGGATCGGATTGAACAAAATCTTTAGTAGCATGTCGGTATGAGTATGTTGAATGAAGCTTTCGCGTTATACTTTTACAGAAGCTACCTTTCTATTTTTATTGAAAAACCTTTAAAAAGAATACGTTCGTATAAATATTTAAAGATACTTGTTTGCGACAAGGCATAGGGCATTCTTCTTGTGCATAGTAAGTCCGGGCAAAACATCAGTGTCAATGTCCTCAGTCTTCACTCCCAAAGGAAATTCCCAGTCAAAAGTGTAGAGAAGATTAGCTAGTGCAAGTTCCACTGTTGCAAGGCCCATAGACATTCCAGGGCACATTCTTCGTCCAGCTCCGAATGGAATTGCTTCACAATCTTTAATTTTCACGTCAATATTACTGTTCAAGAATCTTTCTGGGTTGAAATCATCAGGATTTTCCCAGGCTAGGTTGCACGGACACGGACACATGGACACGGATACGCGGATACGGACACCGGGATACGGAAGTTTTAAAAAATATAAGATACGGGTGCGGCGGTCAAAATGTAAATATTAAAAGTATAAGGACTAAAATGTAATTAATAAAAAGTATAAGGACTGGTATGAAATTATTAAAAATTTTAAGGACTAAAAGGTAATTATCAAATACTATAAGCACTAGAATGATAAATTTAACCCAAGCATAATAACCAAAAATATAATCATGGGCTCCATGGTAGTACGCTTTCATCCCACAACTTCAAATACAAAACATCATAGTTAGAATTTTCAAAACCAAAGCGCTTTCATGAGTTAGATCTCACCCAAAATACACAAAATACATGAAATACTACTACAATAGATGAATAGTTCAACATCATCTCCAACATCCTGACAAAAGACGGATTCCAACTCCGGTTCATCTAATGTGACATTAGCAAACTCAAGAAATGAAATACTTAGCTTTCTTGAGTTAGATGTCATATCACCCCAAAATACACAAAATACTCCTACAATGTGACATTAGCTAACTCAAGAAATGAAATTGTACTTCGTTCGTCCCAAATTACGGCTATATATTATACGGGCTTAAAAAAAAGGAAGATTATCATGTTAGGTGTAGTGTCTGAAAGACAATTTGTGTAATTGTTTTTAATAATGAATGATGAAATTTATCTCACCTTATTACTTGCTTTGTGCTTGTAAAGTAATACATCTGCAGCAAACCCTAAGTATATCTCAGACAACCACTTAACTCAAAGTGTATGGATCACACGTGAGGATTGAGTTAGTGGAGATATACTTAAATCAAGTTAGTCCGTGGTGAACTTAATCGAGTTTAGGGTCTCTTGATTAAAACACCAATAATGCGCCTGAAACACCTTAGGGTGTGATAGTCTTATCCGGACTGTCGGTAGAGGGTACCTACGCGGGGCATTTATATATGATGGCATTCATATAGAGACTGGACCGATTTAATCTGAATTTCTCGGTATAATTCCGTAATCGAGGAATCTTATTAAATCATTAGATGATCATATATGGATCAACCTTAATCCCGAGGTGATCACAGGTCTTTCGCTTGTCCCGGGTAGTGTTTGATGTGTTAGTTACGGTTCACTTAAATATGTGTTCCAAGCCACTTCTCATTGGCACTATCTCCGATTTGATGAGTGAGTAGTTCGATTTTCACAGACATGGAATCCATTCCTTCCTGCGGGAAGTAGAGAGATCATCCCCTTATTTGTTAGCCCTAAGAAAGTGATCGATCCCGGAGTTCACATTTGACTAATTAGCTACTAGTCGATATGTGTGCTAATTGATCATCGTGGGTTAATGGTAAATAAGTATAAGATATTCTCGAGTCGGGTTCACGGAGACTTCCCACCGAATGGACGATGATCTATGGAGGGTTAATCCGTATGTAGTGATTATATCAATGGACGCTTTATTCACTCTACATGGGTTGAGTATAAGTATACATCTATAATCGGTAGAGTTCGATTTGGGTTTATGGTGGCGTATCCCGAATTAATAATTAATGTACTTATTCTGCTCGATGAATAATTAATTATTGAGAATTACTTGGTTATAGGTCCATGGTCCCCCCGATGCGGCTTCGTAATTCGAATGATATTCTTGTTATTTGAGCTCGAAATAATTAATTGGTTGGCCAATTAATTGATATGCATGAATATTATTTAGTTGGACTAAATAATATAATACACATAAAAGACATTTTATGTGGGCTTTTAACCCTAGGGGTGGCGCCATACTTCATTAAATGCAAGATTTGATTTTCTTGTGTGATTAATGATTAATAAAAGATGATTTATTTGTAATTGATTGATTGATTAATCACAATCTTTTATAAATGGAATTATCCTTTATTGTGATTTCTTTTAATTATTTATTTAATTAATTAGAAACTTGGAGGCCAAGGATTTACTTCTCCTATATAAAGAGAGCTTCTTCCAAGACATATGTGACTTGAAAATTTCGCCCCACTCATTAAAAAGAGAGAAAAATTTGTTTTCTAGCATTGGGTTTTTGATAAGAAAAACTTGGAGTTTTTCTTGGTGTTGCATATCAAGGAGGTTCGTTTATCAAGAAGGGTGTCCACCAACCGCCCGCTTGGAGAACACATCGGAAGATCAAGGCGACTCTTCCCGTTATTGGTAACACGTTCTTAACCCCCTTGTAGTCGTTAAAGTCCTTTAATTATGAATTGTGTCATATAAATCGTGATCCATCCGCTGCGCATAGATCTAACTCGTTTAGATCTAAGAACCTGCATCCTTCAGATCAATGTTTTCACTTTCCACAAAGAATAACACATTTCAATGAATTTCATAAAGTGAATGATAAAACCAAACAAGAGAAATATGTATGGTTTCGGTCATTATAAAACACATGACATAGCACATGGGGATTAGAGCTTTTATTTTAAAAAATAAATAAGAGTTTTTTATTCAGAATAAATCATTGTATCTAGAGTCAGGGAAAAAAAAAGAAATACTGTCTCCAAAACTAAACATGCGTGTCCCAGGTCCGACTCGCGTGTCCGAGTTCCGACTCGCGTGTCCGACTCGCGTGTCCGAATTTTTTGAAAAATACAATTCGGTCCGACACCGTGTCCAGTGGTGTGTCCGGCGTGTCCCCCGCGTGTCCGTGTCCGGTGCGTGTCCGACACGGGACACGCGGCCTAAATGGAGTGTCCGTGCTACCTAGTTCCCAGCATTCAGGATCTTTTGAAATAGTCCATTCATTTACAAATACTAGTGTTTTCTCCTCGATATCGTACTCTTCTATTTTGCATTTTTTCGTAGTTTCTCTCGGACCTAAGAGTGGTGCTGGAGGGTACAATCTCATTGCTTCTTTAATTACTGCCTTCAAGTATGAGAGTCCATGTAGATCGTCTTCATTTATCATGTCTTTTCTTCCGACAGTTTCTCTTATTTCGGCTTGCACTCGTTTCATTGTGGAAGGTTTTTTTATCAGGGCCGTCATTGTCCATACGAGTGCAGCCGCAGCTGTGTCTGATCCTGCAATAAAAATGTCCTACAACCGATACAACGTTACAACCATTATATGTAAGCAAGGGTATCTATATGCATTAGAGAATGAAGAAAAATACCATAAGTATTGCTTTGATATGATCCCATGTGAGATAAAAACCTGGTAATTGTTGTTCCTTCAATCCTATAAGAATGTCAAGAATATCTCCCTTCATTGTCTCGGGACGATTCGGATCGTGATGTTCATCTATAAGCTCCTGGTAAAACGAATCAAATTCTTTGAAATTCTTCTCGAGACGATCTTTCATCCCTGATATATTATCAATCCAACCGAGCCAAGGAATGTAATCCGAAAGAAAAACCCTCCTAACAAAGCTGGCCTTCTTTAAGTATCTCATCAAACCTTCTCTTTTCTTGTGTTCTCTTATCAAAATTCTTCCCAAAAGCAACTCTACAAGTGAAACGGCTCGTAAACTCAATCATCATTGAACTTAGATTAATATCTTGGGAACCAGATGATAGCTTCGTGATTTCTTGTATGGCAATAAAAACTTCGTCTTCACGAATAGGTCGAAAAGATTCAACTCTTTTATGGCTAAAAAGATGAACAACTGCAATCTTCCTCATATCCTTATTGTATTCATCGTAGGGAGAAAACGCGAGATCACGTCCATTATAAGAGAGTTTTCGCTGTCCAAGAAGTAATGGCCTGCCAGAAAACACAAGATCATGAGTTTTCAGGGCTTCTTTAGCTGCTTTTGCAGAAGAAATCACAAGGGTTGTCCTAAAACCAAGCTTCAACTGCATTAAAGGGCCATATTTTCTTGAAAGTTTGTGCAGATATTCATGGGGTTTTGCACCATCAAATTGATGCAAGTTTCCAATGAATGGAAGCCCTGCAGGACCAGGTGGCTGATTGGTTTTCAAGAATTTCAATTTATTGATCAGGTACAAAGAAGCTAGGATTATAGCAAAGATGGATAATACTAAAGCTAATTCCATTTTCTTTTCAGTTATGATCTTTTTAGAGATTAAGCTCAGTTAAACCATTCATGAAGTATATATAAAAAAATTGAAGCAAAAATTTCAATCAAGTACAGAGAAATTGTATTTTCAGTCACTGTAAAGTGTACACATTCCAATATTTACGCCGTCGGTCAGACTGAGCATTTTTTAAGTCGCGTTGAAATTTCAACAGGTGCGTGCAAATTTGAACGTACTCGCATTGAATTTCGATAGGCAAAATTTGAATAAAGAACTTTGGAATTTGAACACTGTAGAAGCGTATTTATCCATGCAATAAAACTAATTTATCTCTAACATTCCACTCGTTCAAATCGAACGGATCTGCTCAAATTCCAACGCGTTCTTATTCAAATTTTGCCTATTAAAATTCAACACAAGTGCGTTCATATTCGCACGCGTCCGTTGAAATTTCAATGCAGAATTTAAAAGAAAATTTCGTCCTGGAATTCGACCGTACGAAATATCGAGGTGTACAGTAACGTGAAAGTACAATTTCTCTCAAGTACATGCATGATTTTAATCCACATCCACACATGTTATATTCAAGGACAAAAGAAAATCATTTGTCTTTTGTATTTTGTTTCAGATAGTCAAACACGTGTTTTGTATGTGATGCCAATAATTCACTAAATGGTCTCTTGGGATGCATGCCCAACTCAGTGGCGGAGCCGCATGTTCTAGGGTGAGATTCACTTAGAGCCGAATTTTTTTATTTATATTAAAACGATATAGTTTTGTTGTTAAAGTTATCGCTTTATCAATAAAAACGATGTTTTAAAACTTTGGTGACTCCACTAAATTTTTTTCTAAGGATAAAAGATGTAGCTTTAAAACTCCGCGTGGCTATATTGGAATAAATTATTGGATCCGCCACCCAAGAACTCATTACAAGGAGTAAGAAGCTAAAGATGATTTCGCTAGTCATCCACGCGTGTGTGTTGACTCGATGACTTTTAGAATATATTGCGCTCATTATAAAGTATATTTATAAAAATACCCTTACACTTAACGACCGTGGATAACACCTAGCAATTAATTCATCACGACCTCCAATCTTCGGAAAGAGTCAAGTGCTATGACTACAACCTTTCATGTAAAACATTTACCGTGTAAATAGAATCTTTTTGCATACGCAATATCCGTACAATCGTTGCTGGAGTGTCGAAACATCAACGATTGTATCTTATAATCCGAATATTATATTCTCTCAAAGTAACAATTTACTTCCAATTTGCAAAGACTTTCGAGAATATAATATTCCTTATAAGAATACTCTTTCGGATATAAATTCCTTCCATTAGGAAACGCGAATTCTGGATTAGCGATATAAATTTTACGCATGCTTTAGTATCATACTAAATCACTACCACACAATCGCCCCATGATTGGCGGAAACCTCAAGTGTCAAAACATGACAATCCGCACCATGATGTTATTAAGACTCCGGTCTAAAAATAATTACACAACAGCCACATACGTACGACACTTAATAAAGTAAGTGGTTAATCTAATGCACGTATTCTGTAATACACGCCCAAGTACAGTCCACGTGTCCCTACACTTCGATAGACGAGATCTATCACTATCTTCACAAGATAGAGGACATTTAATACGTAGTAGTCAAACAGTACTATTAATGTCTCATTTAATGATACATACGAATTGAGATATTTAAGAATTAAATCATTTACTATGAGTCGAGATCGCATTGACCATAATCACCATTATGATTTCTCTATCATGGTTTAATCCTATGAACGTTATTATATACAATATTCAAATTGATTCATTAAACAAACAACTTTATAATAACAAAAATTTCATTTAATACATGTATAAACATAAAAACGTAGTAGAAATGATTCGACCCGGTTGGATCATGTCTAAACCGATTGGGTTTAAGGCACTACACTAACACTGGTATAATTTTGTTTGATGACGGCCCTTCAACTATTGTATATTACATCCGCGTAGGTCCTATTGTTCTTGTTATTGCCAAGGGTGACGCTTGAGCGGATCGCACTCCATAACCTATATGGATGGCCTCCCGCAAATCCTACTTGGGGAGATGAACCTTGTGTAAGACTCCGCTTCCATAAGTTGGATAGACTAGAGAACGTTGAAGAACAAGATATTGACCGCACTTTCCGTGTATACCAGGATGCATTTTACAAGATGCTTGTGGAATATTGCCCTAATAACCAAGCCATCTGTGTTCATGGTTCAAGGAAAATGATCCTTTGGGTCAGAGGAAAGTTTCCCATCAATATGATTTTCTTCTATCGTTGAGATGAAGGTGCAGATTCATCTGTGATCATCATAATTGATTTGCATTGCTAGAGAAAACCACAAGAGCGTATGGGCCCTGCTTCTAGCGCCAAAGACGATACTGAAATATCGTCATGTGATTTTATTAGGTAATCATATTCTTTTGGAGAAATCCAATCACGTAAACATGAGATTATTGTGGCGGATTATGGTCGCGTCTTTGAGAATGCCTACATACCCTGTAATGTAAAGAATCAAGCCAAAGAATATGGTTTTCGAAGCTAAGGATGATGGTCCTTTTATATTGTTCTTTTGTGGGGGAGTTATAGCATTAATCCCTTGATTAAAGGATATGTGTTTAAGGACTAGTGTGATGCTGACTGTGGAGCATACATGGCTTAGTTAGGCCGAAATCGTAGGATGTAATCAATCACGGATTTGGGGTCATTGATGGGGATCAATCGTGGGATCATGCCCATCAAAGTCGCTTAACCGTCTTTGGAGGTCGGGGACAACCTTTCTCGCCAAGCGAGCGAGCGGTATGGCGGGTCGGTGATTAGTACTTGAGATGATGTTGGTTGAGCTCGGGAGTCGTGAGCGACCCGAGATGAGGTCGGCTTATTCTTGACTTGTTTGTGTAAATCGAAGACCCAATTGCGGGTTTACATTGAGTGCCTCATTGACCATTTTGACCCGTTTGAGGCCCAATATGAGCGATATATTATAACTTCAGGTTATACCCATATCATTCGTAATAGTATGAAATTTTACTACAAAATAAACATTATAGTAAAAAACTAACAATACAAATAGAGAAGAACTGAGTAAAAGATAATTGAATTAATTGATAGATACTTGTGTCACATATTACACCCTTATATCAACCACATTGTTATAACTAAGTACACACATTTCAACACAGAATCTAATAAAGGATAATATCAAATCTATAGGTGTCACTTGTCCTTATCCTATCTCATTTTTTTCAGCCCCTCAAACGAACATGTGAAGCAGTCACATTGAGTTTGTCTCTGAATATCTCAAATGTCTCAATAGGTAATGCCTTTGTCAGGCAGTCTGCTATCTGATCTTTTGTTGGCACATAACACACCATCAGCTCCTTGTTTAAGACCATGTTCTTAATGAAGTGAACATCCACCTCTATGTGCTTAGTTCTTGCATGATCTGCTGGATTTTGAGCTAAAGAGTTTGCACCAAGATTGTCACACCATAATACAGGATATTTGGAAGTCTCGAATCTCATTTCATTTAGCAAATGTTTAATCCACTTCACTTCAAATTTGCAAGATTTGCCAAAGATCTATACTCGGACTCACAAATAGACCTTGACACTACAGTCTGTTTCTTGGAGCTTTATGATATAAGAGAGTCTCCTAAATACACATAATATCCACCAGTTGATTTTCTATCTATTGGACACACTGCCCAGTTTGCATCAGAAAAGCCATGTACTTCAAGAGTCTTGGAAGGTCTTAAGAACAATCCTATTCTGAGTGTCCCCTGAATATACCTCAGTAGTCTCTTCAAGCCATTCCAGTGTGCAGTGTAATGATTTTGCATGAACTGGCTCAGGGTATTCACAGAAAATGCTATGTCTGGTCTGGTCAGAGTCAGATATTGCAATGCCCCAATGATGCTTCTATACACAGTTGGTTCTGACAATGGTTCACCTTCCTGTAGAAGTAATTGCTTCCCTGGCACCATTGGTGTTGAGCAAGGATTCAAGTGTTCCATATTCCATTTCTTCAGAAGCTGAGATGCATAGTAGGACTGAGTGAGATGCAGTCCAGCTGAATTCCTGGTTACTTGCATTCCAAGAAAGTGGGATACAGACCCTAAGTCTTTCAGGGCAAACCTGGAATCAAGGAGTTTAATGAACTTTTGAATCAACTTAGGTGAATTCCCTGTCAGCAGTATGTCATCAACATATACTAATGCAAATAAGACATGTTTGTCAAGTCTGAACATAAATAGAGAGATATCACACATGGACTGGGTAAATCCCTGATGTAGGTCAACCGAATGATGTATTTTTATCCCACTTCTCAAGCTTTTAGTGGCACTTTTCTATCAAAGTCATGCTATTATGTGACGAAATTGATCAAGACTTGTAAATAGATTTTGAGTGTCTAATCCCGTAACTTTAGGCTTTTATTCCAACTTTTTGTTATCAGAATTACGCGAGGTATCGTTTTGGCTATGTTTTGCAGATACCCAGGTTAGATACGAGTGTTGGAAGATCTGGGAGCAGCCCATCGAGCTTTAGAGAGGTTTTTTGTTGAGGAAGTTGGAGAATCAAGCTAAGAGTAGGATGTCGGTGCACGCCGAGTGCACAGTCGGCGGACACTGGATTTTGGCAGTTGAGAATCTGAGCATCAGTTAATGAGTCTGACACATCCAACTACCTGTCAGAAGTCGGTGCATGCCGAGTGCACAGTCGGCGGACACCGAAAGAACCGGATTTCAAGTTTTAAAGCTTATTTTCGACTTCATTTGAAGGGGGGGCTGAAAAAAATACACTTTTCTCCATCTTGAAGGCACTTCCACTTTCAAGGCTCATCTAGCAAAAAATTACCACAACTTTAGCTTTTAAATTGCAAGTGTAAACATTAAGAATTCTTGTTTGTTATCTTGGTTGCATTCTATTTGGACAAGTTTGTAGCTTTTGGGATACACTCTTCCATTGGAGCTTTTGAAGATTGAATGCAAGTTTTCCTTTTTCAAGTTGATAGCTTGTGATTGGTAAAATTCTTAGCCTTTACTTTGATTTATTGTTCTTATGGTTATGAACTCAACCTTGACATGGTTAGGCTTATAACTATGAGTGGCTAGTTTCACACTAGCCAAAATGATGTGAAGTGAAGATGAATTCTCTTGGTTGTGAATGAGTTGGTAGTTTTACATTTGAGTTTCTTGTAGTGTTGACCCTTCTTTTACTTGATATTGTTGTTAGCAATCTAGGAAGTAATTAACCCTAGTTTGCACACACACACTTGATGGAGACCGAAAGGATACATTGAGTGTGGGAAAGAGGTAGAAGGATCGGAATGTAAAACCGACCTTAAGTGGAATTCGGTTTCTTATCCGAGCGTAGCTTAGGCTTGTGTTCAAGTGCATATCATGTTAAATCATTAGACTTAGGGTGCCTAAGTCAAGGAGGAGACATATAGTGATCTCATGCATTCGGAAGAAGGGGGGTTGCTATTTTAGGAACACACCGGTTCACGCTATTGAGCACTTTAGGAAGTAAGGAAGGTAACCACTCATTCATAATTGAGAAAGTTCGTTGGATCGAGGCATTGTCTTGGTTAGTCCCATCTCCATTTGAGTTTAGATATATTAAGTATCACGTATTTCATGCAACAATTTGCGACTTGGATCGAAAATATGACCCTAATTGGTGGTTAACCAACACACTCTTTGTGGGATACGACATTGACTCACTAACTAGGCTACGGTTGACCTGGTACACCGCCGATTAGATCGAACACCCGCAATTGGGACGCTGCTTTTTGGCGCCGTTGCGGGGAATGTAACGGTTAATACTTATATTAGCATAAGATTTTTGAGCATAGGTCAAGTCTTTTTCTAATCATATTTCTGTTTGTTTCTTTGGTACTTACCCCTTGGTAAGTTACCAAGTGCGTTTTATCGTTTTCTTGTTGTTTCACTTTTGAAGTTGATGACTCGGTCCCGAACCGGTAAAGCTCCACTTACTCCATATCGTTCGGACATTAACATGTACGAAAGACAATTGAGAGCTGAGCATAAAGTTAGTCATTCTAGTGGAGAATCACTTGGTGAAGAATCATCCCGATACTCATCAACTCGAGAAGAGATGGCAGAGAATCTTGAGAATGCACAAGTTGAACCTCCACCGGAAGATCCAAACCCCCAACCAATTCCCAATAACCAAGGCCAAAATAACCGGAATAACCAAAACCAAAACCACAATCAAAACCGAAACCGCAACAACCCATCTTTGAGACCTTGATAAGCGTAATTTACCCCTTTCAAAAATACAATTTATAAAAACTCGAAATCTGTGGGTAAACCAACTCTCTAACCAGCAGAGTACCGGGTCGATTGTTAGAATAGCTACAGGAGTACGAGGTCGATCCCAAGGTAAATGTGGTTGTGAGTACCAAAGCGAACGTGTGTCTTAGTCTAGGCGATCAAAGTTGTGGTGGAGAGTATTATAACTAATGTAGAAAATAAATATTATTCTAGCGGATTTATCTAGGTGATTAAAAAGTATAGCCGAGCCATGATCCAACAGGTTATCTCCCCACAGGAAAAACTTGATAAAGAGTGTGTTTTATCTGATTCAGTTTATATGACATTCACGGGTGTCAACTCCTAATTCAGGTGTTAAGGTCTGAACAACTCTCACTTAACCCCCATACTAGGTTTATTAACCCTCCCTTTAGAGAGCTAACTTGCCTAACATGGTTGACCGGAATAAAAGTCATTGAAAAACCTCACAAAAACATAGTTTTAACGTATCACTTAGGTTGTCGATCTAACGATTAAGGCTATGTTTTAGTGATTCTAATACATGTTTCATTCATCTTGTAAAGATAAGAATCTCACATAGGCATAGTCCTGACCTGTCACTCAGATTGTCAATCTGACAATCAAGACTATGATTAGTGATACTCATATCCCACATCTCACCGCAAAATACATTTATAAGCTTGATGTAACAATGAACAAGGTTGTCAATCTCATTCAAAGTTATTAACATGATCAAAACAAGTTTTAAAACATGAACGCTTATCATAAAACGTTTAATTAAGCACAACACAACTCCCATCTCGCCTCTCCGAGGGTTGATTTCACCCGTTTTCACATATTTCGGCTATGAAAAGTTTAGCTACCCATATAAACGGATTCTCATCAACATGTCATGGATTAAAATGGCGGAAGTTTTACATAATAGCCTTCATCAATATATGCGTAATTCTATTAAAACCAAATTAAAACCGAAATCCAATCATTTGTCAGATTCTCCTATATATGGATACTACTACAGATACATATATATATATAACGAGAATGAAAGAAACAAGAAACAACAAGAAAGAAATAGCTAGATATAGATATAACAATAATGAGAGAAAACAAAAGCAAACTTACTATTATAACAGAGATATCTTCGATATATTAAAAAAAAAAACTTGATATTACAACGATTTCAGCAACACCGAACTTCCAATAATTTCCCGAGCATTACAATGATACTTATTATTACTAAATTTATTTCGGCATAAGGCCTTATATACAACCTAAAAACTAAAGAAAATAAGAAGGAGATATATATATATATATATTACGGTGTACCGATCTGTGCTCTCTCGAATGCTCCTTATAGGCAAAACTCCTTGGGCCGGACTGGGCGGGTAGGGGCGGACCAGGCCGGCCTAATCATGACATTCATCTCCCTTAATTTCCAATTTTCGGATATAAATTATATATTTTGGAATAAAACTTCTAAAATTCATATCTTGAGTTCTAGATCTCCAAATGACATGATTCAAAAGTCATTGGAAAGCTCGTTGAATAATCTACAACTTTAATGAAGGACTCTTCTTCAGAAAATGTCGTTTTGATGAGCCATTCATTTGTCGAAGATATTTCTCGATTACCACTAAATCGAATCGATTAGCCACTTGACCACTTAAGCAATTCGATTGACCACTTAAGCTCGTGACACTCTCTAAATCCTTTCAGAGATATGATTATACTTCAAAATGTCGATTCTCGGGGTCTTGGCTTATACATCTGCAATAAAATACCACAAATACCCACGTAAATCTGACACAACATTCCGATTACTAAACCGGTACAAAACCTAGTAAAAACATGATATTTTACATGATAACTACTACTAACAAACTTAGATAAATCTAAGGAATTTATGACTCGAAATGATATAATAACGCTCAAAATGGTATCAGAAGTGGGGTAAATTGTTATAATAATAACAGTGAATTTTTCCCTCATCATCAACCCCCCACTTAGCTTTTGGTCGTTTCTCGAGGCAAAACAAGCGATAAAACAAAATGAATGAAGGAAAAATTCATGCAAAGATAAGATAATAGGGACAACCAGATGATATAACCATTAGAATTACAACCAGCGTTAACCTCAATATAAATGTATAACAAAGTGTGTGTGTGACAAGCCTTTTCAATTTCCACTTTCCTTTCTTGAATAATTCGAGCAATACGCACAAACATCCATTCAGATAAGTCTAATGACTTTCCTAGGTATAAGCGTGAATGATTCCATACAAAGTCCTCTCATGTACTTATTAGGATAATCCCTAAAGCATATCATTCGATTTATATACTGGGATAGTCAGAAGATAACTAAGTTTTCAACCATGCTTAACCAAATTGTCAAATTTTATTTTATTTTATTTTTTTATTTTTATTTTATTTTATATTTTTTTTCACATTTGTAGCATATGCCTTCATTCCCAACAATAGGACGTTTCGTGATAACCCCCTAGCTGGACTACTATCATCATCGAGCAAGTTGTCCTCTTTCCCAAAGAATAGGGCGTTTAAGTGATAACACCTCTAGCCGACTACTATCATCGGGCGCCGGGAGCTTTTAAACCTCATAGTGATATAGGGCGCTTCGTGATAACGCCTCATCGCACTCAAATCATTGGTAGCTACAACCGACATATATATAGTTCATCTTAATTTGGTATTTTTCTTTTCATTCCACTTAACTTATATCCTTTCTATCACATTCAAACCTTCGATATTCACAAGACACGCTCAAAAATTAGGTACTAAGTTACTGCAATTTTCTAGAATAACCACTAGGATACTTGAATGGATACGCTTTAAAATTTTCGCTTCAATATCAAAGGCTTACGTGAACAATGAATTCATGTTACACAAATAAATTTGGGGTTAAAATGCACTTACGGTTCACTTTGGTTATATACATCCAAATCGATCATTACATCATCAAATCCATGAAATATATACCTTATACAATTTATTTTAATCAACTAAATAATGCTCAAAAAAGATCGAAAACTAAGGGATTTTCTCGATACAAAACAGCATCGACCAACCATTTACACTACCCCCCACTTACGAACTTGCGGTGTCCTCAATGCATAGTGAGGGTAAATAAAAGTGGTTGGAAAAATAATGGTTCACCAAAACAAGTCAAATAATTACCGAGATGATATAAAAGTTATGACCATTTTGTGTACAAATAAAATAAAAGTGTGTGAGTGTAACATTGTAGTGACAAAAGGTAGATAAACACACCACATGAACTTTTATTGATTTAAAACACACAATATTACATAGTAGTTGAACTAATACATAATAAGAAAGATATGTCACACAATATTGGAAACAGACTAGATTATAAAATGAAATGTGTCTTTTATACCCAGATTCTCAAGGTTTCTGTCAAAAACAGTCCAACAACCTAAGTCCAAGAAATGATGCATTTGAATTTTTTTTTTCTCAGATTCTACCTAGAGATTTTCGGATAACCACCTAATCGTTCTCTTTTAATGACATTCAAACACTCATCCTGAGACTTGGTTGTGCTTTTGTGTTCAACTTCCATTATGATCATACTTTCCACAGATTCTACATTCCATTAAGACTAGTCCTATCCAAATTATTATTATTTAACGGGCTGCCTCCGGTAGCGCTTTTTGTTTAATGTCGTTTGCTCGACCAATAAAAGCACATAAACAACTATTTAATTTCACCCAGATTTATTAAGGAGGTTGCCCTCCCCAAGCGCCTTTTGTTTTACGTCGTTGGCTCGACCGAGACTCGAAATTATTTATCAAGACTCGGGATCGACCAAATGCACAATTTCGAGAGTCTCATCGAATGGTAACTTCTTATACTTTTTAGACGAAGGCCGTTCATGATAAACGCCCGTGCTTTCGGATGTGTTACCTCGATGGCTCCCGAGTCGAAAACTCGCAATACCGTATATGGTCCCGACCACCTTGACTTAAGTTTGCCTTGAAATAAATGGAGGCGAGTATTATAGAAAAGGACCTCATCACCTACGTTGAAAATACGAGGTTTGATCAACTTATCATGAAGCATTTTTGTCTTTTCCTTATATTTCACGAACAATAGTAAGCTTGAAAGCGAAACTCATCTAACTCGCTTCAACTGAGCCATCCTTCTTTCACCGATTAATCGTCATCCATATTTAGATTCTTAATCGCCCAATAGGCCTTATGCTCTAACTCTACGGGAGATGGCAAGCCTTGCCAAAAACAAGCATGTAGGGTGACATACCTATTGGTGTCTTGAACGCAGATTCGGTGTGCCCAAAGCGCATCATCTAACTTCTTTGACCAATCCTAAGATTAGAATTGACCGTCTTCTCCAAGATTCTTTTAATTCCCGATTGGACACTTCTACTTGGCCACTAGTCCGAGGGTGGTAGCGGTGCCTAACTTATGAGTGACCCCATACTTCATTAAAAGCTTATTGAAATCTCTATTTGCAAAGTGACTTCCATTGTCACCGATTATCGCCGAGGTATTTCAAACCGGGATAGAATATGTTTCTTAAGAAACCGTGATGACTACATGTTTATCGTTAGTAAGCGAAGCAATTGCCTCAACCCACTTTGAAACGTAATCACAGCGACAAGAATGTCACGATTCCCGAAAGAAGACGGATATGGTCCCATGAAGTCTAATCCCCATATATCAAAAACTTCACACACTATTATCGGTTTCTCGGGCATCTCATTTCTCTTGGAAATCCTCCCTGAGCGTTGCAAGGCGTTACATGTCTTAACATACGCATGTGCATCCTTGAAAATAGTGGGCCAGTAGAACCCACTTTGTAACACCTTCAATGCTGTTCTCTCACCCGAGAAGTGGCCACCGGCCTCTTTATCATGGCGAACGAGAGAATACTCACTATCTCACTTGTCATCAACACATCTCCTCGTGACTCCATCTCACACAAAGCCTAAAAAGTAAGGGATCTTCCCACACATATCGGTTCACCTCACTATAGAACTTCTTTTCTGTTCTCATCAAACTCGGGATCTACTGAATCCACACTCGTGATAATTAACGAATGGTGCATACCAAGGGTTCCCTTTCTTCCCTCTCTGTAGGAAATTTCCTCGCTTAACCGGGAGCATCGTATCCACTACGAACAACTGCTCATCCCGAAAACGGTCATCTATCTCAATTTTTTGTAAAACATCTCTCTTCACTTGGTTCCATCCTACTCAGATGGTCAGCTACTACGTTCTCACACCCCTTTCTATTCTTAATATCCACATCGAACTCTTGAAGAAGCAAGATCCATCTTAACAAGCGTGGTTTTGCATCTTTCTTGGTAAATAGGTATTGCAACGCAGCATGGTCAGTGTGAACTATGACTTTCGATCCAACCAAGTATGACCGGAACTTGTCGAAAGCAAAAACAACAGCTAAAAGTTCCTTTTCAGTTGTGGCGTACTTTTGTTGAGCCGAGTTCATGGTATGACTCGCATAGTAGATAGGGCGAAACAACTTGTCAACCTTCTGACCTAGGATAGCTCCTACGGCATAATCACTCGCATCACACATCATTTCGAACTCCTTAGACCAATCAGGTTCTACCAAGATAGGAGCCGAAGTAAGAAGTTTCTTAAGAGTTCGAAAAGCATCTAGGCATGCCGCATCAAAAACACAAGGGGCACCCTTCATCAATTGAAGAGTAAGAGGTCTAGCAATGTGGGAAAAACCCGGAATGAATCTACGATAAAAACCTGCATGTCCCAAGAATGAACGTAGAGTCTTCAGATTTGTAGGCATAGGAAGCTTAGAAATTGCCTCTATTTTTGCTCTATCGACCTCTATTCCTTTACCCGATACCTTATGTCCTAAAACAATTCCTTCAGTCACCATGAAATGACACTTTTCCCAATTTAAAACCAAGTTTGTCTCTCACAACGCAAGCACCTTATCAATGTTCGACAAACACTCATCAAAAGTATCACCAAAACGCTAAAGTCATCCATAAAAACTTCCATGAAACGCTCTATCATATCGAAAAGATGGCCATCATGCATCGGGCCGGAATGTCGCGGTGCATTACACAACCCAAACGGCATTCTTCTAAATGCAAAGGTGCCATACGGACACGTGAATGTAGTCTTATCCTGGTCATGTTTATCGATGTGAATTTGATAATAGCCACTAAAACCGTCCAAAAAGCAGTAAAATGCATGACCACTCAGACGCTCTAGCATTTGATCAATAAAGGGTAGGGGAAAATGATCTTTCCTAGTCTTATCATTCAGCATGCGAAAATCAATACAAACTCTGTGACCAGTAACTAAACGAGTAGGAATGGGCACACCTTTTTCATTAAGCTCAACTGTGATGCCTCCTTTCTTAGGCACGACTTGTGTGGGGCTCACCCATTCACTGTCGGAGATTGCGTAGATTATCCCTAACTCAAGCATCTTTACCACGTCTTTTCTTACCACTTCTTGCATATGTGGGTTCAGCCGTCTCTGAAACTGCCTGACCGGCTTGGCACCTTCTTCCAGGATGATCTCGTGCTTGCAGATATCAGCACTAATCCCTTGTATGTCAACCATCTTCCATCCAAAGGCTTTTTTGTGTTTTTTCAGAACGTGGATCAACTTAGCTTCCTCGCAAACGGTTAGTGCATTTAAACAATAAGAGGGAGTAATTCATCAGTTCTAAAAACACATACTTTAAATGCTTAGGAAGTGGCTTCACTCCAGATCAAGAGGTGGTTCCTCGATTGACGGCTTTGGCAAATGCCGATCAAACCGAGCTCTAGCTTCTTGTTCCATCATGCGTCGACATAAAGAGTTGCCTCCAAATGATATACCCGAACTCTCATTTGTGGATCGTCATCCTCCGCAGTGCTTGACTTCATCAAGCATTCTTCCATTGGTTCTTGGTATCCCTGCAGGTTAGTGTGCTCCAAAATACAAGGATATATAGCATCAACAGAAAAACAATCACTCTTTTCATCATCGGGATGCTTCATTGCCTTATACACATTTATGGCTACACTCTCCTTCCCGACTCGTAGTATGATCTCTCCCTCTTTCGCCTATCAAGGTCTCTCCTGTGTTCAAGAAAGGCCGACCTAACAAAAGTGGGGTTTTAGTATCCATATCCATATCTAAAACTACGAAGTCAACGGGAAAACAAACTTGTCTACCTGTACCAACACATCTTCAGCTACCCCTAGAGGTTTCCTAATGACCTATCTCGCCATCCTGTAGGGTCATCCCTGTTGGTTTTAACTTACCCAACCCCAATTTCTCACACACTCCTCTCAGCATCAGCTCACGAAGCCCCTAGATCACATAGCACATTTTTAAACACAGCTTCTCAATGGTAATTGGGATGGTAAAGCTACCTCTATCCTCGCAACTTGGGGTATCCTATTATCAAAGATTGCGAACATTCTCACTCAAATGTACCATCTGTTGCATCTTCTCCTTACTCGACAACATTCCTTTCAAAACTTAAAGTATGGGGAATGCTCAAAATTGCCTCTAATAGGGGAATATTCACCTCTACCTTTCTTAAGAGATTCAGAATTTTGCCTGACCTTGAGTCGATATGTCCTTCTCGGGTCCCTTAGGAGGATAGGGTAAAGTATTAACATCAAAATCGTGGGAGGAGGAGGAATTGCTTTTCTTACCTCTTTCTTTAGCGCGAGGAGGCTTATTCTTTGATGTCCAATACCACATAGTCTTTCTTCGGTGCTTCCCTTCCAATGCTTTTTATTTGCCTCACCAAAGCTTTTTTTTTCGCTTCCAATTCTTTCCTCATTGCGCTCATTTCTTTCTTCACACCGCCAACTTCCAAGTCCTCAATCTCGACTTCACCATACATGGCCCCTTCACGGTCGATGCCTTCTCTTTCTCAAATTTATCGGTTTACCGCTTTTTCAGCCCATAATTCATTCTTCTTATCACTCATTTAACCCCTTTACTGCACTTGTGAACACAACATTCACACCCTTTGGGTTCCTCTCCGGTGTTACTTGAAGTCCACCACTCAGATTTGTTTTCGAGTGTCGGTTATTTGACCCACTTGGGTCTCCAAGTTCGAATGGCGAGAATGTGTGACCACTTTTTGTTCTACAAAGATTCTTGTTTAGCTCGAAACAATCCTGTCTAATCTTTCCGTAAGTATCTCGGGCGTCTTCGAACACCGTAATTGTTTGATTGTCGATCGCTTTGGTTGTTCTCGTGCGGATGAGCATTCGGATGCTGATAGGTGCGAAATTATTATTTCTCAATGGTTGGCTCACTTGCTGATTCTGATTACTTTGCTGGCCCTGATTCTGATTCCAACCTTGATTACGCCCCACTGCGCCTTTTTGCCGCTGTCTTTGTTGGCCTTGTGGACTCGAGATTGCGGGTTCGATCGCTTTTTGATTCCAGCCTTGATTCTGATTCTGGTATGAACTCTGATTCTGGTTCTGCCCCTGGTTCCAAGGTCAGTTGTACGGGCTTTGGTTTTGCCTAAAGCCTTGGTTCTCGATTCTTGCTTTGATTCCACTCGATTCGCCTCGGTTCCAACCTTGATTCTGCTGATTATGATTCCATTGCCCCTGGTTTCCTTGTCCAACATAATTCACATCATATTGTTGTGAATCATTACCCATACCATAATCCATTTGAGGCCCTTGCTGATTATCAAAGTTACGATTCCACCGTTGTCGCCAAACTCTTGCCGATTCATATTCATTTGACCCATTGCATAGATATCCATTCGGCCGTTGGTCATTCTCGATTTCCCAACCGTTGTTGCACCGGAGTAGGTTGCAAATCATTGTGGATAAGTGGGTTTTTCGATGATGTACATTCCATGGCCGAATGTCCACCTCCACAAAGCCGGCATTGCTTGTGTTTTCTTTCTTTCTAACTCCATTCGGTCTATCTTTAGTACCATTTCTTGCATCTTATCGTGTATGGCCGATTCTCTATCAAGTTCTTCTTTCAACGACTTCACACTTTCCATTGGGGCTTTCTTCTTCTTTCTCTTGGACCTCCATTGTCCTTCTCCTTCTGCCGCATTCTCAATCTGTCTCATAGCTTGTTCTCGCGGCATTCATAATGTCTCCACCATCGGCGGCATTCGACCTTGTTCTCAGTCCATCGGCTCTAAGGCCCCGAATAACATAATGACTTGCTCCACCGTGAGAAAAACCGTGTGGATGGCATCTCTTCATAAACCCCTAAATCTCTCATAAGTATTTTTAATGTCTCTCCTCGAGACCGTCAAACGAAGAGATTTCTTCTTTCAGATCTAACATCTTCGCCGGAGGAAAGTACTTTTTCAGAAATACTCTCGCTACATCTGCCCAGGTATGCAATGAATCATTGGGTAATGAATCGAACCAATCCTTTGCGGCTCCTCTCAATGCAAACGGAAAAACGATTAGCTTCACCGCCTCGTCACTCACCCCATTATATTTCATCGTTCCACAAATCTGGAGAAAGTGGTCAAGGAAACTGTTCGGGTTCTCAGTTGATTTCCCGTGGAATAGAGCATGTTCCCCCAACATGTTCAGAATGTTCTGTTTGATGTCCATGTTGTTTGCATTAATTGGGGGCACTCTAATGGGATTGTGCCCTATAACTTCCTGAGGAGTAGTGACGTAATCTCGGCAAACCCTCGGTCCCTGTGCTTGCTGAGCCATCTGTTGCTGATAAACCGGCTGTTGAGGAGGTGGATCATACGGGTTTTGGAACCCCTGTTGATTTCCTTGATTCTCCAGCATCCGCAGTACTCGATTTACCGTCTCTTGGTCTAATTCGGGTCTGAAGTTCTGTGTATCCTGAGCATCTTGTCCTCCTCTGTACTGTCCAATCCCTGGCCTCTGATTAAACTGTGCAGTTCCCAACTGACGTAGCCCTGTGTTGTCCTCTCTCAATGGTTCATGACGAGGGGTCCTCGGTGGAGTTTGCAAAGGTACTGTTGCATTACCACCAGTAGTGTCTGAGGTTTGCCCTTGTACATTGTGCTCGCTTAAGGGCTCTTTGCCATCTCTATGAGTTGGTGAATCCTCCATTCCCTCTGAGGATTCTGACAATGAACTCTCTACTACCCCTTCTTCCTCAAACAAAGGGTTCGGACTGGAAATCAGAGGTTCTCCTTGGCGCTGACTGTTTCTATGACGTGCGTAAGCTTCAATTTCTTCAATTGGATCGATGAGTGGTTCTTTGGAGCTTCGGGTCATGCAATGACAAACAAGAAACAACGAGAGAAAAAAAATAAAAAAAATAAAAACGACCTAAGCCCAAGCTTTCGGTCAACTTACAAGATATCACAACAATATCACACATATCCCCGGCAACGGCGCCAATTTTTTTGATAAGCGTAATTTACCCCTTTCAAAAATACAATTTATAAAACTCGAAATCAGGGTAAACCAACTCTAACCAACAGAGTACCGGGTCGATTGTTAGAATAGCTACAGAGTGCGAGGTCGATCCCAAGGAAATGTGGTTGTGAGTACCAAAGCGAAACGTGTGTCTTAGTCTAAGCGATCAAAGTTGTGGTGGAGAGTATTATAACTAATGCGAGAAAAATAAATATTATTCTAGCGGATTTATCTAGGTGATTAAAAAGTATAGCCGAGCCATGATCCAACAAAGTTATCTCCCCACAGAAAAACTTGATAAAGAGTGTGTTTTATCTCGATTCGGTTTATATGACATTCACGGGTGTCAACTCCTAATTCAGTGTTAAGGTCTCTAAAACTCTCACTTAACCCCATACTAGGTTTATTAACCCTCCCTTAGAGAGCTAACTTGCCTAACATGGTTGACCGGAATAAAAGTCATTGAAAAACCTCACAAAAACATAGTTTTAACGTATCACTTAGGTTGTCGATCTAACGATTAAGGCTATGTTTTAGTGATTCTAATACATGTTTCATTCATCTTGTAAAGATAAGAATCTCACATAGGCATAGTCCTGACCTGTCACTCAGATTGTCAATCTGATAATCAAGACTATGATTAGTGATACTCATATCCCACATCTCACCGCAAAATACATTTATAAGCTTGATGTAACAATGAACAAGGTTGTCAATCTCATTCAAAGTTATTAACATGATTAAAACAAGTTTTAAAACATCAACGTTTATCATAAAACGTTTAATTAAGCACAACACAACTCCCATCTCGTCTCCCGAGGGTTGATTTCACCCGTTTTCACATATTTCGGCTATGAAAAGTTTAGCTACCCATATAAACGGATTCTATCAACATGTCATGGATTAAAATGGTGGGAAGTTTTACATAATAGCCTTCTGTCAATATGGCAGAATTTTATTAAAACCAAATTAAAACCGAAATCCAATCATTTGTCAGATTCTCCTATATATGGATACTACTACAGATACATATATATATATAACGAGAATGAAAGAAACAAGAAACAACAAGAAAGAAATAGCTAGATATCGATATAACAATAATGAGAGAAAACAAAAGCAAACTTACTATTATAACAGAGATATCTTCGATATATAAAAATAAAAATAAAAACATGATATTACAACGATTTCAGCAACACCGAACTTCCAATAATTTCCCGAGCATTACAACGATACTTATTATTACTAAATTTATTTCGTATAAGGCCTTATACACAACCTAAAAACTAAAGAAAATAAGAAGGAGATATATATATATATATATATATATATATATATATATATATATATATATATATATTCCTGTGTACCGATCTGTGCTCTCTGAATGCTCCTTATATAGGCAAAACTCCTTGGGCCGGACCGGGCAGTTAGAGGCCGGACCAGGCCGGCCTAATCATCATGACATTCATCTCCCCTTAATTTCCAATTTTGGATATAAATTATATATTTTGGAATAAAACTTCTAAAATTCATATCTTGAGTTCTAAATCTCCAAATGACATGATTCAAAAGTCATTGGAAAGCTCGTTGAATAATCTACAACTTTCATGAAGGACTCTTCTTTAGAAAATGTCGTTTTGATGAGCCATTCGTTTGTCGAAGATATTTCTCGATTACCACTAAATCGAATCGATTAGCCACTTGACCACTTAAGCAATTCGATTGACCACTTAAGCTCGTGACACTCTCTAAATCCTTTCGTAGATATGATTATACTTCAAAATGTCGATTCTCGGGGTCTTGGCTTATACATCTGCAATAAAATACCATAAATACCCACGTAAATCTGACACAACATTCCGATTATTAAACCGGTACAAAACCTAGTAAAAACACAATATTTTACATGATAACTACTACTAACAAACTTAGATAAATCTAAGGAATTTATGACTCGAAATGATATAACAACGCTCAAAATGGTATCAGAAGTGGGGTAAATTGTTATAATAATAACAATGAATTTTTCCCTCATCAGACCTCTTTGTGATCAACCTTTGAGAAGGAATGCACCCAATGATCCTATTAGATTACCCAATGAAGGGGCAAATAATTTTGAAGTGAAAGGGCATCTTTTCGGGTTGATTGATAACAAATGCCAATTCACAGGAGAAGATTTTGAGGATCCACATTATCACCTCTATTCTTTTGAGCAATTGTGCAATACAGCCAAGAGTCATTGTATTCAGAAAGAATTGACAAGATTGTTGATAAGAGGATTTTTGCAATCCGGTTAATCAAGTAAAAACTCGAAACCTTAGCAAAATCTACTTTCTAACCGGCAGTGGACCGGATCGATTGTAGGTAGTGCTTGAGGAGTCCGAGGTCGAACCCACAAAGATTGGCTTTGAGTACCACAACTGACTTAGCACTCAGTTCAGGTCAACCAGAAAAATAGGACGTTATACTATTGCATAAAAGAAAGATTATACTAATCGGATTTCTTAACGATTAAAAGAGGTACAGCCGAACTACGGTCCAGCGGATTACTCTACCCTCAAACAAACTACCCCGGGAGTGTGCTTTACCTTCCTAGCCTGAACGATAAAAACTCCGTATTGGAAGTGGACCTAATGACCAGGGTGTCAATTTAGTGCACATGTAGGTGTCAAAAATGTCTACGGTCCCGAAACCCCGGTTCCCACACTTCGCCGCAACATACATTTATAAGCTAGGTGTGTGTGATGGTGAACTAGGTGATCAAGCTAGCTCAATTACGAATAAAGCAGGTTTCGTGACATAAATTATCGATTAGAACATTTTATTACGTGCTACACTACCTCCCGGTTCATCTCCCTAATGGCATTTCATCCGCTTTCACATAATTCGTCCGTACAAATGATTTAGCTACTCATTATCGAATTGAAACAATAAACGGTACATGAATTCATGATATAGACGATAAGAAAACAAGAAATCATACCCACTTTATTGAAAGTTGATGAAGTACCAAAGTTGTGCTCACAAAGATCAAATCTTGACAATCGAAATGTAACGGATTGATGTTGAAAGCTTGCCCCGATCATGGTTACCCATTCGACACGCAAATCCAACTTTTCTGTAGAAAATTGAGGACAAAATCGCGTGCTAATATTGACCACGCATGTGGAGGATGTTTGATGTCATGCAATGCTCAAGAAGTCTATGATGCTATAGAAAGAATTTCAAAGAATCATCGAATGCGGGAAACCGGATCTAGCACAAGAAAGGTCAGTTTTACAGAAGGATCAAAGGACAATACCGAGCTTATAGAGAAGATAGATAAGTTGTCAAAGAAGTTTGATAGTTTACAGTCAAGCAGGAGACTGAAATGAAATTTTTTGATGGATAGCAAGAGAGACAATGTGTATGGCAATGATGATGAGTTACCACATGACATGGAAGAGCCCGCTGATTTACAAGCGGAGGAAGTAAGCTTTATGCAACAACACCGGAATTTAAACAATGCATAGTCTAACTCTTTCAATGTCATTAAGAGAGATCATCCAAACTATCGTTGGAATGAGAGATCATACAAGCAAGGACAACCACCATTTGCTTCACAACCACGAACTTCTTACAATTCCAACATACCACACCAGAACCACCAAGGCAATGCCTCAACTCAATCACCAAACACTCGATCTTACCTCAACCCACTACACAAACTATCCCAATAACCGAGTTTGATTCAAAGATGAGAGGATAGATGGGACAACACTTTGGATAAACTTTTGGGAGTGGTGGCCACTCAAGCTCAGAATATGAAAAGCGTGATGACTTCGCTTAGTACAGTCACCAAGGATATGGGAGCGTTGAAAACAGCCATGAGTGGACATGATGTGAGAATGAAGACGATTGAGGCATCTATGAGGAATGTGGAAGAGCACATGAGTAGAGACGGCGAAAGAAGAACTAGTAGACCTCCGGGAGGACTACCAAGTAACACCGAAAGACATCACAAGGAAGTAAATGTTATCTGTACTCGAAGTGGAAGAACTTATGGTGGTGGTGATTATCTTGGAATTGGACGAAGTGAGGTCGAAGACGATTTGGATAAGCCTTTCTATGATACACCCGAGTTAGAAGAAGATGATTTAGAGAGTGAAGATAAAAGGAGAGCCGAACGTGAAGAAGAAGAATCTGTAATCTTTGAATTTTTGAGTCAGGAAAGACATGTTAATGCTGACAGTGATGATGAAGAAGGCATGAATAAAGCGAGAACGTGGAGAAATTTGAAGAATCCCCGTTTGAGTGATGCAAGGACACTGTTTGAAGGATGTCATATAAGGGATGAAGCAAATCTTGGAAAACCGGCGCACGCCGAGCTTGATGCATCACAGGAAATTTTAGAACAGAGAGGTCCGGTGTTTCCACTGGTGGACACCGAGGTGAACTCTGGAAAACCGACGCATGCCGAAAAAGGCAAATTTACTCTTTTGAGATGGAGTGGGAGCCAACAGCACGAGGACGACTCATGGAGACCATTTGATGCACAGAGATTTGAAGAAGCTCGCCCATCATCATCCAAAGGAAAAGGTAAGGAATGTATGAATTCTAATCCTAACCTTATTGATCTTGAGTCATTACCTTACCCACCTAAGGAACAGGTTAAAAAGATGCAGGTAGATAAAAAAGTATGCTCAATTTCTAAAAACTTTTAGCCATCTTACGGTTAACATTCTGTTATAGAAGCTTTAGTGAGTATGCCCGTTTATGGGAAGTTTCTAAAAGACATTCTTTCTAATAAAAAAGCGTCTTAAGGAATATGAGAATGTGATCTTAAATGAAGAATGTTCTCAGAGTGTTACAACACAAGTTACCCCTAAAACAAGAAGATCCCGGAGTTTCACTATCCCTTGCGAGATTGGAGGCTTCTTGTTTAAGAGGGTATTGTGTGATCTTGGTGCAAGCATTAATTTGATGTCTTATGAGGACTATGTCAAGTTAGGGATTGGCAAGCTTAAGAATACGGAGATGATTCTCCAACTTGCGATAGGTCTATTAAGCGTCAAAAAGGAGTCATCGAAGACGTATTACTCAAAGTTGATAAGTTTTACTTCCCGTGGACTTTGTAGTCATAAAATGGAATCGGCTATTCTACACCCCTTATTTTGGGTCGACCATTCTTAGCTATAGCTAGAACCCTAATTGATGTCTAGCGAGGTGAAGTGATTTTGAGAGTAAATGAGGATGCAGTAACTTCCAATGTTTTTAAAGCTATGAAGCACCCATATACTCTGCATGATTCTTGTTCTTTTGTTGAAACTATTTCTCCTATGTCTTTGGAGGAGACTAACGTGCAGGAATTTGAGGACAGACTGGAGGAGTGCCTGTCGTGTTCCATTTATGAAGAAGTGGAGAATGATGTTGAGATGCATGAGCATATCCTTGTTAAGGGTGAATTTATACGATTTATAACGCTATATTCTATGATAATTTCCCTCGTATTTGTGTTAATTTGCATAAGAAACAAGTATTTAATGGATTTATTGAGTAAATGATATTTAAAAAGAGTTAATCGCAAAATATGTTGATTTATGTGCTTTAATTATGTTTTTACGATTATTTGGACATTATTACATTTTGCGATGTTTTAATGTGTTATAGAAGTGCGTGCTTGATGCTCAAATGATGATCAAAAGGGATAAGAGTCGAAATATTTGATGATGAAAGAGATAATGAAGGAATTGACAAGAAGAAAAGAGATAAAGATCAAGAAATCGAAATTCAATCATATTGGACTGGCGTCCAGGTCCCGTCCAGTGGACGGGCGTTTGCTGAAACTGAACGAGCGTCCAGGATGACATCTTTGATTCAGAAAGTTTGGACGCTGGAGTGGACGCTGTGTGGACGAGCGTCTGGTCATGACTCGGCCCGATTCGAAGTTCTATTGAAGAGTGGACGGGCGTTCACCCTTTCCAGACGGGCGTCCGGTAGCCGACTTTGCTGAACCGACTTTAAAATCTATAAATAGGCGGCTGTTTCTCAACCCAAAACATACCATACACTCATTATTCAAAACCCTAAACCTAGGGGCGGCTTTAGGCTGCGTTTTCCTTCCTTTTATTCCAGTTTTTATGCACTTTAGATTTAGATTAAACTAGTTACTTTCTATGCACTGTTTCTATGAATTTGAGTTGATGAGGATGTTCAGAAGCTAAAAGCTTCATCAAACGAGTATTGTGAAGCCATCCAACAATTGTTGATTTCGTTTTCATCGATTATACTGTGAGTTTTTATTAAAGGTTGTTTCTTATTCATGTTTATTATGTTTTAATTGCTTTTACATCGGAAGATATGCATGTGTTGATTGTTTATTGTTGATGGAAATCTTAATAAACCTTAGATCACCATGAATAAGAATAGTACTTTGAATCTATCATAACGGAAGTTAATAGGTTTAATTGCTAGATTATAAACGTAAAGTTTACACCTTTGGTAAGAAAACGCGTTAATCTTGCATTGGAAGATAATAGATTAATAGATGAACTTTCTAAGGAATTAGGGTTCATGTGTAGATAAGGTGAATCACAACCTAGATAAAAACCACAACATAATCGAGATAGGAAATCAATGCTTGTTGGATAGGTGGATCAATCCTCGTTTGCTCGTTATACACTTGATTTAAATCCTTAAAACTTGAATTTGTTTAGTTAGTTTACTTTTATTTGCATCTTAGATTAGTTTAGTTTAAATAGGTTCGCAACCCGTATTCTTCCTAGCTTTGGAGCATATCCTATGTCTAGTTTTATTTTACATTACGTCTCGTTTTATTCATTGTTTAGATTAGTTTAGTGACATAGTTTAGGTTAAACAAAACTAGAAATCACAATCGTTTAGTTCCCCGTAAGATCAACCCGGCATTAACCACTATTACTACGATCCTTATACTTGAGGTTAACCGGATTATTACTTGTTTGCTTTGTTAGATAAATCCGTGACAAGTTTTTGGCGCCGTTGCCGGGGAACCGGACGGTTGTCTAGTTTTTGTTTTTCGTTTTTCTGCTTGTTTTTGTTTTTCCTGTTTTTATTTCGTTTTAATTTCCTGTTTTTAGTTGATAAACGTTTAGGTAATTAGTTAATTAGGGTTTTAGTTTAGGGTTTAAGGTTCTCTTGTGATTAGTTCCCCCCTCTATCTCTTCTCTCTGTTTCTGTTTCTATTCTTTCTATTCTTTCATTCCCCTTCTTTTCTGTTATTTTCTGCAAATTTCCTGCTTCTGTTCTAATTTTTCCGCTACCAAACGGGCGTCTGGGATATTGGACGCCCGTCCGCTGGAAAATTTCCAATACTGTTCTATTTTCTTTCACTTAGACGAGCGTCCATAAAATTTGGACGCCCGTTCAAGTTTTCTGAAGACCAGACGAGCGTTTGGGCAACCGAACGCCCGTCCAGTCCAAAAAGTTGAGCAGACGCCCGTCCAAGACTTTGGACGCCCGTCTGTTTTATCTTTTCCTTACTAATCTTATTTCCCTTCTTTTCTTTTCTTTTCTTTAGGTTTTTAATTTTTAGTTTAGGCTTTTAATTTCTTAGTTTTTAGGCTTCTTTTCACTTGTTTTTGGTCCGGTTTATGCAAACTCGGAGTCAAAAGGGACCGTTATTCTACACCCCTGACCCCGAGCGAACCGTAGTCCGGCCAAACAGGCGGATTTTCCGTTCTGCGGTTCTCGCGCATGAGCCGAGCAAGATCTTGAAGATCAACTAGCCAAGGAAATCACTGATTTTGTGATAATGGCCGCTAACAATAGACGTACGTTGGCAGAGTACGCCATGCCAGGCGAAGTCAAAGTCAACCCGGCTATTGTTATTCCAGCCATTACCTTCTCATTCTGTAATTTCCTCAATGCTATTTCCTCTCCCTTCTCATTCTTCTCAATCGTAATTCCACCTTTCTTGGGGACTACTTGAGTCGGGGAAACCCATTCGCTATCAGTGATGGCATAAATAATTCCCATGTCCGGAACTTTGATGATTTCTTTCTTAACCACCTCTTGCATGTGAGGGTTGAGCCTCCTCTGGGGCTGTCATACACATTTTGCACCCTCATTCGTCTTGATCTTATGCATGCAGATGTCCGGAGATATTCCTCGGATATCTCCTACTTGCCAACCAAATGCTTTTTCATTACGTTTCAAGACGTTGATCAAGAATAATTTGGTTGGTGAGGGACGATCAAGCTCCGCGTGTAAACCTTCTGGTTAATAGAGATCTCGTCATATAAAGCTTGTCCCACATCCACATTCAAGCCAAACGTCAACGCATACAACATGCCTAGGTCACCAATATGAAAATGTGTCAAGTTGTTCTTAGGCAACAACCGACTCTGAATAAATCGACACTGGACCTTCCAGTCCTCCGTCCAGGTCGTGGTAACCAACTCCTTCCGGTCTCCTCCCGGTCTCATTGTCCAGGCCACATCCGGGCAAACTCTCAATCTCAACTCCTCCAAAGGATCCTGTCCCAAACTCTGTCTATGCACAATCTCCTCCTTATAATCCCTTCCCTCAAAGGCCGCCAAGTTGTATTTCTGGTTAATCACTTCCGGTGTAAATGGAACTTCCACCCCTCGAACCACGACTACCTTTGTCCCCAAGTCGGTCACCGGGGTAGTCGGGATTGTCATCAAGGCTTCCCATTTCCTATCCTTAAGCAACTTAACGAACCCCGGATCGACCTTCGCCTCCAAAATAGCCCTCTCAACCAACATGTTCCTCGAGAAGTAATGTTTAGTATAAACCTCATGGGCTCTAGGGTTCACGAATCTACGAGGCAATGGCATGGGAGCGACGGTTTTAGATTTCTTCCTAGGTTGGGCAGCCCTAGGTACAACCGGATCCTCTTCCCGGGTAGCTTCTACAGTTTCCTCAGCCCTAGATGATCCTCCACCTCGGGGAACCCTATGCATCCGTGCCAAAGGCACATCCTCATCCGTCTCAGAGTCCGAGGTTGGGTCATCTCTTAAGGTTGCCCTAGTTTGGGTGGCTCTAGGGGGTTGCTCCCGAATGCTCACACCACGGTTAGGATCAACTAAGGTTGGGTCAATCTCTTTGCGCTTCTTCCCCGCCTCCCGGGCCACTTCCTTACCATGCCTCTTCACGACTGCTTTCTTATGAACCATTTTCAAGCCTAGTCTACACCAAACAATCCCAATTCGCACAAAAGATACCCGTTTAACATCCAAAGCGGGATTTCAAAACAACCAAACCACAACCACAACCATAACCATCACCAAACAACCCATTCATCACCCATCACAACACCACAGCACCAAAACAGAGCAGAAAGAAACACAAAACCAGAGAAAAAAACGAATTATGATGATATTCAAGTGAACGAGCCGACCCAAAGATCGAACTCGCAAAAATGTGAATAAAAACTAGAAAAGGTGTTACTAACTTACCAAGCAAGGTGAGTAGATGTTGATCGAGGTGAAATCAGTCCAAATAACACCAAAATGGGCTCCAAAATCGAATTTTTTCTCTAAAAAGTCAGACTTCAATGGGGCCTGATTCTCCAAAAATATTATGTGTTGGGAAATTTGGTTATGAAAATCAAAGAGAGGGGATCAAGAGCGGTCTGTAGCACTTGGAATCGCCTGAAATGGTTTAGAATCGAGGATTTTAGGGCAAAAGGAGGGAGAGGGAACGGTTTTTCGCGTTTGAAATTATGGAAAGTGAGTGTTCATCGAAGGAGGGAGTATATATAGACAGATGTTGGACGCTCGTCCAACTCAGCGGACGGGCGTCCACTGGGAAATCGGATGAACTGGACGGGCGTCCAGTTTAGTAGACGCTCGTCCAAGAGTTTAAATCACATACATGATTGTAGGGAAGAAAACAGACGGGCGTCCAGGCTTAGTGGACGCTCCGTCCAAAATTGGTCAAGGCGGACGGGCGTCCAGACAGCTGGACGGGCGTCCAAGCAGGAAAAGTGCAAAAATTATAAAATTTCCATACAACTCAAATTCAAAAGTGCACTTTCTTATTAAACTTAAATACAACTTCAAAAATACAAATTCAAATCAAACAGAGTACATAAAATTACTAGAAAATAAATAAAAACAAATAGAAAACAGTGGGTTGCCTCCCACCAAGCGCTTTTGTTTTACGTCGTTTGCTCGACGAAACAACTTAAGAACGCTAGTCATCGTAAACGGCCGACCAATCTATCACTCGAATAAGACGGCGGAGCATGTCAATCGCCGGAGGGAAGTCATATTCATCCTGCAAACCCCAATCCTCACCAGCTACATCAACACCTCGAAAATGTTCAGCTTGCAGCACTAGCGCTAAATCTGTCAGCATCGGATCATTGAGGATCGTGTATGGACGTCCTAGAGCTGCCTGTAACTCCTCAGTAGTAAAGTCTCCACCTCCCGAACAGCGGGGAACGATAAGAACATAGGTGACAGTCTTGACGCGGGTACTAATGTCAAAGTCTACGTGCAAAACGATGGTTCCTCCCGGTCCGTCATCTACAGTGATCAGTGGGATCTTCCTAAGGAAAGGTAACTCCTCTGGCTGAACACCGAAATCCATATCTAGAAAGCACACTAACTGACAGATGTAAACAACAACAAAACTTAGTAAGGCTAAAACTTAATAAACTAAACTTAAATACTAAAACTACCAAAGCATAAAAACAAGAATAACTAAAAGAACGATATCTAGGTTGCCCCTAGTGGCGCTTTTGGTTAATGTCGTTAGCTCGACACCGTTTAAAGCTCAGCCTGGATCAGGCCATTTGACTTTTCTGCCAGCCACTACCTCGTGTAAGCTTTGATCAGTAGTGTGGCTGCAGAAACAGCATCTCACACATGGGGTGAAATCTTTAATAGCTTTCCAAACACGCTTAAACTTCCCCATGGTTGACTTCTTCCTCTTCCGATTCTTCTGATGACTTTTCAGTTGACGCTCCTTCCAATACTCTTCCATATCCCAACTACCAGCTAGAACTTCTTCAGATTGATCATTACCGTCATCCTCTGAAAATAGGTCGGGTGAAAACACGTCAAATTCATCGACTTGCGTAGCACCACACCCAAGGATATTGAGGCAACGAACAGTCAAAGGCTTTTCTTTAGGTTCACCAATGTAGTGCTTGCACCTCTGACCGTTCACTCGAAACGGTTTACCGCTATAACCGTGAAGTTCTAGAACGCCTCCAGGAATGATTTGGAGAATCTCGAAGGGGCCGGACCAACGTGTCCTCAACTTTCCAGGAAACAAATGTAGCCTAGAATTATATTGAAGAACTTGTTCGCCGACTTGAAATTCTCTCTTTTTAATCTTAGCATCGTGGAGTAGCTTCATCTTATCTTTACTAATCCTGGCACTTTCATAGGCCTGGAGTCCAATTGTCTAACTCATGTATAGCTAACTGCGCGATCGATGTTTTCCACAAGATTGGGAATCAAAGTTCGAAACTTTGTAGCCCAATAAGCTCTATGCTCTAACTCGACATGCCAGATGACATGGCTTTCCATAGACCATTTGATATGGAGATGTACCCATAGGGGTTTTATAGGCAGTTCTGTATGCCCAAAGTACATCATCCAATTTCAAACTCCAGTCTTTTCTATGACTATTTACTGTCTTCTCCAGGATTTTCTTGATGCTTTGGTTGCTCCTCTCAACCTGACCACTAGTCATCGGATGATATGGTGTGCCTGTCTTATAACGGACACCATACTTTTCAAGAACTTTCTCTAGGGGTCGGTTGCAGAAATGCGTCCCTTCATCACTGATCAAGGCACGTGGACATCCAAACCTCATGAAGATATTTTTCTTTAGAAATTTCATGACCGTCTTATGATCGTTGTGAGGAGTGGCTTGAGCCTCCAACCATTTAGACACGTAGTCTACGCAGACTAAGAGGTATTTGTTACCGCAAGATGATGGGAATTGTCCCATAAAATCGATACCCCATACATCAAAGACCTCGCATTCTAGAATGGGTTTCAAAGGCATGTCAAACCGCCTTGTCAGAGTACCGGTCCTTTGGCACCTATCACAAGCTTCTGAAAAGCTTACAGATCTTTAAAGATCATAGGCCAATAGAAGCCGGATTGGAAGATCTTAGCAACGGTTTTCCACGGACCAAAGTGACCTCCAGTGGGTCCACTGTGGCACTGCTCAATAATATCCCGTTGCTCAGATTCAGGAACACATCTCCTAAGCAAACCATCTTTACAGATCTTAAAAAGATAAGGTTCATGATAAAACGAAAGATTTCAAATCAGAGAAGAACTTTTTCTTCTCCTGATAGGACAATTCTGGATCGAGATATCGGGCATGAAGGTAGTTTACAATGGAAGAATACCATGGAACATCATGAGGACATCCGTCTATCAACATGATGTTCTCTAGAGGAAAGTAAAGGTCTATATCATCTGGTTCATCCTTTTACTCACTAAGCATCCTTGAAACGTGATCAGCCACTACGTTTTCACTGCCCTTTTTGTCCTTAATTTGAACGTCAAACTCTTGTAGGGTCAATATCCAACGTAGTAGGCGCGGTTTGGCTTCTTTCTTAGTCATCAGATACCGCAAAGCAGCGTGATCAGTCAACACAATCACTTGAGCTCCTAACAAGTAACTACGGAACTTGTCCATAGCAAAAACTACGGCCAATAGTTCCTTTTCAGTAGTAGTATAGTTAACTTGAGAGGGGTTCAATGTGTGACTGGCGTAATAGATGGGCTGGAACTTCCCCTTGATCTTTTGTCCTAGAATAGCACCAACAACATAGTTTGATGCGTCGCACATAAGCTCAAAAGGTAGGTTCCAGTCAGGCGATATAAGAATTGGAGCAGAGATTAGACGATCCTTAAGCTCCTCAAACGCTTGCTTGCAGTTCTCATCAAAATTGAACTTAACGTCTTCCTTCAGTAAAGTGGACAGGGGCTTGGCTATCTTGGAGAAGTCTTGAATGAATCTTCTGTAAAAACCGACATGTCCAAGAAAGCCTCTCACTTCTCACACATTCTTGGGATAGCTCATCTTCTCGATAGCTTCCACTTTTGCCCTGTCAACTTCTATACCTTTGGCGGAGATTTTGTGGCCAAGAACTATTCCCTCGTCTACCATGAAATGGCATTTTTCCCAATTAAGTACTAAGTTCTTTTCCACACATCTGGATAACACTTGATCAAGATTGTCAAGGCAATCATCAAAAGACTGACCAAAAACCGAAAAATCGTCCATAAAAATCTCCATACACTTCTCTACAAGCCCGTCAAAGATAGCTAGCATACATCGCTGAAATGTAGCTGGGGCATTGCAGAGACCAAATGGCATTCGCCTGTAAGCGAATGTACCATAAGGGCAGGTAAAAGTGGTCTTTTCTTGGTCAGCTGGATCAATGGGTATCTGGAAGTATCCTGAATAGCCATCTAGGAAGCAGTAGAATGCGTGTCCCGCCAGACGCTCAAGCATCTGATCAATGAATGGAAGGGGAAAGTGATCTTTCATGGTTACCTCATTGAGCTTTCGATAATCGATGCAGACTCTGTAACCAGTGACAAGTCTCAATGCTATTTCCTCTCCCTTCTCATTCTTCTCAATCGTAATTCCACCTTTCTTGGGGACTACGAGAGTCGGGAAACCCATTCGCTATCGGCGATGGCATAAATAATTCCCATGTCCGTAAGTTTGATGATTTTTTCTTACCTCATTCGAGGTTGATCTTATGCATCTTATGCATGCGGATGTCCGGAGATATTCCTCGGATATCTCCTACTTGCCAACCAAATGCTTTTTCATTACGTTTCAAGACGTTGATCAATTTCATCTCCTCTATCTGAAAAAGCTTGGCGGATATAATCAATGGAAGCTTGTCACCTTCTCTTAAAAACACATACTTAAGATGTTTAGGCAACGGCTTCAACACCAGATCTGCAGGGGGGTCTTCTAAACTCGACTTGAGATCTCCACTTTTCAACTCAATATCACTGAGTTTACTCTGTGGTCCCACTGCCAAAGCTTCTCCTTCCAACAATTCTTCCTCAAAATCAGCTGCTAATTGATCTAGATTGACCACACCATGAGTATTTAGATTATCAACCAGTCGCTCATAATCCGCTTCTACATCCATGACTTGCTTATCCATATAATAGGTGAAATCGTCCGTCATATAATCAATGGAAAAGCCGGTTGGAGGGCCAGAGGGTACTTGAATGGATTTTAAGACATTGTAACTCACCTCTTGATCACCAACTTGGATAGTCACTTGCCCACCATCGCAATCAATGAGGGCTCTAGCTGTAGATAAGAAAGGTCTTCCAAGAATCGGGGGGCGTTTTCATCTTTCTCCATATCTAAAACATACCAATCGATGGAAAGGTAAATCTATCAATCTGACGCATAAGCGTGTTTCGGGATCCTGAAAGCTTTCTTAGAAGATCTATCAGCGAATTGTAGACTCATAGTAGTGGGTTCTAGAAGGCTTTGTAAACCGAGCTGTTTGCATACAGACATTGGCATAAGACTTATAGAGGCACCTAGATCACACAAAGAATTAGGGAAGACTAGACCTCCCATTAATACTGTAAGTACGAACTTGCCAGGGTCACCTCTTTTAATTGGTAAGTCTTCATAATTAATCATGGAGCAATCCTCACCAATTTGCCTTTCCATGCCTGCTAACTTCTTTTTCGAAGACACAACATCCTTGATGAATTTTGTATACTTAGGCATCTCGACCAAGACATCCGATAGTGGAAGATTTACCTGAGTATTTTTCAAAAGGTTCAGCACCTTCTCGTACTTTTTGTCCTCACTCAAGGGGATGTTGCTCTTTCTCGGTGGAAATGGAAGCTTCTTAAGGTCACTCTCAGAAAAGACTTTCTTTGAGGATGCACTTACAGCTTTATCTTCCAGATCTTTCCATCGAACAGCTTTTTCAGATTTTTTTGTAGTCAGGGGATCAGCCTCCTGACTTCCATGTGTTTCTTCACCTCGAGGATCACCACTTGAGGACCACCAACTTCTTCACCTCTCGAGGATCACCCACCTGAGTTTTACGCATGCAATTGAGGGAGTATAGGTGCTCGGCTTCCCCTCCCGCCTTATCAATGGCGAGGAGGGCTAGTGGTTTCACGATGGGAAGGACCACTAACTTGAGTACCGCTTCTCATTCATTGCACCGGCCTCCTCTTTACCGTATTGAATTGATGGCACGAGGTCGATTATATGGGCCTTTGTTCAAGTCGCTTGAGCAACTTGACCACCCTTTGGATTCTTCTCGGTGAAATCGGGCACCGCCCTGGGGTCTAAAGCTAAGCTGTTCACCCGATTGCCCAATTTGTCTCTCAAGATTCTTTATTGATCTACTTTGCTCCTCCAATTTAGCTTCAAGATTGGTAGATTGGGAGGGGCCTTGAGAGTTTTGGAAATTTGGAGAATAGGGCTGGCTGGGCCGACCTTGGATCAGAGAATTAGAATTGGCGGGCCAATTTGATTGAACTTTTGAGTAGGATTGGAAAATTTTGAATTTTGGTTACGATTAAAACCAGGGTTTCTATTGAAATTACGATTCAATTAAAATTGAATTAGGATTAAAACTCGAAGGTTGACTAAACCCTTGGTTTTGAAAATTATTCTCGCGGCCAAACCGATTGAACCTTTGATTGTTCTGGCCATAGAATGCATTCACTTCAGCATTCTGTCCGTTCATAGGACAGAATCTAGAAGTGTGCCCCACCTCGTCACAATTCTGACATGTGACTTGATTGTACTGTCCATAATCATGAACAACATTAACTTGATAAGGTACAAGGGAATTAAATTGACACTGGCCATTCATATGGCGGTCGGCAACAATTTTCACGATCAACAACACCGAGGGTTACGTGGAAAGAAAGAAGTTTGATTTATCGGATTTGAAACCTGAGGTGTTGCCATCTGCTTCTGCAGCATGGCGATAAAACTTTGCAAATTGACTTCCTCAACCTTGGGAGGAGGAGGTGCTTGAATTGCTTGATAAGAGGGGGCGTAGTTGTACTTTGCAATGTCCTCAAACAATGCCCATCCCTCTTCAGGTGTTTTCTTCAGAAATGCCCCACCAGAAGAACTATTGACCATGCCCTTGGTGAGCTCGGTCAATCCATCAAAGAATGTATTGACTTGCCTTTCCGTGGCAAGCCATGGTGGGGCACTTTCTAAGAAGAGACTTGAATCTCTTCCAACATTCGAAGAAAGATTCATTCTCTTTCTGATAGAAAGTGAATATTTCATTTAAGCATTGGGCCGTCTTTGAAGGTGGAAAATATTGATTCAAGAACTCCTTTTCGAGTTCTGCCCAGGTGGTGATAGATTCAGAAGGGAGAGAGGTGTACCACTCTTTAGCCTCTCCTTTCAAAGAAAATGGAAATAGTTTAAGCTTGATCGCATCCTCACTTACTCCTTGGATACGTGTAGTACCGCATATCTCTAAGAACGTATGTAAGTGGGTATGCGGATTCTCTGATTGATAGCCATGAAAAATTGATGCATGCTGCATCATCTGGATAAACCCTGGCTTTAGCTCAAAGGTTTGTGCGGTAATGGCTGGAATAACAATAGCCAGGTTGACTTTGACTTCGCCTGGCATGGCGTAGTCTGCCAACGTACGTCTATTGTTAGCGGCCATTATCACAAAATCAGTGATTTCCTTGGCTAGTTGATCTTCAAGATCTTGCTCGCTCATCGCGCGAACCGCGAACGGAAAATCCGCTGTTTGGCGGACTACGGTTCGCTCGGGTCGAGGTGTAGAATAACGGTCCTTTTGACTCGAGTTTGCATAAACCGGACCAAATACAAGTGAAAAGAAGCCTAAAAACTAAGAAATTAAAAGCCTAAACTAAAAATAAAAAACCTAAAGAAAAGAAAAGAAAAGAAAAGAAGGGAAATAAGATTAGTAAGGAAAAGATAAAACAGACGGGCGTCCAAAGTCTTGGGCGGGCGTCACTCAACTTTTTGACTGACGGGGCGTTCGGTTGCCCAAACCCTCGTCTGGTCTTCAGAAAACTTGAACGGGCGTCCAAATTTTATGGACGCTCGTCTAAGTGAAAGAAAACAGAACAGTATTGGAAATTTTCCAGCGGACGGGCGTCCAATATCCCAGACGCCCGTTTGGTAGCGGAAAAATTAGAACAGAAGCAGGAAATTTGCAGAAAATAACAGAAAAGAAGGGGAATGAAAGAATAGAAAGAATAGAAACATAAACAGAGAGAAGAGATAGAGGGGGAACTAATCACAAGAGAACCTTAAACCCTAAACTAAAACCCTAATTAACTAATTACCTAAATGTTTATCAACTAAAAACAGGAAATTACAACGAAATAAAAACAGGAAAAACAAAAACAAGCAGAAAAACGAAAAACAAAAACTAGACAACCGTCCGGTTCCCCGGCAACGGCACCAAAAACTTGTCACGGATTTATCTAACAAAACAAACAAGTAATAATCCGGTTAACCTCAAGTATAAGGATCGTAGTAATAGTGGTTAATGCCGGGTCGATCTTACGGGGAACTAAACGATTGTGATTTCTAGTTTTTGTTTAACCTAAACTATGTCACGAAACTAATCTAAACAACGAATAAAACGAGACAGAACAGAAAATAAAACTAGACAGAGGATATGCTCCAAAGATAGGAAGAATACGGGTTGCGAACCTATTTAAACTAAACTAGTCTAAGATGCAAATAAACGTAAACTAACTAAACAAATTCAAGTTTTAAGGATTTTAATCAAGTGTATAACGAGCAAACGAGGATTGATCCACCTATCCAACAAGCATTGATTTCCTATCTCGATTATGTTGTGGTTTTTATCTAGGTTGTGATTCACCTTATCTACACATGAACCCTAATTCCTTAGAAAGTTCATCTATTAATCTATTATCTTCCAATGCAAGATTAACGCGTTTTCTAACCAAAGGTGTAAACTTTACGTTTATAATCTAGTAATTAAACCTATTAACTTCCGTTATGATAGATTCAAAGTACTATTCTTATTCATGGTGATCTAAGGTTTATTAAGATTTCCATCAACAATAAACAATCAACACATGCATATCTTCCGATGTAAAAGCAATTAAAACATAATAAACATGAATAAGAAACAACCTTTAATAAAAACTCACAGTATAATCGATGAAAACGAAATCAACAATTGTTGGATGGCTTCACAATACTCGTTTGATGAAGCTTTTAGCTTCTGAACATCCTCGAAGAACTCAAATTCGCGAAACAATTGCATAAAAAGTAACTAGTTTAATCTAAATCTAAAGTGCATAAAAACTGGAATAAAAGGAAGAAAAACGCAGCCTAAAGCCGCCCCTAGGTTTAGGGTTTTGAATAATGAGTGTATGGTATGTTTTGGGTTGAGAAACAGCCGCCTATTTATAGATTTTAAAGTCGGTTCAGCAAAGTCGGCTACCGGACGCCCGTCTGAAAGGGTGAACGCCCGTCCACTCTTCAATAGAACTTGAATCGGGCCGAGTCATGACCAGGCGCCGTCCACACAAATGGCGTCCACTCCAGCGTCAAACTTTCGAATCAAAGATGTCATCCTGGGCGCTGTTCGATTTAAACAAACGCCCGTCCACTGGGCGGGACACGAACGCCACCCAATATGATTGAATTTCGATTTCTTGATCTTTATCTCTTTTCTTCTTGTCAATTCCTTCATTATATCTTTCATCATCAAATATTTCGACTCTTATCTCCTTTTGATCATCATTTGAGCATCAAGCACGCACCTATAACACATTAAAAACATCGCAAAATGTAATAATGTCCAAATAATCGTAAAAACATAATTAAATCACATAAATCAACATATTTTGCGATTAACTCTTTTTAAATATCATTTACTCAATATATCCATTAAATACTCTTTTCTTATGCAAATTAACACAAATACGAGGGAAATTATCATAGAATATAGCGTTATAAATCGTATAAATTCACCCTTAACAAATGCAGGAGGAGATTTTGTCAAACAACCATGGCTTAGATTTTTGAAGTTGGAACTCACAGGGCCAGTGCTAAAGCCCTCAATCATTGAACCACCGAGAGATCTCGAGTTGAAACCATTTCCCCCTAATCTTAAATATGCATTTCTTGAAGATGATAAGCTACTTCCTGTTATTATTTCTACGTCACTAACCATTTTGCGAGAAGATAAATTGTTGAGAATGCTCAGAATGCATAAGAAGGCGTTTGGATGTCGTATTGCAGATATACGAGGCATCAGTCCCTAGATTTGTGTACATAAGATCATACTCAATGATGATGCGAAACCATGTATCCAACCACAACGCCGACTGAATCCACATATGCAAGAAGTTGTGAAGAAGGAAGTGATTAAGCTTTTAGAGATGGGTATTATTTTTCCAATCTCAGACAGTGAGTGGGTGAGTCCAACAAAGTGGTACCGAAGAAGGGAGGTTTTACAGTGAAGGAAAATGATAAACATGAGTTGATCCTGACAAGATAAGTAACTGGATACCGTATGTGTATTGACTTTCGAAAACTGAACGACCATACTAAGAAGGACCATTATCCGCTTCCATTCATAGTTCATATGTTGGAACGATTGAGCGGGCACAAATTCTATTGTTTTCTGGATGGTTATTCAGGATATTTGCAGATATTCATTTCAGCAGGAGATCGGGAGAAAAAGACTTTCACTTGTCCCTATGGTACTTTTGCCTACAAACGCATGCCATTCGGTTTATGCAATGCACCTGCTACATTTCAGAGATGCATGACATCTATTTTTTCTGATATGGTGGAGAGATTTCTGGAGATATTCATGGATGATTTTAGTATATTTGGAAATTCATTTGATGAGTGTTTGAGTCATCTGGAGAAAGTTTTTCAAAGATGTGAAGACACCAACTTAGTGTTGAATTGGGAGAAATGCCATTTGATGGTATCGAATGGTATCATGTTAGGTCACATAATTTCGGAAGAAGGGATGGAAGTTGATAAAGCGAAGATTGAAGTAATTGAGAAGCTACCACCGCCAGTGAATTTGAAGACGTTAAGAGGATTTCTTGGACATGCAGGTTTTTATAGACGCTTTATTGCAGACTTTTCAAAAATAGCCAAGACTCTTAGCCATTTGTTAGAGAAGGATACACCATTTGTGTTTGATGGCAAATGCATGGAAGCTTTTGAAACATTAAAGAAGAAGTTGATCAGTGCACCGGTCTTGATTGCACCGGATTGGTCCATGCCATTTGAACTGATGTGTGATGCAAGTGATTTAGCGGTTGGAGCAGTATTAGGGCAAAGCCATGGAAAGATTCTTAAGGCAATCTACTATGCCTCACACACCTTGAATTCGGCACAAGTGAATTATGCCACTACTGAGAAAGAGCTACTGGCAATTGTATTTGCGCTTGACAAGTTTCGATCCTATCTAGTAGGCTCCAAGGTGATTGTGCACACCGACCATGCAGCATTGAAGTATTTGTTAAGCAAGAAGGATGCGAAGCCACGGCTTTTGAGATGGATTTTTCTACTGCAAGAATTTGATATCACCATTGTGGATAAGAAAGGAAGTGAGAACGTAGTGGCAGATCATCTGAGCAGAATGGAGCACACTGAAGAAGAAGGGAGGCGGAGAGAGATACAAGATACCTTCCCGGATGAGCAGCTTATGGTAATTGACACTCCACCGACATTGAAACTTCTTAATGGTGAGCCAAAGCAAAAGGGAAACTCGCCATGGTTAGGTAACATTGTAAATTATTTCTCTTGCGGGTTTATCCCCACTTCTTGGACAAGGCAGAAGAAAAAAAAATTCTTCCACGACATGAAATTCTACTACTGGGAGAAACCAGATTTATTTCGGAGATGTGCCGATGGCATAATAAGAAGATGTGTCCCCGATAATGAAATTTCAAGTATATTATCTTTTTGCCATGGAAAGGAAGTTGGTGGACACCATGGAGGATGGAAACCAGCATATAAAGTTTTGCAATGCGGCTTTTATTGGCCATCCATTTATAAAGATGCATACCGTTTTGCTAAGTCTTGTGAGTCATGTCAGAAGTGGGGAAATGTTTCCAAGAGACATGAAATGACCTTGCAACCTATCTTAGAATGTGAACTGTTTGATGTTTGGGGTATCGATTTCATGGGACCATTTCCAAATTCTTTTGGTAACCAATTTATTTTAGTGATGGTGGATTATGTTTCAAAATGGGTTGAAGCCCAAGCCCTTCCCACCAATGACGCCGGAGTGGTAATGAAGTTCCTCAAAAAACATTTTCATGAGATTTGGTACTCCTCGGGCCATCATTAGTGATCGGGGTTCTCACTTTTGCAACCGACCATTTACTAAACTTACGGAGACGTATGGCGTGACACATAATATTGGATCACCTTACCACCCACAGACTAGCGGTCAGGTAGAGGTATCAAACCGAGAGATAAAGATGATTATTGAGAAAACGGTTGATACCAATACCAAGACATGGTCAGTGAGGCTGGATGATGCATTATGGGCCTATCGCACGGCTTATAAAACACCGATCGGTTGCTCTCCATATAGACTAGTCTTTGGGAAGTCATATCACCTTCCCGATGAGTTAGAGCATCGAGGATATTGGGCAATTAAGTTCCTCAACTTTGATCCCAAAAGTGTGGGAGAACATAGATTACTTCAACTCAACGCCCTGGACGAATTTCATTTAGATTCTTATGAGAACTCGCATCTATAAGGAACGCACGAAGACCTTTCACGATAAGAAAATCTTCCGTCGTGAGTTCCATGTGGGTGATAGAGTACTCTTGTACAATTCACATTTGAAACTTTTTCCAGGTAAGTTGCAGTCTATGTGGAGAGGACCATACATGCACAGTTGTAAAGGCACATGCATCAGGAGCTGTAGAATTGACAAATGGTGAGACAACGTTTTTAGCTAACGGGCATCGAGTGAAGCTGTATGTAGAAGAGGAAGGCATTCCAAGCAGCAGGGAGGTCTTGTACCGCTTTGATCTTGATTAAGATTGAAACAGTGCAAAGTCTAGCTATAGACTTTAAATTTAGCAACTTTTGGGTACTATCTTTCTTTTTACCTCTTAAGCATTATCTTTTGGTTGGCTTTTGTGCTTGAAATTGCATGCTTATATGGGTAATTGTTAATAGTATCCATGCACGATAATCTGTATAATTTCCATAAATTCTACCATATAATCCCGTCGAGCAAACGATGTTAAACAAGAGCGCTACCGGGAGGCAGCCCGTGATTGATAATTTTGGAACCAATAACATGTAAAGAAGAGTTTTGATAAGATAGAAGGAGAAATTAAGTGAAGAGTCAACTTATGGGAAACCAGAGAGTTTCAGCGTTTCAGACGGAACACCGAGAGTGGATTCGGCGTACGCCGAATATGAGGTAGATTTCGTTTTTGATTCAAAGAGTTTCGGCGTCCACACCCAAACGCCGATACCCTTGTCGGCGCACGCCGATACCCTTGTCGGCGCACGCCGACTGTGACGGTTCGAATTTTAAGACGGTTTTCAGTTTTTTCTTCGTGCCCATTAACTCATTTCCATCGGTTTTCACACCCTAAAATCCCCACTTTTTCCAAACAAATACCCCTTCATCTCCATAACTTCCCCTCCAACCCATCCCCTTCTCCTCATTTCATCTTTATCACTACCACACCAAAGATTTCTACCTTTGGAGCAATTATTGCAAGACAATTCTTTGCGGTGTGATACTCAATTTCCGGTCATCTCCATCTTTTCCGGCTATCTAAGACAGCAAGGTAAGAGCTTTCATACTTTTCTGAGATGTGTGCCAAGCAATTAATGTACACACACCTAACCGAAAGACTTTTTCCAATTTGAATTATTGGTGCTCAGCAAATGATTTTCTTCAAGCTCCTCCTCTACTTCACCTCTCACAAACAACAGTGATTTTTTTGGTGTTCCGGTATCATAATGTTATCATCCTTTTAACCAATTAGAAATTTTAATAATTGTGGTTATTTTCTAAACATGTTGCACCTCATTGAAATACATGACTGTGATTGGTTTCGGAACAACAAGTCATACTTGTGGCCGGAACAAAATAAAATTTACACACAAACAAATTTCTTTTCTTAGACCTTTCTCTTTCCTATTTTTACGATTTTTTTTTTTTTGAGGAAAAAAATACTTAGGTCAAAATGATAGCTGAATACCAAACATTTTGAAGAAAAAATTAAATTGATTGACCCGCTTTAGTCTATTGACCCGCCCCATGACCCATTTATAAAGCCTAAAAACAGGAAAAATATTTGCACTTAATAACATTTATAGCGTTTACATTGCAATGATATTCCGTAAATCATTTGTAATCAAGAGATATTCTGAATCATTTGTACTTAAAAGCATTTATAGCATTAAATTGCAATGATATTCCATTAATCATTTGTACAGGGCCGGCCCTAGTATTTTTTTGGTTTAAGGTCAAGTCTTCGAATTGGACCTTTTAGTTGAAGTTTTTTTATTTTAAAAACATACTTATCACGTTTTTAATATCCGTAAATATAAAATTCAATTTATTGATAGCCTCAAAACATGTCTACAAAGTAGTATTTTCTAGCATATTTAGAAACAAAAACCAATTTCATACGTATACATAAAATAATATAAAACAATATATTATTTTTAATTTCTATAGTGTTCCAAACAAAAAATTAATAAAACTTGTTTGTATGTCTATTTTTTTTTTGGCCAAGTAAAATTTTTTATTTGGACCTTATCGATTGGAGTATAAATAAATAAATTGGGCCTTTATAAAAAAAACATATTATATTAGGTTGGATCGGATTGAATCAACACGGATTTTTTTTTTTTTTTAACGAAACATGTACCGTTGGGCCCTCTCGACACCGTTGGGCATAAGACAACCGTCTCTCCGGCCTCACATGAGGGCCGGCCCTGGATTTGTAAACAAGATATATTCTGAAAATCATTTGTACATAATAGCATTTACATTACAATAAACATCATATATGTAACACCAATATAATCACCTTCAATCAATTTTTTTTTAAGGGAATCAATCAATTTCTTTAAATATTATTTTTCCATTGATGTTAACAATTAGGGTAAATATGATATTGATGACGTTTTAGCTTCATATTTTTCCTTTTATTTCTTTACTTCATCCCGGATAATTTCTAAACACATTCACGATTCATTGTTTCCTTTATTCAAGAAGTTATTTTTCCGGTGATTTTCCAGATTTCAACGCCGTTGGTGGTTTTTCAGATGCAGTTCGTGGTGGATAACTACTTTGAATTAGGTGGTATAAACGGTATTTTTTCTTCACTATATACGCTTTGAAACAAATAAACTTAGGGGGTTCCACTGGCACACCAATTTTTACTATTGGCAGCACATTACTCCCGACATCACAAAAAATTACTCCGGCACCTTGATGATTTTTTTTAATGAACGAAACGTTAGTGGCACTGACGTTGGTGACACTGACGTTGGTGTTCAACAACGAAAGTCAGTGTCACCGTCAGGACTTGGCAAAGACTTGTCTCAGTATCGTCTCCACCAGAGGCTAGAGGCGACATTTACACCATTTTTTACGGTGCCCTTACACCATCTCTTATGGTGTAGCGCATAGTCCCGTCTAGTAATCGGCTCTGAAGACCAATTTGTCACTCCACCTGACATGTGTCTGGTTGCACTAAGTGAGTTATAATGATCGTCAACTACTTAAACCGTCGTCCTCGTTTGGTCTAAAAGAACTAACCAGAGTTGACAAGATATTTATGTCTCACACTTATAAGGAGATAATATCCAATATGAGATATCATATGGCCTGCTCGCGACTCTTAGGTGCCACTACGATCATGATAGGAGTAGCATGCGATGTTCCAGACGTGATTTCAGAACATACCTAGAATCCTAAATTCCTAATAACTAAATCTATAATTGTCTTCGCGGTGCTTTTAATTAGGGCTGAGCAGAAAACCCAATGAACCCAATCCAACCCAAAACCCAAACCGAACCAACCCGAAAACCCAAACCAATTGAAACCCAAATTTTTTGGGTTGGGTTTTCACCCGAACCAAAAACATTTTGGGTTGGTTTGGTTTTTTTTATTTTTTTTCCGGGTTGACCCAACCCAACCCGATATATATATATATATATATATATATATATATATGTGTGTGTGTGTGTGTGTGTGTGTGTGTGTGTGTGTGGATGCATTCCGTCCAAAATAAAATGATGTTATCATATTGCTGATATCACTTCATTTTCAGTTTCGGTCTACAATTCTTTGACCTTTTCTTCGGAAAAAAGAATCCGCGCATGTATTTTTATGTATGACTATTGGTCTTTAATTATTATCTTTATATGTTGTTGGTTTGTTATATGTTGTTGGACTCATAATTATCAAATTTTAACGTTTTCTTTCCTTAAAAAGTGGTTTCTTTAAAGATTATTGTTATGAACATATGACATGGTGCTCGAATTTGGATATATAAATGTATGTGAAGTTTATAGCATAAAAGTGTTATTATAGATGCATGTTTTATGGATGAAAACCCAAAACCCAACCCAAACCAACCCGAAACCAATCCGAACCAACCCATTGGGTTTTATAGTCATTTGGTTTGGTTTGGGTTAGTTTTTTCTTGAACCAACCCGACTTATACTATGTAAAAACCCAACCCAAGTTGACCCAACTCAACCCAAGCTCAGCCCTACTTTTAATCAAACAGTACTCGTTTTTCTACGGCACATTTGTTGTATAACAACTGCTCTAGAAATATAACATAACATATATATATATATATATATATATATATATAGGTTATGCCAAAATCGTTGAGTCACCCTAAACTAATCCATACTTATGACAATAGAACTAAAAATGATTAGAACAAATTTTTGTAATTTGATTTTGTTAATCTTATTAAAGCAACTTTGGTAATGTGAAAACAATGTGAATGCTCCGACAAAAACTTCATTAAAATATCACGTTTGGAAACAAGTCAATGAAAATTTCATCCTCTTTATAAGGACTTTGGAGAAGGTCAATCTGATCAGATCTTAGTTGTTGAAAAGGCAGAGAATCAATAGTTAAATCAGATGTGGTAGGAGAGCTAGTACCTGCACATGAAGCAAATAAGTTAAGGAAAAAATCCCTTGCATGATTTAGCAAGTCATGAGGCTCAGTAATAGTGTTTCCCTCTTCAGTAACATGGGCATGGATGGTATTTTTCTCCTTTCTGGTAGCTGCTTTTATATGGAAATAGGTGGTATTCCTGTCTCCAGCTTTGAGCCATTCACATCGTCCTCTTTGTTTCCAGTAATCCTCTTGCATATTGAGGAGGATTTCGATCTTATCCATGAGCTGTTTCTCCACAAGGATGTCAGGTTCATGATTTTGCTGGAGTGCAGTTAAATTGTCTTTGAGGAGCTGGATTCTTTTAGTCAGGTTCCCATACTTGCTTCTGCTCCAAGAGTGTAAGACCAAACCAACGTCTCTAATTCCTAGAGCGCAGTCTTTATCATTGAGGTGGGGAACTTTGCTCCAAGTATCTTCACTTGTAAGTTGACATTCGGTGTCGTGGAGCCAGTAAGGATCAAAACGGATGATCGGGTTTTTGCTATGAGTTATTTTAGGCACACCATCAGATACAATAGGTATATGGTCACTTCTTGAGGCTGTGAGGTGAGATTTTTTTTTTTCCACACAGTGAAATTTGGGAAGAGATTAATCCATCCTTGGTTAGCAACGGCTCTGTCCAGTCTGGCCCTAACAATTCCCCTCTTTTTCCTCCCATTTTTCCAAGTAAAGGTGCCCCTTGTACCTGAGATCAATCAGTTCACAATGGATCAGAGCTTCTCTAAAGTTTTCAATCAGGTATCTAGGTCATTCTAGGTTTCCAGACTTTTCCGAAACGTGAAAGATTTCGTTAAAGTCTCCAGCACATAACCAGGGGTAGGTGTGAGTAGAGTGCATGCATTTAAGTAATGTCCAAGAGGCAGTTCTTTGAGCATGGTAAGGATTTTCATAGAAGCCTGTGAAACGCAAGGTGGTTTGTTTGTAGGTGACAAGAGAGTCAATGTGGCCAAGCAAGGAAGTAAGAATTTGGACTGAAGTGGAGTCATTCCAGAGAAGGGAGAGTCCTCCTCTTGTATCATCACTGTTGACGTGATAACCAGAGGCAAACCCGTGAGACATTCTAACAAGATTCATAGCTTTAGAAGAGAATTTAGTTTCAAAGAGAAAGAGGATGTAGGGGAGAGAAGATTTTTTTAGTCTTCTAAGACTAGGAATTGCGTTGGGGTTGCCTAAGCCCTTGCAATTCCAGCAGACAATATTCATTTGTCTTGGAGGGTCTGCCTAGCAGCACCCACCTTTCCATTGTCAATTTCCAATTTGATTTTTTTGGGAGGCAAAGTAATCCCAAAATCGGTCTTCTGCTTTCCAAGCCGTTGTTCCAGATTGGTGATGTCAGAGAGGGTTCTGTCAATAGTTTGGGGGATTCTTGTGAAGCTTTTTGGAGTATGGGTGATAGGATTTTTGTTCAGGATTTGGGGTTCATCTATGGCAAGAATTTTTTGAGCAGGAAGGGTGCTGGAATTGCTATGGCTTTGTGGAATATTTCCTGGTTTGTGGAACACTTCTGAAAAATCACACTTTTCCGAGATTGTTACACACAGATCGTCACCACTCCTCCCCGGAAAGTCGCTACAACAAATGACAGGAAGTAAAGGACATCTAACACCCAAAACCCCTGCAAAGGGGGGCATGCAACATCAGGCTCGTGGAGAGGGAGTAGGAGAAACACTTGACAATCTCCCTGCAGAAGGAGAAGGGTCGCAACGAGGGGTCCTATCACCTAGCGACGCCAGGAATGTCATTAACCAAAAGGCCAAGTCAAAAGAGGCCAATGCTGTGATAGATGGGGCTCGCAAAGAAAGAGCAAGGTCACAACAAAGTCAAAAGTCGACCCCCGAGACAAGACCAGGCTCCCTGGAGGACCCTGAGATCGCAGAAATGAGAGAATATGCAAGGTATGCGGAAACTATGTACTTAACTAACTCTCGCCTGGTAGCAAAAGGCCAGGCCCCAATGGCGATACGACCCCCGAATCCTCCTAGGAATGAAACTGCTCCCGCCGACATAAACAAAGGTCGCCAGAGTCAGATCCAAGAAATCGAGATAGAGGAGAGTGTGCATTCATCGGGTCGCAAAGGATTGAGGAGAGAAATCGTGCAAAACTCAACACCTCCAGATCGCGATCACCAGAGAGGAAAAACACTCGAAAAAGAATCAGCTTTCAAAAAGTTGGGTGAGAAGGACAAGGCCTCGGCCCCAAGTCGTCTCAGCCTTCCAGGAGGAGGAATACCCCCCCGACTAGATAGGAGCGCGCAGGACGCTCGCCTAATAATAAGGGAGAAAAGAGCTCGCCAGGAGGGATCGCAAGACTATGGAGAATCATAGCACAGGCTGGAACGGGCTGATAGGCAGGCATTGTCGCGACCCAGGTTCGACTCTGCCTTGGCAGAGCAAATGGAAATAATGAAAAATGAGCTCACAGAGTTAAAAAAGTCAAGGCCAGTCGAAAGGGCCGCACCGGTCTCAGGAATCGACGTGCTCGCTAAAAGAATCACAGAGACATTACCTGCCAGCAATGAAAAGGTTAGCTACCCCAGCTATAATTACTACAATGGCAACTCTTGCCCGAACGATTGGCTCACCGCTTTCCAGGGCCGCATCACCCTAGGAACTCAGAACAAGTCCGCCTGGTGCATCGCTTTAGTCGGTAGCATGCAGGACAGGGCAGCGTCCTGGATACGCGGTCTTCCCCGCGGCTCAGTCAAAAGTTGGGAGGACTTATCGGAAAAGTTCGTCAGAGAATTTGAATCGGCAAGCCGACCTAAGAAAACCATAGAGGACCTTTATGAGGTTCGCATGGGAGGGCATGAGTCTGGAAAAGAATATTATGAGCGATTCATCAAAATATACGATCAGACAAGAAATATTCCGGACGACGCAGTTATAACATGTTTTCTCACAGGGATCGCCAAGGGTCCGATGAAGACAGAATTTAATCTACGGCCTCCCAAAGCGGGTCTCAGGGAAATGCTGGAAAGGGCTCGGATGATGGGACTCAGCGAAGTGCCATCCTCTGGGAAAACCAAACCCAAAACAGAGCAACATTCACACAAAGAGGATCGCACAGAGGAGCGCAAGAGGGAAAAGGGCAAGATACTAGCCGCGATCGTGAGGTAAAGAAACCTTACAAATTCAGCGAAGATAACTTTACCCCGCTCAACACGAAACCATCCCAGATACTGTTTGAGATTCGCGAACATTTCGACAAACCCAAGCCCATGAGGGGCGATCCCGACGGTCGCGATAAATCAAAATACTGTGATTATCACAAAGATCACGGTCACGTCACAGATGAATGCTTCACATTGAGGCGAGAAATAGAAAGGATGATCCGTGAAGGACCGGCGACTAAGTATAAACGAGATGGGAATACCGGTCCCGGACAGAGTCGCCAACCCCGCGTCTATCAGAGGGAAGTTCAAGTTATCCATGGGAAAATTCCCAGCAACAATCAGCTGAAATCACAGATACATCAAATCAATATGCGCGGTTTTGAGAAACAGATAGTGTTGGGGGAAAGTGAGAAGGGAATCCTATTCACTAAAAGTGAACTGACCACGGTCGACGGTCCCATGGAAATACCCCTCATCCTCAAAGTCGGGGTGAACGACAAGCACGGCGTCAACAGGGTAATGGTCGACACTGGGGCTGGCCGCGACGTCATCTATTTCAACTGTTTAAAACAGATCGGATTTGGAGAGGCCAAGTTGAAACCTTATCTCGGGGTGCTCGAGGGCTTCACCAATGATACGGTACGGGTCAAGGGCACCATCGACCTCAGCATCACTCTTGGCGATTACGAACCCTGTCGAACTGAGGTGGTCACTTTCCTAGTTATCGATCTCCCCTCGTACTACAACATGATTTTGGGGATCCCAGCTATGAGAAAATTTCAAATGGTGGCGTATGTTCCCCACCAAAGGGTCAAATTCCACATAGGGGACGAAATTGGGGTCGCCCTAAGTCGACCCGGATTCTTCCTCGAATACATGACCAAGAATAGAGTCGACTCCAAGCGACCAAGAGTAGAGGGTTTTAATATGACTACAGGCCAGATCGCCACGATCAAGGAGGTTGCAGAAGAAACAATAGAGGTTGAAACATTACAGATCCGTGACGAACCGGACTTCATCGCTGAGGACAAGCTGGTCGAGGTCATTATAAATGACAAGCACCCTGATCAGAAAGTCAATGTGGGATCGCAGGCCAACGAAAAAGAAATGGAGGACCTGATTGAGCTTCTGAAAGCAAACTTGGACGCCTTCGCCTGGGAAGTGACAGATATGAGGGGAGTGGAGTCGGAGATTTCTTTGCACCATCTAAACGTCGATCCCAACTTCAGGCCAATCCAACAAAGCGCGCCAATTCTCTACAGAAAAGGAGGTCGCAATAAAGAATGAGGTCGGAAAGCTTTTAACGGCCGGCATTATCAAAGAACTGCAATACCCTACATGGTTGGCAAACGTGGTAATGGTAAAAAAGCATAACGGCAAGTGGCGGATGTGCGTCGACTTCACCAACCTAAACAAAGCTCGCCCCAAGGATCCTTACGCGCTGCCCCGAATTGACAAAATGGTCGATGGGATCGCAGGTTTTGAAACGCTGAGATTTCTCAACGCTTATTCAGGCTACCACCAGGTCAAGATGGCTGATGAAGACAAGGAGCTAACAGCCTTCAGGGCCGCCGGTGGACTATATTACTACGTGATGATGCCGTTTGGTCTAAAGAACGCAGGTTCAACCTATCAAAGGATGGTGAACAAAGTTTTTAGCACACAAATAGGCAGAAACATGGAGGCTTACATCGACGATATGGTCGTGAAATCAAGTCGCCAGGACCATCTACAGGACCTTCGCGAGACCTTGGAAAACGTAAAAAGTCACTCGATGAAGTTAAACCCCGCAAAATGCACTTTTGGGGTCCAGGCGGGGAAATTTTTGGGCTTCATGGTTAGTCAGAGGGGGATCGAGGAAAACCCAGAAAAAATCGAGGCACTAATAAATATGAGCGAGCCAACCAGCATTAAGGAGGTACAAAGGCTGAATGGAAGAGTGATAGCCCTGGGAAGGTTTATATCAAAATCCGCCGAGAAAAGCTTACCCTTCTTCAAAATTCTAAAGGGAAATAAAACCTTTTTGTGGACACAAGAGTGCTCTCAGGCTTTCGAAGAGCTCAAGGCCTACCTCTCAAGCCCGCCTCACGACCATCCAGGTGATCGGAGACGCTTTGTTATATATCCGGTCGCCTCGAGATAGGGCCATCGCCGCAGCACTTATCAAAGAAGAGGGTACCTCGCAAAAACCTGTCTATTATGTTTCTAAGGCTTTAAGCCCAGTAGAAAGTCGTTATTTTAATATCGAAAAATTAGCCTACTGCGTTGTTATCGCCGCCCGAAAATTAAGGGCTTACTTTTCGTCGCATTCAATAATAGTACTATCAGACGCGCCGCTACGGCAGGTCCTCCACAAACCAGACTTATCAGGTCGCTTGCTACGCTGGGCCATCGAGCTCATCGAATTCGATATCCGCTACGAACCTCGAAAGGCCATCAAAGCTCAGGCATTGCCCGATTTCATCGCCGAAACAAGTTTCAACGAGGATATCCCGCAACAAACCAATGCAAGACGTAGTCCCGACAGAGCTACCAAAGAGGACGAGCCTCAGCAGCCAAGTCACTGTTGGCAACTCTACGTCGATGGCGCCGCCAACCTCAAAGGTTGCGGTGCGGGGATCATTTTACTTGAGCCTGGAACTTCAGAAGAAATCGAGAAAGCCTTGAGATTTAATTTCACTGCGTCGAACAACCAGGCAGAATACGAGGCAGTCATCGTGGGGCTGGAGCTCTCTAGAGCTATGAAGGTCGAAAATGTGCAGGTTTTCTGCGACTCACAATTGGTTGTCAATCAAGTAACCGGGTCGTTCGGCATCCACTGCGAAATTTTGCAAAAATACATTAATCTCGTCAAAAGGCTGGAAAGCAGCTTCGAATACTGCAAATTTACCAACATTCCCCGAGAGGACAATCACAGAGCTGATTATTTATCCAAGCTAACCAGCGAGGACGAGGTAAGCAACCCCTCGGTTATGGTAGAATATCTGTCGGGACCCGCCATCGACAGGATCGAGGTAATGGACTTACAATACACCAACCCTTGCTGGATTGATTTCATGAGGGATTACATCGATTCTAGAAAGCTTCCCGAAGAGCCATACGAGGCAAAAGCCCTGATCAGAAGAGCCGCCAGATACACCATCTTAAAGAACGTCTTATACCGACGGTCATTCTCTAAACCGTTGCTGAGATGCGTACGACCTGAAGAGGTCAATGGAATCCTCATAGAGCTGCATGAAGGGATATGTGGCGGCCATCCCGCTAGCCGCACCCTCGCTCAGAAAGTCTTATTGGCAGGATATTATTGGCCGAAACTCGCGGAGGACGCCAAGGTGTATACTAAGGCATGCGACGTATGTCAAAAATTTGCGGATATTCCTAGGCTACCATCAGTTGAACAGAGCATTGTCGTAGCCGTGTTGCCCTTCAACATGTGGGCCATCGACCTCATCGGGCCATTAAAAAAGGGCCGCTCTGGATGCGAGTATGTGGTGGTCGCCGTGGACTATTTCACCAAATGGATCGAAGCCAAAGCTTTGGTAAAAATCAGTACCAAAGACATAACTTATTTTCTGCTCGACCAAGTATGGACCAGATACGGCGTCCCCAGAATAATAGTGTCAGATCACGGACCTCAATTCAGGGAGGAGTTCGACACATTCTGCGGAGAGAACAATGTCAAACATTGGCAATCCTCAGTATGCTATCCGCAGGGAAATGGTCAGGCCGAGAACGCTAACAAACAAGTACTTAGCGTGCTGAAGAAGAGTTTGGGCGAAAAAGCGGGTAAATGGCTTGATCACCTCCCCGGGGCTTTATGGGCGCTTAGAACGTCGCGGAAAACAACTACAGGGGAAACTCCGTTTGCCTTGACATACGGATCCGAAGCTATGGCCCCGGTGGAAATGGCCCTACCAAGTTTAAGGGTCACACATTTCAGCGAAATGGATAACCCGCTCAGGAGAAAGCTCGATCTCGATTTGGCGGAGGAGCGGCAGATCGAATCATATGGACGTTTGCTCAATTGTAAACAGGCCGCCAAGCGTCACCATGACAAACACATTCAAGGTCATCACTTCGCCGTCGGAGATTATGTTTTGCGAAAGAGGCAGGCCACCGGCCATGAGGCCAAGAAAGGGAAGTTATCGGAAAATTGGAAGGCCCAGTAAGGATCGCTCGGGTAGTCAAGAGAGGAACTTACGTGTTAAGTGATAACCAAGGTCGCGAGTACAACCGACCTTGGCATGCAGACAATATGAAAAAATATTATATGTAAAATGTACATCTGTCACATGCGAATAGAACATGTGGAGAATGAAATCAAAATAAAGGAACATTTTCATTCATAAAGAGGAAGTACAATTGTTTCCAACAAATCTGCGGCCTACAACATCCTTCGATCTAGCCCAAAAACAAGGGGGCCGCATCAAAACAAAAAAAAAAAAAAAAAAAAAAAAAACACCTAATGAGTATACCTAGAGCGATCCAATGAATGCTTTGGCACCCCAGCCAAACTACATAGCTTGGTTATCAACGAAGCAAAAGGGAAGCGACGATTACGTTCCATGGAAACTGCAAAATTAACCGCCTCACGGTGAATCAGAATCCCCCAATCAATGTCAACATGATGATCGCGAATAGCGTACAAAAGCAAAGCTTCGGCCTCATTAACAGCCTCGTTATCTGTAGACAAAAGGGCGCATGAGTTGATAAACTTCTTCCACTCACGGTTGCTGCGAGAGAGATCGGACGCAGGTCCCAGTGCACGAGGCCGCTCAGAATCAGGAAAAAGCTCACGGAGGGCTCGTCGTAAGCGAGTTTGTCTACTTGACTCATCGGCAAGATTCCAAGCGAACTCATAATGGGATGAGGGGTCGATAGCGGGTATACCCATGGCACCGTTGATAGCTTCCGGAGTAAAAACAACCGCGACGCCACGAAGGGTAATACAGCTAGCAGTCCCTTCAGATGCAGCTTCAGACAAAATGGAATAGAACTCCCTCACTATTGTAAGATTGGGGAGTATTGATGAAGGTGGTGCAACAAAATCTGCCCACCCGGAGAAACGTACGCGCAGAAGAGAGCCGTCACCCTCAACCTTGCTCTGATTTAAACCCCTCTCCTTCGCAGGCCCAACCCATTCAAAATAGAGCCAGAAATTATCTTTAGCAGCGGGGGAAGCAGTAAGGAAAAAGGGAGATACAACTTTCATTGGCTGGGCTTTCCACACTCGCACTCTACCTTCTCCAGAGGAAAAAGACATAGCTCCAACACCAAAGATTTATGCAAAAGAATGAAAGAGGAGTAAAAATGAGGTTAGTGTGCCTCCTCTTTTATGGCAGAGTTTAGCGAAAGGAACGGCCACGATCAGCCAGATCCTACGGCCACACGTAACGCGGTTTATCTGAAATTTGAAATTCAAAGAACGCATTTAATGCTTGTCGGTCATCAGCCCGCGATTCTAGGCTATATTCGTGCACAGTTACTAAGCCCGGGATTTTAGGCCATCTTGAACACATACACTGCCAGTGAGCTGTCAAATCAATACAGATCCCTGGATTCCCGGCAAACACGACAGTCGAGAAAGGCTAGTCCCGTCAAATCAACTCAGCTCCTAAGTTTCAAGCAAGCGTCCACTCCGCCTCAAAATTAGGGGGCCGCAGCAAAATCGCTTTGCAAAATATAGACCATCATTACTTGCAACAAGTCCGCAAAGACAAGTTATAAGGGATTGCGGCGACGATTTATTTTGCTCAAGTCTCCTCGCACCTCGACCAAAACAGGGGGGATGGGAAAATTTTAACGCACAACAGGAATTTCTCAATCATCTATCAGTTCTTCAGCCTTAGTTATTTTTGCGAGCTCAACAAATCTCGCCAAAATAAAGGGGGCCGCCCACATACAAGACGAGATTGCAGGAAATAAATCAAAGAAACAAGTACAGTAGATAAACCAAAAGGGGCCAAAGCGGCCACAACGTCAATACAGAGAATAAAAGGATAAACTAAGTTATTACAGCCATCAAATAAGGACGCCAAATACTTCAAAAAGTAGCAGAAAGGAAAATTATCATTACAGAGCCGCATAAATATAAATTGTTTCGAAACAAAGGCACAAGGCATTTAAACGGAGCCGGGGGGAGTGTCAATGTACTCATCACCAGGTTGATCGCTTGCGGGAGGATTCTTCAAGATCGCAAAGTTGACAGGATTGACTGGAGGAGGATCCCACACTGGGTCGCCGCACTCTATCTGGTTAGTTTGGATGGCGACGATGTGATCTGCTGCATAGGGGATATCCGGGTGAATGGCCAACAGGTCAGGAGATCGCTGGGACATAACCCAACGGAGCATTTCCTCCAAGGTAATGCTCTCCCGGCCATGATAAGCCCAAAGACAACGAGCGAGGTGATTAAAACCTTGGTCGAAGCTAGCCTCCTGGTAGTCGCCGAATTCATCAGAAAGCTTAAAGGCCTCCACGGCTGCTGGACCCGCCTTCTCTGCGGCCTTCTCTGCAGCAGCAAGTTTCCCTTTTAAGCTTGCGACCTCCTCACGTGCGGCCACTAACCCTTCAGCAGAGTTGCGGGCTTCTTTTTTCAGGGCTTCCACCTTCTTCTGCAGCTCCGCATCCAGTCTAGCGCTCTCCGCCATAAGTTTCTTCATCCGCTCAACTTCAGTCGCCGCCTGTGAGCTTTTGTTTTCAGAAGCGACCCTGGCTTTTTCCGAGGCTCCAAGAGCCGCTGTTACTTTCTTAAGCTCAGCTTTGCGCCTCTCTGCGGCCTCAATCGCTTTGTTTATGCGAGTCCCAAGCTGAAAAAGAGGAAATTATAAGCCCGAGGAAAATGCAAAATACGAAAGGAAAAAAAATACAAGGTAAACAAAAACTTACCATTGAGGCAGCAATACCAAATTGGCCTGAAAGATCTTTGAGTTCGGCGACCTCATCGCCGGCCGGGGCGTCATCTTGAATCACGACGCGAGACGTGATGCCCCTCCCGATCTCCAGTTGAACCCCGTGCGGCGAATCCCATGCCAGGCGGCCCAAGGGGATAACATCGGCAATGGCCTCTCTTATCTGGCTCGCTTTGTTCATATCGAGGCTCTGAGTAAAATTAGGGTCCAGCCACACCGCCTCTTTCCCCTTGTAGCCGCGGGGCAGTGTCCCAGTCGGCAGTGGCTCCACCTCCTCAGAGACCTCCTCCACAATAGCCTCGGACCGCACAGAGCCCTTATCAGCAGCCCGCTTATCAGTACGATCAGATACTTTACCAGCGCCAGCTGTTTTGGTCTTCTCGACCCTTGGTCGTTTCTGGCCCTGGGTCTCTTTTGTGGGTTCTTCAACCAGCGACCTTTTCTGGATAACGGTCTGACTGGAGCTCGCGCCTGAGGGCACCTCAGCAATTTTCGTAGGATCATACGCCTCGTCAATAATGGTGGCGTCCATAGTGCGGGGAACTTTCCCAATGACTTGTTTCAAGGTCGCTTGACGGGTCTTAGCTTCCTCCTCAGCAAGCCTCTTCCTTTGAGCTCGGCATTCATTAGCATCCATACCTGCAGAAAGGGTTCGTTAAAAACAAATTCAAGAGAAAGGGGACAACGCATGAAAGAATATAGCATCTTGAAACTCTTAAAAATCAAATAAACGCAAGGAAATTTACAGGGTGGCCTTCTTTCTGGATCGCCTCCACACACGGGACACTCGGACGGAAAGCATTGGCCTATATGGCAATCTCCTACCCAATCAGGATCGCTCTCCTCAGGAACCATGGCAACCATTGGCTCCGCCTTACCCGGGCCCGCGAGGCCCGCCATACGCGCAAATGGAAGAGCCAGATCAAGAAGATCGACCCAAGAAATGTTCCTTAAAGAGGCCTCACCCCATTGGACTGTAGTATGAGAGTCATGAGCCCTTTGACAAGACGCCGCTCACATTACGGGAGGCTCGTCGATCGGGAGGTAGATTTTTCCGTGACGCTTTTGCGGCCCTAGAAACGGCCACCAACCTTGGATTCCACCTTGAGGATCCGCTTGTGCCATCTGTGAATCTTATTTGGTAGCAAGAATAGCAAGCGGGGCGTCTTGGACCTTAAAGATATTTGTCCCGGGATACCCGTCCCACAGAACCAGTGGAATTGGCCCAGCAAAGTTAGGGAAGGCTCTATCTTCATTGTTCGACACATCACAATGAAGGCCATGATTTGAATAACGGTCCCAATGGCAAAATTGAAAGGAAGGGCTCCCATCAGCTCGCAAATTCTCACAAAGAAAGGGTCAAATGGAGGTCGGAGCCCCGCGTAAAAATGATCAAAGTGCAGAATTAAGGTGTCATCTGAGCGGCGGGCACACACGTAATCTTGGCGGTCCCCATGTTTAAACTTGTCCTCCTCCTTCGAATAATCAAGCAAGGAAAATCGATACACACTTGTGTCAATTTTAAACCGACGACGGATATATTGATTAATATCGTCGCTGTCACAAAGCTGCGCCCACTTCTTCTCCAACGCCTTCTCATACTCCGCCAGGATAGCGAACTCTCTCATCGCCTCGGGATTATTGGGCACGGGTTTCTTTGCTTTAGCAGCGGCCTCCCCAACGGTGATTTTGGGATCCCTCTTCCTCTTTGGTTTTTTAGGAGCTCCTGCACAATTTGGCGAGCGGGGGGCATTCTCGTCCTCACTCGACCCCATCAGCTCATGAAGAGCGGCGTCCTCGACATATGCCCTGTCATGATCGGCGGCGCCACTGGGACTAGGATCGGCGGCCTATTCATCAACGTCAGACATCCCTCTTTCATCAGCCTCGCTGGTGCTTGCCCCTTGAGCTCGTGCCATTTCCTTGCGGCTCTTCTTGCATCGCGGGGCGGGGTTAGGGAACAGAGAATCTAGGTCAAAAGGATCGTCGCTTGTTCGAATGGCGGCCTCCGCGCCGGTTATCTCTTCAAGAGGGTCGCCCCCGGTGGACTTTTCAGGACTAGAGGGGTCATCACCCTCTTCCTCGCGAGCATAATCATGAGCCTCTTGCTCCTCGTTCGAATCACCTCTTGCAGAATACTCTCTGTCAGACATCCTGCAAAAACAAGAGGAAAAGGTGGAGCTTTCAGACCTGGGATAATAGGAATTAAACCAGGAAGGTAATCGCACCCATCTCGACGCCCTCCCCTCCGTTTTTACAGGAGAAACGGAAAGCAAATTGCCAGAAAGGGAAATACAAACTCCAAAGCTAACATAATAAGTGGGGGTTTTCTGGGCCGTAACGCCAGATTATCCTCCTCTACCCTTTTTTCCAGAAAAAAACACCCCCACAATAAGATCACCAACCCAAAAATTTCAAACTTTTCTCAAAAAACATCTTACCTCCAAACACATTGCCCAAACAGTGGATCAAATAAGATGAAAAGGCTCGAAAAACAAACGGAAAAACAAAGAAAAAGGGATAAGGGGGAAGAATTTACCTGTTTTTCTGGAAAGGATAGGAGGAACAACCTAAAGAGCACGCCGGAATCTTCAATCTCTTGCCGGAAAACCTAAAAGTCCACTTCAACCACCGTCAAACCCCACTACTAGCCTTCGCCGGAAGCTTTTGCTAATCCCAGAAAGAGGAGAGGGCTCAGAGGAAAAACTGTGGAAAAATAGAAGAGTGAAAAGTGAGGAAGTGTGGAGGAGGCCAGCCTTATATAGGCAAGCAAGTTGTAATCGTGGGGCTGGGAGTTGATTCATCCAACGGTTGGGGTTTGCGCGGTCGTTTCAAATTCCCAAATTCGAAAACCGCAATCATTATGGAGGCCAATCAATGCCCACGTGCCTGTTGGGGCAGTTACCTAGGACGTTACTACCCACGTAATTGCAGTTATCAAGAGGGCCTACGTCAGCCACGATCTGACTAACTGCCCCATGGGAGTTTAAACGGATGGCCTCGCAGACGACAAGGTCGCAAAAACAGGCCCAGAGTTGCTTCGAAGGTCGCTTGCTTTGAAAGCACGGCCCTTAGTGAACAAGTCGCATCAGACGACAAGGTCGCAAAAACAGGCCCAGAGTTGCTTCGAAGGTCGCTTGCTTTGAAAGCACGGCCCTTAGTGAACAAGAGCTCACTACTCCACACTCGATACCTTCACGAAAAGTGATCAAGATATGGAGTAGGGGGCCATTGATGATACAAATTATATCGCCATCAGTTGGGCCGCACCAAGGAAGCTGCGACTACATCTATGGCGACATCAAAGGGTATTGAGATCAAGGCCGCCGCCAACAACCCTTCCTAGCGCTTCGTCAGAGCTAGGTGGCCGGTGGGCGATCATAAATACAAGGCTCTCTAAGGAAGCCGCACAAGACTTGAGAGGAAACAGGGGGCGAAGGCCAGGCGACGAAGCTGGCGACCTTGGCAACCACAAAGGGTCGCCGCCGGGATATTACATCCACTTGATGTCAGATATTTAGCATTTGCTTAGCTACTAAGACTAGTGACTAAGCTGCTTCTGCACCGCCAGTCTTTACTTCACCCCTAAGTTTAATCTTCTTATAAAAGGAAGTCTTGTGTAACCTAATCATTTATTGTAATACACAAAAAACAGGCCAAAGCTCTGTAAAAACAAACTCATCTCTCCATCCTCCTCCCGCCGCCGCCTATCTCCGGCTAATATATAAACAATCCACTCACAAACAAGCCAGATATCCACAACACCGGCACCGCTACGCTATCGTGACGATTTCTGCATCGTCAGACAGACAGTTCTGTATATCTTCATTTTCCATGGTGGAAAGGTGGGTGGGCTACCATAGCTCAGAAACAAAACTCACAAAAGTTGGAGGGGAAACCTTCTAGAGAGAAGGTAGAGAAAACTCTCACTAAGAGAGAGAAAAGACACCACGATGGAATGCAAGCAATCTTTCTCAAAAAGCATTGGCAGGTATATAAAGGAGATCTCATACCCTTTATGCTTAATATCCTGAACAATGGTGTTGATTTATCTGCTATCAATGACACCCTCATCTCTTTAATCCCCAAAACCAAAAGCCCCTCCACCCTCAAAGTTTTTAGACCCATCAGCTTGACCAACACCATCTATAAAGTCATCTCTAAAACCTTAGCCAACAGACTCAAGCTTGTCCTTAATGATGTCATTAACCATACTCAAAGTTCCTTTATCAAAGGCAGGCTCATCACTGATAATGCCCTCACTGCATTTGAAGCCTTCCACACATTGAACTCTAACGCCAAGTACAACAAGAATCTTATGGCCATCAAATTAGACATGGAGAAAGCCTTTGACAGAGTTGAGTGGAACTATCTTAATCTGATCATGACTAGAATGCACTTCCCTCCCACCTTCATAGCCCTAATCCTAAAGTGTGTAACCATTGCTTCCTTCCAAGTCCTTGTCAATGGCCAACCTTCATCTCACTTTTTACCCTCAAGAGGGATCAGACAAGGTGACCCTCTCTCCCCCTTCCTATTCATTCTCTGCTCTAAAGGCCTCACTGCTCTCATTAAACATTCTGTTCTCAAGGGAGATCTGGTTCCCTTTAGATTTGGTAAGCAAGGCCCCTGTCTATCCCACCTTCTTTTGCTGATGATAGCATCCTTTTTGCCCAAGCCACCACAGATAATGCTCAAGAAATCATGAGAATCCTTAAATCCTATGAACACCTCTCTGGTCAAAAAGTCAACCTTATGAAATCCCATGCCTACTTCAACCCTAGTATTGCCCCAAATCTCTCTGATTCCATTACCCAAATACTTAACATCTCTGTGGGATCCCACTCTGGGAAATATCTTGGTCTACCCTTCATGGTTGGTAGAACCAAATATGAGATCTTTAAGTTCCTCAAAGACAAAATCTGGAAAAGACTCAACGGTTGGAAGCCTCTATACCGTACTAAGGCTGGAAAAGAGATCCTCATTAAAGCTATAATCCAAGCTATCCCAATCTATGTGATGCAGTGTTTCCAACTTCCTAAGAAGCTTCTCACTAAGATCTTGAGTATGGTAAGGAACTTTTGGTGGAGCCATAATCCTGATAAAAAGTCAATGGCCTGGATTTCATAGGACACCATTTGCAACCCAAAATATCAAGAAGGCCTAGGTTTCAAGAATCTTGAGCTTTTTAACCAATCCCTTCTTGCAAAAAAAAAGCTGGAGAATTCTAAACCAACCTAACTCCCTCATGGCCAGTATCCTCAAATTAAAGTATCACAAAAACCTCCCCTTCCTGGAAGCCAAAACTAGACCCAATGGTTCCTTTGTATGGAAGCATTCATTATGGCAAAAATTTTCTTACAACAGGCTTGAGATGGGCAGTGGGGAATGGAAGTCATATTAACATTTGGAAGGACCCTTGGCTCCCTCCCGAACCTTCCTTTAAATTGCCCCTCTAGTCCTTCCCCAACTTTCAACACTGTTAATCAGCTCCTACACAACCTCACTTGGAACTTACCCATCCTAATGCACCTTTTTCTACCCTATGAAATTGACTGCATAATGACTATCCCTATTGATCCAAGTATCAACCAGGACAAACTAATCTGGCACTACTCTCCCAAAGGCATATACACTGTTAAGTCTAGTTACAATAAAGCTCTCAAGATTAAAAAGCAAGAGAAAGGGTTAGGGGACACCTCTTCATCAAAGAACACCAAAAGCTGCTGGAATTTCACTTGGTCCCTACGCTTGCCTCCTAAACTTAAAACCTTTGTTTGGAAGCTTGCAGTCGGTGCACTACCTCTTGATATTAACCTCCAAACTAGACATCTTGCTACTGGAATCTGCCACATTTGTAAACAGCATTTTGAGTCTTGGAACCACTGTTTCCTGGATTGCTATTAGGCCAAAAATGTTTGGAAACTTCTACCTGATTTTCACCCCTTAGTGAACCTTCACCATAATCATTTTCTGGACCTCTGTGAACTCCTATCCAAATCCCACACTCTGGATGCTGAACTCTTCTTCACAACCTTTTGGTTTATTTGCCTTTCACGCAATAAAGCCCTCTTTGAAAATCAACCCCCCCCAATCAGGTCGTATTCCTACCCAATCTTCTTCCTTCCTTGCTGCCTTTCGATTGATTCTCGATTCTGATGAAATTACTACAACCAAAACCCCCTTTCCCACGAATTGGTCAAAACCCAACAATGACTCGCTGAAAACAAATGTTGATGCAGGTTTCATTAATGGAGTGGGTACTGCTGGAATTGTTATCAGAGATCACAACAGAATGCTTATTTCTACAATCACCTGCAACTTGGGTCGCCTGGCATCCGTTGAAATGGCAGAATTGCTTGCAATCTCAATCGGCCTCACTGACATGTCGAAACTTTGGAGCGGCAACCTCATTCTTGAATCAGACTCGCTTTCCTCTGTGGCCAGAATCAATAACGAAGACGGTGATGATTTGTCCAGCCTTGGTTCAATTGCAATGGCAGCTAAAACTGCATCTCTATCTTTTTTCTTCCTGTAAACTTTGTTTTGTTAATAGATCCTGTAATAAAGTGGCGGATCTTTTAGCAAAATTAGGGTTTTCTTTCTCTTTACACTGTACTAATTTGCACTATTGGGGTACTAAACCTCCACCCATAATTCTTTCCGCTATTAATACGGATATTGACTAATATTAATGAACGAACCTTTTCCTTCAAAAAAAAAAAAAAAAAAAAAAAAAAAAGAAAGAAAGAAACAAGTCAATGGTAATAGATTTATGAAAACAATTGATTTGGGCAAGTCTTTGCGGGGGTAATTATGTTGCATAGACTTCTTATTACAACAGATCATTGGATGACTGCCGCGTATATAAACAAAAAAAACTATTATGTTTTTTTATACACGTGGTAGTCATCCATCGGTGTGTTCTAATAATGGCTCTCTGCATCATAATTTCCCGTCTTTGTAGATCAGGTAAAGTTAAAGTAAGAAAAGTGCAATATTGCATAAAGGAAAAAAAAGAAGTTGCAATATTGCTTTCAAAGTCCATCATGTAGGGTCAATTTTTACAGCCATTCGTCTTGACTTTGACTTCTTTATCTTTTTTTTTTTTTTTTTTTTTTTTTTTCATTCTTTTTAGAGGACCCATTGATTGAAATTTGATTAGGCAAAAAGATGCTTTCAAACAAGGCAAATTTAAGTATTGTGTTTTTTGGGGTCCATTCTTCTGATTTTCTTCTAAAGTGTGGTTCTTATATTGCCCAAAACAAAAACAAAAAAACTAAAAGTTTTTGAGACATTATTATAATGACATTTGAAAAGCTGATTATTTGATTTAGAATCGACTATTAAAACGTCGAGTATACAATTAACTTTCTAAGAGTCGAGGAAGTGATGTAAGAGAAAACCTTTGTCCAGACACCATTCTTTTACATCGAGGGGAGTAACGTCCATTATGAACTAGAGTATACAATCGACTTTCTGAAAGTCTAGGAAGTGAAGTAAGAGAAAACTGTTGTCCCATACGCCATACTTTTACATCGAAGGGAGTAACGCTCATTATGAACTTGCGCATTGATGTAGTAGACATCCATAATTTAGGATGAAATTCAACATGAAAGGGGATATCTTAGTGCGCTTGCATCAGTTCCTTTTTAACAGATTCTCTATTTTTGGGACTCACACCCAACTTTATATTTTATAGAATCTCTATTCAGGGTGAAATGTATCAGAATCTCTACGACACATAACTCGAATAAAGAATCTATATTTGTGCAGTACATGTAGTGCGAAATTTCGAGATTTTGTATTTACATATCTAAATAGAGATTCTACTGTAAATAGTTTTTTGTGATTCTGAATGATTTGAATCTCAGTTTTACAAATTTACCTTATTTTATGATATCTACTGCAATTTTTCTAAGGTTTAAATGTGTGCCCCCTTAAAAAATGTGTGCCCCCTTAAAATTTTCATATGCTCGAGTTATTGTCTCCCTTACCCGAGATTCTGCATCTGCGCAGACTATATAATCTTCCGGCTAAAATTAATATGAATCTAAGCAGATGATTAACTTAATTTTTATTTTATTTCAAATATGCAGATGTCTGAGATACTAGCCAACAGCATAGTATTTACAGGGCATTCAATTGGTGGATCCATTGCTTCACTCTCAGCACTTTGTTGCCTTTCACATTTCCATTCCATTTCTTCATCATTTCCAGTAATGTGCATTTCGTACGGTTCACCAATGCTCGGAAACGAATCGTTTTCCAAAGCCATTCTCCAAGAAAGATGGGGTGGAAACTTCTTACATGTTGTTTCGAAACACGACATTGTACCAAGACTCCTTTTCACTCCATTATTAGCTCCTCCGATTCTTCCACATACGCTCGCCCTCTTCAACCTCGTACATTTAGTGATGAAACCATCATTTCCTATCCAGTTTGCAGACGTCTTTCCTGAGGAAAAACGGGCTGAACTTCTAAAAATTGTGCAGCATTCTGTTCTTGGATTCTCAGAGTCTGAAGTTTCCCAAGTTAATTCAGTTTGGCCTTTTGGGAGCTACATTCTTTGTAGTAATACAGGGTCTGTTTGTATGGATAATCCCGTGGCTGTAGCGAAATTACTGAATTTGATGCTTGAAGATGCATCTTCAGATTCATGTGTGGAAGATCATCTCAATTACGAGAATTACGTGGCGAAAATCTCGTGGCAGATTCTAACTAGAGGTGACTTACAAGAGGGTAGTCTACTTGGATCAAACTATGAAACTGGAATTGCACTGGCATTGGATGCATCAGACATTACTCAAAGTGTAAGATTTTTATAACATACCAAACCCGAGTAAGGACTAAACTATATGTAATAAATCTATAGGGATCAAATTAGGGTTCTTACCTCCTCAAAATCTTAAACTTTTCGTTTTCTTTCTTGCAGGAGAAGCTAATGGGTGGTGCAAGACATTGTTTAATGATGGCAAAGCAATCGGGCCGAACAAGAAACCTGAAATGTGCGAATCTAGCAATCGATCTTGCAAAAATCTGATAGAATATGTAAATATTTATATTGTAATATTCTGTATTTATTTAGAGTAAGTATTTTGTATTTTAGATATACTGTAATATGTTAGGATTACATAGAATCTCTAGATTTACTGTAAACAGCTAGGAGTCTAGATTGGTTGTATTTCAGTATATATGTACGTTTGACAGAAATGAAATACTACGGAAAATATTCTTTCATGGTATCAGAAGACTAGGTTTTTCGATACGCTTCCACTCTCTCTCTATTTTTTTTCCTTCTTTCCGCCGCCCCCCCTCTTTTTTCCGCCACCACCTTCACACCGGAATCCATGGGTGAACCCACCAAATTTCATCCTGCTCTTTCAATTTCGAATCTGAAGGCTCTAATTCCGATCACCATGGACACAAAAACTGGATCATACAGCAGCTGGGCGGCTCTTTTCAAAGTTCAGGCTAGGGTTCATGACGTTCTCCATCACATCCTCCCTCCGGCGGATGGGGCTGATCGTGCGGCATATTTAAAGGCCAGGGAAGCTGATCGTTCTCTCTGGAATCGACTTGATGCCGATGTCCTACAATGGATTTATGCAACGATCTCACAGGATATCCTTACTTCAATCCTGGTTGAGGATGATACTGCTGAGAATGCTTGGAAAAGCTTGGCTGCGTTATTTCAGGATAACCAAAATTCACGCGCTTTGTATCTCAATAAAGAGCTATCCAACGCTTCTCTGTCTGATTTTTCATCTACTGGTGAGTACTGTAATCATCTGAAATCATTGTCGGACCAATTGAAGAATGTTGGGGCACCGATTACGGACCATGCCCTTGTGTTTAAATTATTGCAGGGTTTGACAGAGCAGTACTCCAATTTTGTCACTGTGATTCAAAATAAGAAGACACTGCCTACGTTCTCGGTGGCCCGCTCTAAATTGGCTTTAGAGGAAGCCACCATTGCCGAGAGATTGAAGGGGGAGAACACCTCGGCTGCTCTTGCAGCATCTCATGACCGCCCGTCTGATAGACCTCGTCCGGCACCGATTTCCCAAGAGGGCGGCGAGGGGCAAATAGGGTAAGTCCGCAATCGGTGCGGAAGAATGGGGTGGAAAGGGCCAGTCTACAGGCAATTCCGACGGTTTGGCCGCAGGGCACGCTTCCGGCCAGAGTCAAGGGGCCGCGGTGGTAGGTTCTACCAGCAGCAGTGGCAGCAGCCTCCATGGTGGGCCATGTACCCCCCCCCCCCTCCATGGGCAATGCCGCCGACTTCTTACCCTACTCGGCCTTTTCAGCCTTATGCACGGCCAGGACAGCAGCCGCAGCCGGGGGTGCTTGGGCAACGACCTGTCATACCACATCAGGCTTATGCGGCGGGTTATGCACCGACTGATATCGCAGAGGCGATGCACACTATGAGTTTAACTCCTCCGGATCAGAACTGGTATATGGACACTGGGGCAACGACTCATATGACATCGTCAGCAGGTAATCTCTCGTCTTATATTAATTCGAGCAATAATTCTACTATTACTGTCGGTAGTGGCCATTCTATTCCGGTTTGTGGTTCTGGGTGTGTCTCATTGTCTCCCCCATACCCCCGCTTAGCTTTAAAAAATGTCCTCCATGCTCCTCACCTTATTAAGAACTTAGTGTCTGTCAGAAAATTCACAGTTGATAATAATGTCTATGTTATTTTTGACCCTTTTGGTTTTCTGTGCATGATATACAGACCCGGACGTGTCTCATGAGGTGTAATAGTACTGGGGATCTTTACCCTCTGTCTCCAAATTGTCCAGCCAAACCGTCTGCTTTTCTGGCCACGTCTCTCTAGCACAACCGGTTGGGTCATCCGGGATTGTCTAATTTAAATTCGCTTAACCATAGTAAACTCATTGATTGTACTAGTACTCCCAGTTCTACTTGTCAATCATGTATTCTTGGAAAACATATTAAGTTGCCTTTTGTTCGTTCGCATTCTGTTACAGTTTCTCCGTTTGATATTATTCACAGTGATGTGTGGACATCTCCTGTTTTAAGTTAAATCGGTCATCGTTATTATGTCTTATTTTTGGATGATTTTTCCAATTATCTGTGGACGTTTCCCATTGCGAAAAAATCCTAAGTATTGCATTATTTTTCGAAATTAAAATCTCATATTGTCACCCAATTCGAGCGTCCCATAAAAAATATACAGTGTGATAATGGGGATGAATATGTTGGTACACCTTTTCGAGATTTTTGTACTACAAATGGCATTACTTTTCGTCTTTCCTGTCCACACACGTCATCCCAAAATGGTAAAGCTGAAAGACAAATCCGAACGATAAATAATATCATGCGTACTCTTCTGTTACATGCCTCTATGCCTTCGTCGTTTTGGCCCTATGCGTTACAAATGGCTACTTATCTACTTAATATTCTTCCGAGTCATTTATTGAATTTTAGTTCCCCTCTTCACGTTTTATACCAAAAAGACCCTTCGTATGATCATCTCCTTGTCTTCGGGTGTTTGTGTTTTCCGTTGTTTCCATCAACTACCATTCACAAACTTCAGTCTCGATCTACTCCTTGCGTCTTTTTGGGTTATCCGCCTGATCATAGGGGTTACTTATGCTACGATTTATCGAGTCATAAAATCATAACGAGTCGTCATGTTCGGTTCAATGAAAATCAATTTCCTTTTTCCACAATGCATAAGCCTACCCCTGCATCCTATGAATTTTTAGATACTGTGATGTTACCTATATTGGCCCAGCACCTATTTAATTCCCCCCAAACAGTAAATGAGCCCGCAACCACCCAGCCCAATCCTCCGGCCTCCCCACCTCCCTCGCCCCCTGCCCAAACAACACCCCAAGCACAGATTCGAGCCCCTCTCGGTCAGCCCCTTGTTCAGCCCGCCCCACCACCGACTCCTTCACAGTCTCGGCCCACCACTAGGAGCCAAAGTGTCATTTTCCGTCCCAACCCAAAATACCAATCCTTTGCCACAAATCACCTTATAGCTGATCGTTCTCCCCTTCCCCGTAGTCCTCTAGAGGCACTTCGGGATCCGAATTGGAAACTGGCTATGAATGACGAGTATATAGCTCTTATTAATAATAAGACGTGGGATTTGGTACCCCGTCCTTCCGGTGTTAATATAATACGATCAATGTGGATTTTTAATCATAAAGGTTCGTTTGAGCGGTATAAAGCTCATCGTGTAGGTGATGGCAACACTCAACGGGTTGGAATTGATTATGGAGAGACGTTTAGTCCGGTGGTCAAGCCGGCTACGATTCGTACGGTTCTGAGTCTAGCACTGTCTAGGCAATGGGATATCAGGCAGTTGGATGTTAAAAATGCGTTTTTACATGGCGAGTTAAAAGAGGTAGTATACATGTATCAACCTATGGGTTTCCGTGATTCAGCCCACCTGGACTATGTTTGCAGGTTGCGTAAATCACTCTATGGCCTCAAGCAGGCCCCACGGGCTTGGTATAAACGGTTTGCGGATTATGTTCTATCTATTGGTTTTGTTAATAGTACTTCAGACATGTCTCTATTTATATACCGGCATGGTTTTGATATGGCGTACCTCCTGCTCTATGTTGATGACATTATTCGACGACATCTTCACCTCAGCTTCGGACCACGCTTGTTGACCGCCTCCGTTCTGAGTTTGCTATGAAAGATTTAGGTCCCTTAAATTATTTTCTTGGCATTCGGGTCACTCGTCATCCGGACGGTTTGTTTTTGTCCCAGCAGAAGTATGCTACAGAGATTATTGATCGGGCAGGTATGAGCAACTGTAAGCCTGCGCTTACTCCAGTGGATACTAAGGGCAAGCTAGTGCATCATCTGGATTTCCTTTTGAGGATCCTACCATTTATCGCAGTCTAGCTGGGGCCCTCCAGTATCTTACGTTTACCAGACCCGACATCTCATACGCAGTTCAGCAGGTATGTTTGCACATGCATGATCCCAGGTTGAGCACATGTAGGCGCTCAAACGTATCATTCGCTACATACATGGCACTCTTCCTTTTGGGTTGCATTTATATTTGTTTACTGTCACGAATCTAGTAGCCTACACTGATGCTGATTGGGGTGGGTGTCCCGATACGCGCCTTTCAACATCAGGCTATTACGTATTTTTAGGGGATAATTTGATTTCTTGGTCATCCAAGAGACAGCCGACTTTATCTCGCTCAAGTGCTGAGGCTGAATACAGGGGTGTTGCAAATGTGGTGGATGAATCATGTTGGCTATGCAATTTGCTACTTGAGCTTCATTGTCCTATGGCTAAGGCCACTTTTGTGTATTGTGATAATGTTAGTGCGGTGTACCTTTCGGGTAATCCTGTCCAACATCAACGCACAAGACATGTTGAGATGGACATTCATTTTGTTAGGGAACAAGTTGCCCGTGGGGAGGTTCGCGTTCATCATGTTCCTTCGCGGTATCAGGTTGCAGACATTTTCACAAAGGGATTACCACTTGTTCTTTTTGAGGATTTTCAATCCAGTCTAAGCGTTCGTGAGCCTCCCGCTACGACTGTGGGGGTGTGATAGAATATGTAAATATTTATATTGTAATAATCTGTATTTATTTAGAGTAAGTATTTTGTATTTTAGATATACTGTAATATGTTAGGATTCCATAGAATCTCTAGATTTACTGTAAACAGTTAGGAGTCTAGATTGGTTGTATTTCAGTATATATGTATGTTTGACCGAAATGAAATACTACGGAAAATATTCTTTCAAAATCAACCACTTAGAGCTCAATTAGAATGGTATAAAACAACTTGTTATGCTTCAGACGACGAATTAGGATACTACGATACCTTCAAGCTTCGAGGTGCAACCAAGAGGCATTTCAAGGTAAATATAAATCGAATCAAGATCGCAAGATTCGGGGATAACGTCGTAGAAATGGTGGCAACAAACCAATTGCCTTACAATTTCCACAACTTCTTGTTGAGCCATTAGACATAGCAGAATACTACAGACAGAGGAAGCATTTGGAGAAAGGCCATTACATGGAACACGGAAGAGAAAAACGTTACGTGGTTTTCGATAAATGGTGGAAGAACGCAATGTTCAAAGAAGACGGTTCGAACACGAGGAGACAGTTTGCGAGTTTAACACAAGATTCGTGCTTTTGGGCTCGGCTCGAAGAAGCGAGAGACGGGTTAAGCTTAATAAGAAGTGAGAGAGATCCATGGAAATTGTCATCAATTAAGGAGAACATTGATGATATGTAGGCCCACTGGGTCGGATTATTCGTAATTGGGCCGGGCCTAGGATGAAAGTTAGATAATGAAGATAAATGAGCCAGTCAAGCTGGGCCACCAAGCGCTGACCAGATCGAGATGCTGGACAGAGTAGTCGGAGGAGCAGGACTCCACTGTGTTCTGACCAGAAGGTTTTCTAGACAGAATAGTAAGCCGAACATGGCGCAAACCGAGTCAACAACGTCTCAACTGCTTACAGACGTGGGTAGACCCCACGTCTAGAAGATAACCAATGGTAACTTCCCAGTACGTCCAGGAAGAGAGACACGATCTGCTACTATATAAAGAACACCATGAACTACGAGGGGGACTTCATTCCAGTTTATAATCTAAATTGGATACGTAGGCATCTCTCTCAAGAGTTCAGTCCACAATCATACCCAAATATTCTTATTCTTGCATTACTTTCCTAATTAGAATTGCCCGATTACCCGATTGTCACATCCATAGAACATCATTTGGCGCTAGAAGGAGGGTCTAGTTCTAGTTAGTGAGTATTAGTACAGGAAAAATGGCACGAAATCAAGGGAATTCAAATAAGCAACAAAATCAGCAAGAGAAAGAAAAAAATCAATCTGGAGATAATAGCCAGTCAAAATGACCAAGAAACCGGAAAAAGGTTATGGAAGAAGGACGATTTAGTAATCCGGATGCTATTAAACAGATGTTGGTAGAAAATTTGGCCAATCTCAAAGGAGAGGAGATAAAGGCCATATTTGAAGCAGTTTTGAAAGCGAGGAATCAAGATAATGACGTTTCTGAAGCACATACCCCGCTTCAAACTGCTAAAAAAGAGAAGCAAGAAGCAGAATCGAGCATACAAGTGGTAGTTGCACACCCAGGGGGTGATAACGCCAGAGCAGAGTTAGATGCCATACTTAAACCCAAGCAAGATGAATTCAGGCTGGTGTCTCCTTTCACTGAGGACATCGATGCATTCCCATGTCCTTCAGGATTCAAAATTCCAAAAATTCAGGCATATGATGGAACTAAGGATCCATACGACCATATGCATCAGTACATTCAACACATGAATTTATATAACGCTCCAGAAGAGATGAAATGCGGGGCATTTGCAACTCTTCTAACAGGAAAGGCAAGAGACTGGTTCAACAAGTTGAACCCCAGATCTATACCGGATTTCCCCACTCTGACCAGAAAGTTCATGCATACATTCATCGCAGCAAGACCTTTCCAGAGAAACCGGACTTATTTGTTGACAGTTAGACAAAAAATTGATGAAACAGTATTACAGTTCATCAAGAGATTCAATGGAGAATCATCCCAGATAGCAGATCTGGATGATAAGTTCTTGGTAGCATCCTTCATAGCAGGACTTAGAGAAGGACGTTTACATGCGAAGCTGAGCAGGAAAGATCCAAGCACAATGGAAGAATGTCTGGAGATAGCATACAGACACTGTCAAGGAGAAGAGGCTAACAGAGCCAAGAGGGAGGAATCCCATAGGGATGCTAAGAAGGGAAAAACTGAAGATAGGAATGATAAAAAAAAGAAAATCTGTTTGGGACAGGGTAACCGCTCCCATCTCTGAAAGGTTAGGGAAGAAAGGTGCTTTGCAGGACAGAGACCTTATTCCTCTGAATAGATCTCGAGACCAAGTGTTGGAAATTATGGAGAAGAATGGAATTGCTAAGACTCCTCCTCCGTTGAGGGGTCCAAGGGAGAAGATAGACCACACCAGGTGGTGCAAGTACCATAAAGACATTGGACATGACTCTGAACAGTGCAGGGATCTGATCAGAGATATCGACGCAGCAACAATAGAAGGAAAGATCGATGAATGCATCGATCGAGCGCAGGGAGATAATCCCAGAGGATTGAGAGAATTCAAAAAACACAATAACAGTCATGATAGGTACAACCAGAGAAGAAACAGGGATCCATCTCCATACGCAAATGGGCATAGAGAAAACGCCCCAATCAACACCGTTAACACAATTGTGGGTGGACCAGGAGACGGAAACAAGGCTGCTCAGGAAGATAAAAGGAGTAGCGCAGAAAAGGACCAGGAAGCGAAAAAGCATAAAGTTATGGGAACCGTTCAGTACGGTCCCAGAGATGCCCTACCAGCCATCGTGAGCAACAAAGGACTGGTAATAGAAGCGGTTATTCAAAAAAATCTGGTCAGAAGGATCTGCGTAGACACGCAAATATTGATAAGCGTCTTGTATTATAGTGCGTTCCAAGCGATGAAACTCTCAGATTCGGAGTTGACTCCCGTATCAACTCCTCTTTTCGGATTTACTGGCCCGCCCATACATCCTGTGGGTATGTTAAAATTATTGACAACTTTTGGAAAAGGGCAACAGAGCAGGACTCTGATGGTGAATTATGTGGTGGTAAAAGCCCCATCTGCATATAATGTGATTCTTGGAAGACCAGCACTAATTGATCTAAGGGCAGTGGTATCGCCTGCACACAACAGCATGAAATTCCCAACTTTCGATGGAGAAGCTACTGTTAAAGGGGACGTAGATGCTGCAAAAAACTACTATACAGCCACAATCAGTGGAAAAATGAAGGTGCAGCAGGTGACAATGGAAGACCTAGTTCCAGATGAAGAAAAAAGTTGGCAATCAAACGATCCAGTGGAATCAATAATGCTAAATGAACTGGACCCTGAATCCACAGTCAGCATAGGATCTTGGATACCGGTGAAACGAAGCGATCTTGATCAAGACTTTGAAAGATTATCAAGATGTGTTTGCGTGAAAGGCAAGTGATATGCCTGGATTGTCAACAGAGTTGGCGGTCCATAAGCTCAACATCGACCCAACCAGGAAACCGGTAAAACAAAAGAAGAGATCATTTGCCCCGAGAAGGATACATGTCGTCCAAAGAAGAAGTGGAAAAGCATTGCGAGCCAACATGATTAAAGAGGTTATCTACCCGAAATGGCTAGCAAACCCAGTGTTAGTCAAGAAACCAGATGGCAGTTGGAGAATGTGTGTGGACTTCACAGATTTAAACAAAGCTTGTCCTAAAGATAGTTACACTTCCCCTAGAATTGACAGGCTAGTAGACTCTACAGTTGGTTATGAGATTTTTGCTTTTCTAGATGCTTATAAGGGATATCATCAGATTATGATGGACCCTGTAGATGCTGTAAAAACTGCCTTTATTACTGAATTTGGTTCCTACTACTATGTGTCTATGCCTTTTGGATTAAAGAATGCAGGGGCTACCTACCAAAGGGCAGTCAACACCATTTTCAAACAACAGATTGGAAAATCTATGGAAGTATACGTTGATGATCTATTGATCAAGAGCATGACTCTTGACCAATATTTGAAGGATGTAGCAGAGGTTTGCCAAGTTTTAAGACAAACGGGAATGAAATTGAACCCAAAAAAGTGTACTTTTGGAGTAAGGTCAGGCAAATTTATGGGTTATATGATATCTAAAGAAGGTATCAGGGCCAATCCTGATAAATTGGAAGCTTTGAAGACCATGCCTGAACCAAAGAATATCAAAGAAGTTCAGCGATTGACAGGAAGATTAGCAGCTCTAAACCGATTCTTGTCAAAATCTGCACAGAAATCATTGCCATTCTTCAAAATTCTTAGGAAGGCCAGTCCGTTTGAGTGGAATGAAGAATGTAAACAGGCATTTCAGGAGTTAAAAGATCATATCAGCCACTTGCCAACTCTAACTCCTCCACAGGAAGGTGAGATCTTGCCTTTTACTTGTCATTTTGTAACGGCGATGAAGTCTTTGTGTTGGTAAAGCAACATGGCATGATACAAAGACCAGTATATTTTGTAAGCAAAGCCCTACAAGGGCCCGAGATTAGATATTCTGAGGTGGAGAAATTGGTCTTAGCTCTCGTACATGCCACTAGGAAATTAAGGCCGTACTTCCAAAGTCACCCAGTGATTGTGTTAACAAACCAACCTTTGAAGCAAATTTTGGAAAAACCAGACAAGTCTGGAAGACTGGCAAAGTGGGTGGTTGAATTGGCAGGATTTGATATCGAATACAAGCCAAGAACAGCAATTAAAGCCCAAGCTTTAGCCGATTTCTTAGCAGAAGAAAAAGCCTTGGCCATAGAGCAAAAAGCTGAACAGACCAAGGCTGAGAAGAACGAAGCTGAACAGTGGCAGCTTTATGTGGATGGAGCTTCCAACAAAGAAGGAGTAGGAGCAAGACTCCTACTCATTAGCCCAAAAGGTGAAGAATTCCCATACGCCCTTCATTTTGACTTTCAAGCTACCAACAATGAAGCAGAATATGAAGCTCTGATAACTGGATTAAATCTAGCACAGAAGTTAGGAGTGCAAAACTTGAAAGTCTATACGGACTCACAGCTTGTAACAAATCATATCAAAGGAGAATATGAGGCAAAAGAAGGCCCCATGAAAAAGTACCTTGCAATGGCACAGAGAATGTTGCAAAACTTCTTAACGATAGAAGTAGAACAGATAACTCGAGCCCAAAATACCAGAGCAAATGCCTTATCCAAACTAGGATCGAATTTCTTGTCCCACAAGAAGGTGTTGGTTGAGCAGTTAAAGCACAAGAGTTGTGATGAGATTGAACTACAACCAATCACACAGGCAGAATCTTGGATGGATCCGATTGTAGTATATCTAAGAGATGGAAGACTACCTGAAGACAAAGTACATGCCAGAAAATTGATAAGACTCTCAGCCAGGTATATGCTCTGTTCAACGACGTTCTGTACAGAAAATCCTATGCAGCACCTTGGTTGAGATGCGTTACTCCAGACGAGGGAGATTATGTATTAAGAGAAATCCATCTCGGGATTTGTGGAAATCATTTGGGAGCAAGAGCTCTGGCCAGGAAATGCAGGCTTTACGGTTATTATTGGCCAGAAATGCAAGGCGATGCAGAGAATCTGGTCAGAACTTGCCGGACATGCCAGGTGCATAGCAACTTATCGCATAATCCTGTACAGGAAATGATACCAATCGTGTCTCCGTGGCCGTTTGATCAATGGGGAGTGGACTTAGTGGGCCCACTACCCCGAGCACCGGGAAATTTCAAGTTTTTAGTGGTAGCAGTGGATTATTTCACTAAGTGGGTGGAAGCTAAACCCTTAACCACCATCACAGCCAACCAAATACAGAAGTTCCTGTGGAAGAATATTCTATGCAGGTATGGGATCCCTAAAGTTCTCATTTCTGATAATGGCACACAATTTGAAGATCAAGGAGTGCAAACTTGGTGCACCAACCTAGGAATCTCCCAACATTTTACATCAGTGGCCTATCCTCAAGCCAATGGGCAGGTGGAGCAGACCAACAGACAGATAAAACAGGGACTGAAGAAAAGGTTGGAACAAGATGGGTCTCATTGGGTAGAACACCTTCCAAATATCTTGTGGGCATATAGAACCACCCCAAACGCTGCTACGCAGGAAACTCCATACTCCTTAGCATATGGATGTGAGGCAATAATACCAGCAGAGATTGGACACAAGTCTCCCAGAACCAAATTGTACTGTCCAGAAACTCAGGAAGTAGACATGTTGCACCTCAAAGATGACTGGAGCACAAAAGGGACATAGCCTTAATACAAATGGCCCGATACAAGCAAAGAATTGCTCAATACTACAACTCCAAAGTTAGAGGTACGTATTTTAAAGAAGGCGATTTAGTTCTGAGGCGAAATGAGGCCAGCAAGCAAGGCCCCACTGGAAAGCTAGACCCAAATTGGGAAGGTCCTTATAAAATTATCAAAGTGCATGGAAAAGGATCTTATCAACTAGCTAATGCCTCTGGCAAAACTGTTCCTAGAAGTTGGAATGCTGTTCATTTAAGGAAATTTTTTCCTTAACATAATTTCATTTTTAAGTAATATTCTCTTGAATGTACATTTCTGTTCGTTATACGATTATTATGTGATGTTCTAACTTGTGTTTAAACACAAAACTAAAAACAGAACGTGGCGGTGCAAGAAAACATGCATATCAAACTTGCAGTGCAAGAATTCTGGGCAAAAGTCCCACTTAAAAATATGAGTGTCAAACTTGCAGTGCGAGGACATCCTGGGCAGAAGTCCCACTTAAAAATATGAGTGTCAAACTTGCAGTGCGAGGACCTTCGGGCAGAAATCCCACTTAAAAGGTATCAATGCCAAACTTGTAGTGCAAGGGCATTCTGGGCAAAAGTCCCACTTAAAAGATATCAATGCCAAACTTGTTGTGCAAGGGCATTTTGGGCAGAAGACCCATTTAAAAGTGTAAGTGCCTAGCTTGCAGCGCAAGGGCATTCTGGGCAGAGAACCCAAAACGCAAGTGTTAAGCTTGCAGTGCAAAATTCCTGGGCAGAGCGCGTAATTAAAGAACAGAATCGAATTTGCAGAGCGTGGGTATTCTGTGCAGCGAAACGTTAGAAATAAAAAAGCAAAGGATGGAAAACCCTTACTTCTCTACAACGCAACAAGGGGAGACAATACTCAAAAACAGAGAATATCAAATTCAAAGTGCAAATTCTAAGGTTCAAAACACCATGCAATTGATTACAGAAGAAACTGCTCGAAAGGGCAGTAAATTCAAAGTTTGCGAACAATAAACAAATTAAGATGCAGGGGGAGCTGGAGATTGAGCAGGTTTCTCTGAGGGCTGAGTGGATTTCTTCTTAGCACATTTGCTGATTATATCCTCCCCACTCTTGTATTCATCATATCGTTTCGTGAAGACTTCACCCGCTTTCTTGTCATACAACCGGTGATTTGGCAGGGTGTTAATCATCAGGTCAGCAGGTTTGGCCTTGTCCACACCAAGTGTGTATCCCCTACGCAGAGCGGGGGCCAATATGATCTGAATTTCTTCATAGGTCTCAGGAGCAGCTTTGTATCCTGTAATGACTCTCTGGACGACATTCTGAGCAGGAGCCTCTTCCATCCGCTTTACTGTCTCATCAAAGTCAGCCTTCATTTTCCTCGCAGTGGCAAGATGTTGTTGATGCTCCTCATTTAGTTTTTTCAGCTGCTCATCTCTAAATTTTATTTGCTCTTCCTGGGTGAATACCAGGCCCCCAGCTTTGGCAAGACTGATCTTCAACTGCTCAATTTCCTGGCGGGCAACGGCCTCAGAAGATTCCAAGCTAGCTATTTTGGCATTAGCCTCATCCAGGAGAATGACTTTCATTCTGTGCCACAGATGGTGTCCTTAGCCATGTTAGATGTTTTCTTGTGCAAAGCTTTGCCGAGCGGTAGTAATGCTGAGACAAAACACATATCGAAAAGTAGAAATTAAAGGGAAATTGAAGCCTTATAAGAAACAACTTACAGAATCAGTGAAGTCATCGGCAGACATTTCCTCAAAATTGAAGGTAGAATCACTTGCCGAGCTACTAGAGGAATTGGACCTATGCCTTTTCTTCTATCTTAAAACAACAGTCCTTAAGGGCATAGCACTCAGGCCAATAGAGTGGCCACTGGGGGTATCCTCTTCCACGGTCAGGTCTACAGGATTAACCGTGCTTATAGTATGCTGGTCAGAAGGATTGGAGGTAGAGACGGTCCCCTGTACAGCATTGCTAGAATCAATACCTCTCTCCGCGTCTTCTTGCTGGCTGAAAGTTTCACCTCCTCTAGGAATAACGGACAGGGTCCGCTCAGAATCCTCCGGTTTTTCTCTATTTCTTCCTCCTCATCAACGTCAATGCTGATCAGATCATCTACATTGGCCAAAAAAAAAAAAAAAAAAAAAATAGTCAAAGTACATTCATAAAGCAAAAATAGGAGCAAAGGCAAACATACATTTTCGATATTGTTTCTTGGTAAACTATACATAACTAGCAGCCCCCTTGATTAGAAGGCGGGCAAAGATCCACCAGGCAGAGCTGGAGCGATAGTGCTCAACGTCAGAGTAATGTTATTGCTGGAAAGGTATTTAACCAGAGCTTCGTCTATAGGATTGATTGAGGTCAAGTTAAATTATTAACTCGATGCCTACTAACACACTAGCAAGAGAACTAGGTTCAATTGTAGTTTAGCTAGATAGAGTTGAGGTCGATCCCACAGAGACTCGGCACAAATAAAACACAACTTTATCCTATTAGAACTAAATTGAAAGGGCGGTCTATGACCAACTAAATGCAGTAAATAAAATAGTGACAACCACAAGACACACAAGACCACAAAGACAGACTAAAGACTACTAAAACACGGATAATACGGTTGATATTATCTAAACAAATAGTATTGATTACGCTTGAATTAGGATGATAACGAGACAAAACAAACGTTAAAGATTAATTATTATGACTACGGGAGTCATCCCCTAAGGTAGATTTAGCTCCGGTTAGGCCCTCTAAATCATCGTGCCTCCATTACGTGACTTCGCCTTTTAATGCCTCCATCTCATATAACTTCTGACACAACTACGAAACTAGGGATGCCGGTATAAACCGTAACCTCATCTAAGCAACATTCCTAGGGTAAGGCGTACTTCTTAGATGCCGATTCAATCTATATCCTAAGTAACAATCACTTTTTGAGTTTCATGTTAAATTATGATGACAAATAATTAAGTTGATCAGGTTTAATTACTCGTTTTAATTCCAAATTAGAGAATCGACGTAGTCGGCCCGATCATAATATTGCCTACACATCACCACGCTCGGTCAACGAGCGACGGCACTTTCGGCGACCGAATGACATGTCTCGACGACCGAACACGCTTACGTGTCGGGACAAATCATGATTACTTCTCAACGTTTCTAACCTAAACACATGGGTTTGTAAATTAATCTACATCAGCGCAATCAATACAAATAAAACTACTCCATAATAAAATATATCGATCTACGAATAAAGATTGCATAATTGAATAGTCATACCTCGAGACGCGAGAGTGACTCACACTCTTTAATGCACTCCCCAACCGGAGAATCTGATGAATCCACAATGTACGAACATAAAGAAAAGAAAACTAAACTAAAAACTCAAATTGTATAAATTGTTTTGTGTTGTAATGGTGTGTTTTTCTCAGCATCGTGGCTGCTGTTTATATAAATTGTTACGCGTTTTCACTCCGCTTTTTCTGACTTGTTCCCCACTCCATGCTTTTGAATTGATCTGATTAATCTTTTTTTCAATGCTCCAATTTTCTTCTCTTTTATCTTGAGATTTCTCGATTGCGTGATAATTATCTTCCCGATTCTTTATGATCTGCAAAAATCAGTATTTATCACACAATTAATTGCTCTTATAATAAAAATAGCTAAATACCAATTATCACATTAATAATCACTTATCATCAAATAATAAATATAAACACGTGATTTAATATGAAATATATATAATTAACTCTGATTTAAGGTTAGAATTGATGACATAAATAGGTATATTTTAACTGTCATCAAAATGCCCCCCACTTAAACTTTGCTTCGTCCCGAACAAAGCATCAATAAGTCATTCCCCAAGCCAACATTTCCCTTGGTCATCTCATGCTTACACAAGAAACCCGAGTCAACTCATACCAGTCATGCTCATAAGATAAGCATTATTCACTACTCGCTATGAATCGAAGTGATTGTGTGCATGTACATTGGTCTTATATAAATGTAGCAAGATTAGAGCTTATGCAGACTTCATATCAAAATTCACCAACATCAGCATTCATACTTCTTATGCCTCGCAATGGTTAAAGCACTAGAACAATAAGCAAGAGCGTATCTATAGGGTTTTTGGACTTGGAGACCGAGTACTACTCAAAGCCTCTAAAAATTCAAATTTTTTTCAATTTTGCATATTTTTCGAATACTACTAATCTCAAGAAAGAAAACTTTTCATAGAGTTCACTAGAACCAGACCTTAGAAACGGCGCCAGAAAGCTGACGGACATTACCTAGGCTAGACGGATCCTAACCGGCAGTGTACCGGGTCAAATTGTAGTGATAAAGTGGTGAGTCAGGTGTCGAATCCTCAGGGAAAAAGTGGTAATTCTTTTAAGTGTGGTTAAACACCAAAGAGCTGCTATTAACTCGATCTAAACCGTAATTTTATAACACAGATTACTACTACTCTAACCAACATAAAATAAATGCGTAATTTAAAAGTTATTCTAATATAATATATATAGATATATAAATATATATAGATGTACATAAATAGTAAATTATATATATATATATATATATATATATATATATATATATATATATATATATATATATATATATATATATATATATATATATATATATATAAATATATAGATACCAATATATAGTTTATAGACTAGACTAGCCAAAGTATATGTAATCAATTTATTTGATCTTTTCAATTAATAGAATGTGCTCGATCTTCCTTTTATTAGGTCCAATTGAATAAATGAAACGGTGTACTCCTATTGTCAACAATTCCTCCTCACACGAGCGTATGAAATTGTCATATGTCAAATTGTCATCACCCAATGTCCACAATCGCCCAGGCTAAACTTAGTTAGTCAAAACAGTGCAGTATAAATCTACCCCGGATAAAAGAGGTGATTCCATTTGTCAGATGGCCGATGTTATTCAAGAGGCTCCGGTTGTCAAGCGGATCGATTTAACACAAACGGTGTAGTTTCAATTAAACTGTGATTTTAACATTATTAAGATCTCGAGTACAAAGTTAATAAGATTTGTTTTTCTAGGACAAATCTGCCCCCGGGTAGGAAATAGGATTCCGTTAATCAGACGGCCATTTTTACCCTCCGGTTTTTCTATTTTTACTCATATCCTGACTTCTCTGGTCAGTTCATCGCCAGGTTATATGTGGTATTCATCATGGTTGATTACATCATTCCGAATATGTTATCTTTACGTAGCGAAATAGAAAAAGATTCATTTTAACTCAATTTTAATCACTTTTACTTAGACATCATTCTTTTAACGAAAAGATCGAAATAATACGATTACATAACTTTGGCTAGTTATTAGATCTAGCCTAATAACATTATAAAAACTAAAAAGAAGAAAATAACAAACATAAACATAAATACTTCAGAAAAGTTACCCGATTACAGATGCTGATTCAGAAGTTGTATTCTTCCAGACATAACAACAACTCTAGCAACACCGGACTTCTGATAATTTCCCGAGCATTATTACGATACTACTACTACTAATTTATTCCCGGCTTAAGGCCTATTTACAAACTAAAGAAAAGAGGGGATAGAGAATATATATAGGATATTGTATATATATATTGGTACACCTTGAAATGAGCCTCTCGATCTCCTTTTATAGAGACTTTCCTCCTTCCCGGACCGGTCCTGAAAATTGGCGGATCGGTCCGGTGTAATGATGACAATCATTACAGATTAGTTATAAGCATGTGAGCCCATGTTACCCTTAATCATCATCGATCTTTGTGTAATTATATATATAATTATATATAATTACATAGCTAACTTCTAAAAATCGTAACTTGAGTTCTCGATATCGAATGACATAATCAAACTTCCGTTGAAAAGCTCGTTGAATTCTCTACAACTTTCATCAAGGCCACTTCTTCAGAAAACGTATTCTTGATGAGCCATTTGTATTACGTGTCCTTTTCGAGATTTTTCAATAGTACGAATCAATTAGCCACTTGACCACCATTTGAGTTGTAGACCTCTAATCTTCATGATTCAAAGTGCTTTAGAAAGCTCATATGAAGATCTTCAACTTTCATGAAGAACATTTTCCCAGAAAATGTCTTTTTAACGAGCCATTCCCAATACGTGTCGTTTTCGAGATTTCATTATTAATAACCGATTAACCACTTGACCATTTAAATTGAGTGATGCTTTATAACTTCCTTCCAACGACTTGAATTGACTTCAAAAAGTGTCTCTACTCGGGATTTCAGTTCATCTTAGGATTTTGCAATGAAATAAACACAAAATACCCGTGTAAAATAGACACAACACTCCGGTCACTAAAAACCGGTACAAAAACTACAACTTTTTACTATAAATACTAACTTTTACTACTAACTATACTAAACTATAAAGATTAATATTTCATACTAATTATATCATAATTTCATATATTTTACATAGAATTCGTCAATAAAACATAATAATATAACGAAAATTTAATCATATAAAAGTTATACATCAACTACTCCCCACTTAGCTTTTGATCGCCCTCGAGCAAAAATAAGCGGTAATATATAAATAAAAGATAACATAATTGAATAAATTAAAATTTCCATAGTAATATATATCGCCAATATTATAAACATATAAGTTATAACTTTTATAAAAATTTAATAAGAGAGAAAGTTTATATAACCTAAATAAATTAAGTATCAAATGTTAATCAGATGGAAACATGCATGCAATAATTCATAAATATAAATAAAATATTAGAATTACTTTCTGTCTCGATTATTACGAATTTCTGGAATCATTAACTAAGTCAGATAGAAGACACAATGGCTTATAATATATTAGGATAGGACATTGGTTAATCGAAAAGATAGAAAAAGAAATCAAAAAGAGAAAGAGGCAAGTCGTACGTACCTACGTCTTCACATTTTTGATCAAAAACAATTCCGATTAGTAACATCCTTTTATTCCAACTATTTTTCAGATTTTCTCTCTTTTTTTTTTTTTTTTAATATTAAGAACTAAAGCGTGAGTGTGTGTAGAAAAATCAAATTTTACAAGCATTGCTTCATCAAGATTGATCGGAGTACTACTCTTTCGATCTAAAATTACGAGTCCGGTTTCCTTAAACCCGTAATCATTCTTGAGATCTAATGATTCGACTTATGCCTTCATTCCCAGCAATAGGACATTTCGAGATAATACCCTAAATTTGGACTACTATCATCAGGCATTATTATTATTTATATATGGTCGATCAAAGATAGGGAAGATACCTGATATTCAATTAGTTCTGTGTAAAAAATGGTGCTTTGTTCTTAATATTTTCTTTCATAGGACATTAATATATCTGAACTCATTGCCAAAATCGACTATTTTGCAAGTGTCATGAGGTGAAAACATCTATATTAGAACCTATCTACCTATTCCAATCTCAGTATATACCATTTTTTCTCAACTCTTAACTCTTTTGTCATCATCTCCTCTCATAAGTGCGCATAAAACTCGAAGGATTTCAAAGAAATGTAGACCAAAACAAGCTAAGGGTCGGAAATTTCTAGTTAATCAAAATGGCTAAATTCAGTGAGGTCTTGATCACTCTTTAAAAAATCGAGGTAGGGTCAAAAATTGGAAATTTATTCAGGTAGGCTATTTAGTTATAGTTATATTTTTGTGGTGCCAAAAATCATCATTCCTAATTTTGATTCCAAATTCATAATTTATCTTGAAAAGAAAAATATTCTAAAAATTTATTTATGAATATAAAAATTACTTGAATAATTCCATAAAAGAAATATTTGACAAAAATTATTTAGTTATACATACTTAAAATCTTAATAAAATTTATAAAAGATATATATATTTATAATAAATCTAATATATTTTACCAAATCAAAAATTAATCTTTTCAAATTATATCATTTTTATTAATATATTAACTAACTTAAATCATTAAGAAAAACTAATCAAAACTAAGCAAATAAGTAATTAAAGTACTAATTTATATGAAAGATCTAATTATTTTTTTTATTATTTTTGAATATTTTAATGAAATTTTCTAACCTAACTCTACTCCCCACTTACGAAGTGGCATCGTCCCGATGTTCAATGAGTATGAAAAAGTAGGTTCGAAAATTAAATTAAAATTATAGATGATCGTTATAAACATCGATAACACGCGTATATTAAAAACAAACAAACATATATATTAAACAAAAAGAAACTATTACAAACTAAAAGATTCAAAATAAAACAAACTTACTAACTAACTTACTTAACTCCTTTATTAAAACAAACCATTCTTAAACTAAATTAAAAACTAACAACTAGCTTAAATAGTCGACGAACAACCCGGATTCTCAACCGGTAGCAATCCTCTACGATAATCACGAGACGGATATATCTCGTCAGAAGCAATTTCAGGGACTTCATTCAAATGAATACATAACCTTGAAATTAACCAATCAAAAGGCATCGGCCTTCCATTATTATACCGTTCTACTGCAAAGTTTACTGCCGTCTTAAAAATCAAAATCCCCCAGTCCACATGAGCTCCGCTTATCAACGCAAATAACAAAAGTATTTCATTATCACTAACCCACGCAAAGTCACTAGTCGGATAGACTCGTGAGTTAATGAAGTGTTTCCATGCTCTCAGATGAGCGGTGTAGAGTGAAGTGGTAGAGTCGTAATTTTGATCGAACTCGAAACAAATCTTGAAAAGCTTCCGTGACATAGTTGACAACGTTAAAGGAGTTCCTAACGCCCATTGATATTCAAAATGAAGATTATGGATTTGATTGAAAATTGGTATTTAAGTAAATATGATTGATGATATGAGGTGAAAAGTGAATAAGTGTACCACGAACGGATACAAGTTGTGACGGATTGACAGTACTGACAGTAGAGAGAGCGGAATAAAATTCCCTAACGACTGAAACATTTATTCTACCTCTTGGATTCCTTACAAACTTTCTCCAACCTCTACTCTGAATTAAATCCTTCCCTGATTGATCAATTTTTTCGTAGTTAATACCCTTCTCTACCAATATTGGAGAATTTGCAAACCTCGCATTCACCGACAAATAAACATTTGAAGCGCTATACTCCGGGACAGGAACATCTAATGCCTCCGGATCATAAGAATTGACTGACGGTGATGACCGGTTTGACATTTTAGTTGAAACAGATGAAAATAATTTAACAGATAGAAAGGTGAAAGTAACTAAGTGAAATTGTAATTTTTCACTCTCAGCTTTCTTTCCTTAAATGAACAAACATTGAGAGTATACGTGGCTGCATATTAACACTCTCAACATGACTAAGCAAATTTTAACTCCCGGATCGGTCCTGAAAACTGACCGGACCGGTCCGGCTTCAAAATGGTGTCACCGTATAAAGGTTGTAAAATTCAAGTTCGCTTGGTTATCTAAAATAGACTTCAAGGCTATTAAAATATATAAAGGTAAATAAAGATTATCTAAATGATACGATACATGAAAAAAAACGACATATAAATGATACAAATATTTTTTAGATTTTTGATGAAATATTTAAATACTACTAAAAATAATTAAATTTACTACTACGACATAAAACGATTATGAAAACGAAAAACTATTAAATTAGCAAACTTAGCATTTAAGAAAGTTAAAATGCGGAAAATAAAATAAACAGACAGAAAATGTTTAAAAATAATAAAGTTGTTCGAAATCAAACAATGTCAACATCATCATCCTCAACAGGATAAACTGGATCATTCAAACTTGGAATCGATGACGTAACTGGATGTGGAAACGTGGTCGTGGTCCGAACTGAACTGTCGAGACCTAACGAACTCATACTCGACGTCATCCTTGCAAAATCCGAAAATCCTCCCCAGCTAGATGTAACAGCACCCTGAGAACCTGTATAAAAGACACCCTGACCACTAGACTGGCTTCCAAAAGGATTTGGCATATGATGAAAGCTCTGAGATGGTGGGATAGGTGCTATCCAATCTGGTAAAGTATATGGGTCAGATTGACAGGGCGGATAGGCAACTTTATCGAAAGAAGGATCAAGATGCATCTGCTCATGTCTCAACATCCCTCTACGTAAATCATCACTTCACCGCCCTACTCGCAAAGAAATAAGGCCATATTAGCTTTGTCCCTCGGGCTACATCTGACACTAAGGATTGGAACATACCGTATGTAATGGTGCTTGGAAAAGAAGTCTGCTGCTGCTGATCAGAAAAAGATGAAAATGCTGAAACTGGTGGAACTGGTGGAGGTGCACTACGTCTAACTATCGAGTCTATCGAACCCTCCGAGACCTCCTCGGACTAGGGCCTATCGGGGACTCATCTCGCCATAGTTAATTTGTCGTTAGATAGGAAAGGAACTCCCGATCTACGACATAAATCCGAAATAAAGCCAGGAAAGTACATGTGACTCCTCGCTTGGCGCGATAACAATAAACTCGAAAACCCTTCTATACATGATCTTCCCCACATCCACCTTAATATCATGAATCATTGCCCAAGTAATGCATAAATCTTCTTTACCAAAGGCGGTGTGTTTGGTAGTGGGATAGAGAGTATGGCTCAAAAATCTTTTGATTGCCCTCAGATCTCTAAAACACTTCCCATAATTAAATCTGTTGTCCACCCACTCTGCTGTAGCATCAAACTCCCTCTGAGCTCTAGAGGCAATCTGCTCATACATAGCAGGATCATCTAATCTATAAACAGCTCTATAATCCTCATCATCTGGAAAAACTTCTACCCCTAAAACAGCATTGATAAGATCCGGATTAAAAGAAACATGTCTAGACCTAAGGGGAATAGACTCTATCATACTACCCTCAGTGGGTGTCAAAGTAGACAGAACTGCATAAAACTCTGCCACTAAGGTATTATTGATCTCTCCTGTCCTCTGAGCTGCAAAATCCAACCATTGGCGTCTCGCAAAAATACGCCTAACTTCCTCTCCTAAGTCATCAAAATCTAAGCCTCTCTCCAACACAACTCCACATTTACTATAGATATTATTATAAGCATTCTTAGCTTGAGGCGAAGCTATAGCAGCAAAACTAACAGACTCTTCTTCCGGTGTTAAATCTTTAAGACCTACGACCGGTACTTCTATTGGAATATTAGGCTTTCGTTTCTTAGAGATTTTGCGACTAGATGAGGCCATTCTACGAATTTTGGAATAACAAAAGAACAACAAAAACAAAAAACAACACAAATAAAATGTCACAACACACTTAAAAATCAAAACAGTTGAAAATAAATCTAAAAATTACAAAAATCATGAAATTGATAACTAGAGTAAACAAATTATACCTTATAATGAACAAAACGGTGAAAAGTGGCCGGAAAAGTCGTAGAAGCCACCGGGATGAAATGGAGCTTGTGTTTGATCTTTTTCGAATTTTTCACTTGTGGTGAAGAGAGGAGAGCAAAAGAGGAAGAATGTATGTAATGATTTAGTGTAATTTGTTATTTTAAAGAGAAAAAGAGAATTTTTGGGGGTGGAGGTGGTGGTGCGGCTGCTGTTTGAAGAAAAGAGGAGAAATGAAGAAGAAAGAAATGTCCCGTCCTTTTTAGGTTAATTCGAACCCGGATCGGTCCTGGACAAGGGCCGGATCGGTCCGTGTGAAATTTTTATGATTTTTCGATTTTTTTTTTATTTTTTTGAATTTTTGATATAAAAACTTGTAAGACTCAATAAAAACTTAATAAAACTAGAAAATAAAATTTATAAATTTTATAACAATTTCTCAAAATTTATAAAATCTTTATAAAACTTATTTAAAAGTTTATAGAGATTCAATAAATTTCTATTAATTCTTATAAAATATCTAAAAACTTAAAAAAAAACTTTTTATAAAACTTTTATAAAACTCCTTAATTTTATAAAGATCCAATTTTATAAAATTTTCAAAGTTATGCAAAAATTTTATAAAACTAAAAACAATAAAAGACTAGAACTTACGGGGTTTCTAATTCTTCAATTTCTACAAACTCCAGATTTCTAACATACCGTTCAAGCAAACTAAATCCTAAAAACGTAGCGTTTGAATTAAGTCTTGGAATTCCATCGGGATTTTCGGTTAACCACCTAATCGTTCCCTTCTTAATTACATTCAAACACTCATTCTGAGATTGAGTTATATTTTTCCCACATTGCCCACTGTGTTCAATCTTTCCACAGATTCTGCGCTTCCTTAAAAACTTAGCCCTTCTCTTTTTCGAGCTTCTCGACATACCATTACAAACTTCTTTCAATTTTTTCTCTCTCAACAATTGCTTGTTCTTTCCAAAAACTAAAGCTTCTATAGTAAAGGCAATATCCCTATCAAAACCTAAATTTAAAAGTAAAACAAAAATTCCTAATCTATCTAAAAAAGACATCCAGTTCTTTTACGTCTATCCGGTAAAAGACGAATGTAGTTTAGACATATAAAAGTAAAGATAAAACCTGGTAATTTGATACTTTCACTTTTGAGCCTTTCGCTTTTAGTCTTTCGGAGGGTCGATCAAAGAACATCACTTCATTTATGAGAGAGACTTCTTCACCTTCCGTAAATAGCTTCACCTTGTGACCATTGGCTATAAAAGTTGTATTCCCATCGATTAGTTCAACGACTCAGATTATAAACTCGTGTTACTTTAAATCTCGTCCATCTTGATTTAAGCTTTCACGAAACAACTTTAAACGTGAATTGTACAATAACACTCGATCACCTACACGGAACTCACGACTATAGATTCTCTTATCATGGAAGGATTTCGTGCGTTCATATAGATTCGAGCATTTTCATAAGAATCAAGGCGAAATTATTCTAATTCTATTAATCAAGTAATCTATGATCACCGATGACCTTAGGATCGAAATTCGAAAATCTAATAGCCCGAAGGCTCGGTGTTCTAACTCTCTTGGGAGATGACAAGATTTACCAAAGACTAATTTGTAGGAGAACGACCAATTGGAGTTTTAAAAGTCATTACAGTATGCCCATAACGCATCATCTAGTCTAACCGCCCGATTTTACGGTTTGAGTCCACTGTTTTTCTATGATTCTTTTAATCTCTCTATTCGACACCTCTGCGACCACTGGTTTGCGGATGATAAGGTGTTCCTAACTTATGCATTACACCATATTTTTCAATTAACTTAGTAAATGGTCGATTGCAAAAGTGTGAACCTCTATCACTAATGATCGCCTTGGAATGCCATATCTAGTGAATATGTTCTTTTTAAGGAATCGTATGACAACCTTGGTATCATTAGTGGGAAGAGCTTCAGCTTCTACCCATTTCGAGACATAATCTACCATTACAAGAATAAATCTTTTTCCAAACGATATAGGGAAAGGTCCCATGAAATCTATACCCCAAACATCAAATAACTCACATTCTAAAATAGGTTGCATAGGCATTTCATGTTTTTTAGAAATATTTCCCCATTTTTGACATGATTCACAAGATTTAACATATGTATAAGCATCTTTATAAAGTGTAGGCCAATAAAAACCACATTGCAAAACTTTAAAGCAGTTTTCCAACCTCCATGATGACCTCCTGCCTCACGATCATGACAAAATGATAAAACACTTAAAATTTCATTATCAGGCACACATTTTCTGATTATCCCATCCGAACATTTACGGAAAAGGTCTGGTTCCTCCCAGTAATAAAATTTTAAGTCATAAAAGAACTTATTTTTCTGTTGCCAAGTCCAATGAGACGGAATGTAATCACAGGTTAAGTAGTTAATGATATCTCCAAACCAAGGTGAATTTTCCTTAGAAGGAATTCTTTTCTTTAATAACTGCATGGTTGAAGGAGTATCGATTCTAAACAGTTGTTCATCAGGAAATGAATCTTTAATTTCAATTCCTATTTCTTCATCAGTTTCCATTCTACTTAGATGATCTGCTACTACATTCTCACTTCCTTTTTTATCTTTAATCTCAATATCAAATTCTTGAAGTAGGAGAATCCATCTAAGAAGACGTGGTTTCGCATCTTTCTTACTCAGTAAATATTTCAATGCTGAATGGTATGTATAAACTATTACCTTAGAGCCAACAATATACGATCTAAACTTATCTAAGGCAAAAATCACAGCCAACAGTTCTTTTTCTGTAGTTGCATAGTTCAGTTGAGCTGCATTTAACGTATGAGATGCATAGTAAATAGCTTTAAGAATTCTATTATATCTTTGACCTAAAACAGCTCCTACAGCTAAATCGCTTGCATCACACATAATCTCAAAAGGTAAATTCCAGTCTGGTGCTACCAATACTGGTGCAGTAATCAACTTCGCTTTCAGGGTCTTAAATGCTTCCATACATTTACTATCAAAATTAAAAGGTACTTCTTTTTCAAGCAAATGACTTAGAGGTTTTGCTATCTTTGAAAAATCTGCAATAAATCTCCTATAAAATCCTGCATGTCCAAGAAATCCTCTTAGCGTTCTTAGATTAACTGGTGGAGGCAATTTCTCGATTACCTCGACTTTAGCTTTATCAACTTCGATTCCTACTTCAGAGATTCTATGACCTAGTACAATTCCTTACGAAACCATCAAATGACATTTTTCCCGATTAAGCACTAAATTGGTATCCTCACAAATTGTAACACTCGTTCTAAGTGTAACAAACAGCCCTTTAAAGAGTCTCCGTAAACACTAAAGTCGTCCATAAAAATTTCTAAGAATTTCTCAACCATATCGTAAAATATAGACATCATACATCTTTGAAACGTGGCAGAGCATTACATAAACCAAACGGCATTCTTTTATACGAAAGTTCCATAAGGACAAGTGAAAGTAGTTTTTCCCTATCTCCTGCTTTGCAATGAATATATCTCAAATATCTGAATAACCATCTAAGAAACAATAATACTTATGTCCACTTAAACGCTCCAACATTTGCACTATGAATGGAAGTGGATGATGATCTTTCTTAGTATGATCATTTAGTTTTCTAAAATCAATGCACATTCGATATCCTGTAATTTCCTTGTTGGAATCCATTCATTCTTATCATTCTCTTTCACTTGTGAAACCTCCTTTCTTTGGTACAACTTGAGTTGGACTTACCCATTCACTATCCGATATAGGAAAGATTATTCCCATTTCTAATAGCTTAATAACCTCTTTCTTAACGATTAACGCAAATTCGGGTTGGCGGCGTTGCGGTTGAATACAAGGTTTAGCATCTTCTTTCGAATTATCTTATGAACACATATCTCGGGGCTAATACCTCGAATATCGGCAATCATGTCCATCCAAAAGCTTTCTTATGCTTTTTCAACATTCTAAGTAATTGATCTTCTTGTTGCTCCGTTAAAGACGATGAAAATAATAAGCGGTAAAAGGTTATTAGTTTCAAGAAAAGCATATTTCAAATTTAAAGGTAATGGTTTCAATTCCGTTCTTAGGCGGATCTTCTATTGATGATTTAAGAACCGGTCCTTCTAGTTCTAACTCCAAATACTTATGCCATGGTGGTTTAAAAGTAAAAGCGCCTTTGTCTAGAGAAAGGATTATCTCTTTCATTTCAATGTCTTCCTCATCTTCTTTATAGATAGACGAGAGTTAAGCATTCTTCTAATCTGTCTTCAAAAGTTGGTAATCGATTATCATAGACGTAATGAATATCTTCTATAAATGAACATGATTACGGTGATGTGTATTGATGGTTCATAGCTTTGAAAATATTGAAAGCAACTTCATCTTCATTGACTCTCAAAATTAACTCTCCTTTACGAACATCGATTAAAGTTCTCCTGTAGCTAGAAATGGACGTCCTAAGATAAGTGGCGCTGAAAATCCTTCTTCCATTTCCATAACTACAAAGTCTCTGGAAAATAGAACTTGTCTACCTTAACCAATATGTCCTCAATTATTCCTTTAGGGTACTTAATCGATCTATCTGCCATTTGCAGAGTCATTTCGATCTTAGTAAGCTTTCCTATGCCTAGCTTTCTATAATCCTCATAAGACATGAGATTCCTCTAATTTTTTCTTATTTGATAGTATATCTTTCAAAAACTTTCCATAGGCGGGCATATTTATCGAGCTTCGATAATGGGGATATTAACATGAATATGACGAAAAGTATCAAGGAAACGAGCATACTGACGATCTTCTTAATCTTTTAATTTGATCTTTAGGTGGAAAAGGTAAAGATTCTAAATCTATAACCTTTGGTTCTGAATTCATTCTCTCTTTTCCTTTATCCTAAAACTTTTGAGTATTACTTGATCGCCATGTTTCAGGTTTTTGAATTTTTTCCTTTAAAATATTCCCTGAATCAATCTCTACTTCAGATTCCTTCGGTTTTTCCTGTTTCTCATCCTTGTTCTCTTTATCTTCTATTCTCACATGTTCCTTGAATAGATTCCTTAAATCTTTATCCATGGGATCTTTCAAAATTCTAGGGATTTTTACCCATTTTTCACCTTCATTCTCAGGTTCCAAACTTCTATTCCTTTTCAAGAAATTCTCTATGATTTCTTCTTCCTCATCAGTAAAGTCAAGTTCATCTTTAGTCTCTTCATTTTTTCTATCTAAATCATTTTCTACTTCATTATTCCCGAAGTTTTCTACTCCATTACTACCATAGAGTTTCCTACTTCTCGTAACTACAACATTTACCTCTCTTGGGTTTCTTTCAGTATTACTTGGTAATCCTCCAGGAGGTCTACTGTTGTTACGTTCACCTTCCCTACTCAAATGATCTTCCATATTCCTTAATGAAGCTTCTATCGTTTTCATTCTGGTATCATGTCCATTCATAGATGTTTTCATTGAACTCATATCCTTACTGATTGAACCTATAGAAGTCATCATTGTTTCCATATTCTTAGCTTGAGTAGATACTACACCCATCATATTTTCCATCAGTTTTTCCCATTTTTCAACCCTTTCAGATTGAGTTGAACTTTGAGTTACTGGTATACTTTGAGTGGTATGTTGAGGATAGGATCTAGGTAATGATTGTAAATTCTGATTAGATGTATTTCCTTGATAAACTTGATTATTATTCATATTCTTATCTTGGAATGGGATACGGCGGTTGTCCTTGCTTACTAGGGTTTTCGACCATCTAAAAGTCGGGTGGTCTCTTCTAATAGCATTAAACGAGTTTGAATATGCATTGTTCAAATTCCTATGCTGCTGAAGAAAACTCACCTCCTCTCTTGAATATCTTGTTGGTTCTTCTATCCCTAATGACACATTATCATGATTTGAGTATTCAGTTGGCATACTATTTCCTGAATTTTTATTCTTACCTTGTTGTAATCCATCAAACTTTCTACTCAAATTCTCCAAGTTTGCTAGAACTTCCGTGTTTGACGTACATTCTCCTGCAAAAGCTACTTTTCTAGTGCTAGAACCGGTTTCCCACATTACATTATTTTTGGAAATCTTTTCTATAGCATCGTAAACTATTTGAGCTTCACTCATCATTAACGAACCACCACATGCATGATCTACATCAACACGTGAATCCTTTCTTAGTTTACTGACGAGAAAAAAAGTTGAATTTCCATATCTAAAGAATAACCATGATCGGGACAAGCTCTTAACAATTTTTAAACCTTTCCCGAGCATTCCCAGCGTTTCTTGAGATCCTTGTCTAAAATTAGCAACCTCGACCTTTAATTCCAAATTCCGTCTGGAGTGAAATATTGTTTGAAATTTCAGTTTGAATATCCTCCCAACTAGTTAACGAGTGGTGTGGAAGAGACATAAACCAATCTCGGGCTCGTCCTTTTTAGAAAAAAGGAAACATAGTCATCCTTGTTAATTCCTTATGAGCACCTTGACTTTTGGTCAGATTGCACGCTTCTTCAAACAGATAGAGATGATGATGTGGATCTTCATCATCTTCTCCTAGAAATTGGGCTCTTCGTCAATTAAACCAAAAGATGAGACTTAATTTGAAATTATTCGCTCCTTCATTGGGTAAAAGTATGGGATTATTAGTCCGGTTTCTCCTAATAGTTTGATCACGAGATAGGTCTTGGGTTTGGCGGATTGTTACGATTATTACGTTCCGATCTTGATTGATTCTATTATTATTATTACGATTATTATTAAGATTAACAGATTTTGGCCATGCCCTAAAGCATGATCTAGCCTCTGCTCGTTTGTTTCATCACTAGTTTCAAATGCATTTTTTATTTTTATTAGAAGATGATTCTGGTCGAGATTTCCTGACTAGTATGACCTCGTTTGCTCTCTATTCGCAACTGCCTTTCGTAAGCGTTTATATCAGGCTTATAAGGAGTAAGTGAGGCTTTACCGCTTCTGGTCATCAACTAACGAAAATAGAAAAATGCTCGAGTTTTAAAGAAGAAGAAAATTGGTACTAAAAGAAGTAGATACCAACGAAAAATAAAAAAAAGAAATGTGATAAGAAGAGTGTTGGTTTATCCTCGAGAATTTTTAAGCTAATACAAGTAGTAACCATTGACACAAAAAAAAATTAGTAGACGTTGTTCCCGGCAACGGCGCCGAGGAAAAAGTCGACGTCACGTAACTGGACCTTAGAAACGGCGCCAGAAAGCTGACGGACATTACCTAGGCTAGACGGATCCTAACCGGCAGTGTACCGGGTCAAATTGTAGTGATAAAGTGGTGAGTCAGGTGTCGAATCCTCAGGGAAAAAGTGGTAATTCTTTTAAGTGTGGTTAAACACCAAAGAGCTGCTATTAACTCGATCTAAACCGTAATTTTATAACACATTACTACTAAAACTCTTTACCAACATAAAATAAATATATAATATTTAAAAGTTATTCTAATATAATATATATATATATATATATATATATATATATATATATATAAATATATAAATTATATATATATATATATAAATATATAGATACCAATATATAGTTTATAGACTAGACTAGCCAAAGTATATGTAATCAATTTATTTGATCTTTTCAATTAATAGAATGTGCTCGATCTTCCTTTTTATTAGGTCCAATTGAGTAAATGAAACGGTGTACTCCTATTGTCAACAATTCCTCCTCACACGAGCGTATGAAATTGTCATATGTCAAATTGTCATCAGTCCAATGTCCACAATCGCCCAGGCTAAACTTAGTTAGTCAAAGCAGTGCAGTATAAATCTACCCCGGATAAAATAGGTGATTCCATTTGTCGGATGGCGATGTTATTCAAGAGGCTCCGGTTGTCAAGCGGATCGATTTAACACAAACGGTGTAGTTTCAATTAAACGTGATTTTAACATTATTAAGATCTCGAGTACAAAGTTAATAAGATTTGTTTTTCTAGGACAAATCGCTTTGGTAGGAAATAGGATTCCGTTAATCGACGGCCATTTTACCCTCCGGTTTTTCTATTTTTACTCATATCCTGACTTCTCTGGTCAGTTCATCGCCAGGTTATATATGGTATTCATCATGGTTGATTACATCATTCCGAATATGTTATCTTTACGTAGCGAAATAGAAAAAGATTCATTTTAACTCAATTTTAATCACTTTTACTTAGACATCATTCTTTTAACGAAAAGATCGAAATAATACGATTACATAACTTTGGCTAGTTATTAGATCTAGCCTAATAACATTATAAAAACTAAAAAGAAGAAAATAACAAACATAAACATAAATACTTCAGAAAAGTTACCCGATTACAGATGCTGATTCAGAAGTTGTATTCTTCCAGACATAACAACAACTCTAGCAACACCGGACTTCTGATAATTTCCCGAGCATTATTATGATACTACTACTACTAATTTATTCCCGGCTTAAGGCCTATTTACAAACTAAAGAAAAGAGGGGATAGAGAATATATATAGGATATTGTATATATATATTGGTACACCTTGAAATGAGCCTCTGATCTCCCTTTTATAGACTTTCCTCCTTCCCGGATCGGTCCGGTGTAATGATGACAATCATTACAGTTAGTTATAAGCATGTGAGCCCATGTTACCCTTAATCATCACTGATGGTGTGTAATTATATATATAATTATATATAATTACATAGCTAACTTCTAAAAATCGTAACTTGAGTTCTCGATATCAGAATGACATAATCAAACTTCCGTTGAAAAGCTCGTTGAATTCTCTACAACTTTCATCAAGGCCACTTCTTCAGAAAACGTATTCTTGATGAGCCATTTGTATTACGTGTCCTTTTCGAGATTTTTCAATAGTACGAATCAATTAGCCACTTGACCACCATTTGAGTTGTAGACCTCTAATCTTCATGATTCAAAGTGCTTTAGAAAACTCATATGAAGATCTTCAACTTTCATGAAGAACATTTTCCCAGAAAATGTCTTTTTAACGAGCCATTCCCAATACGTGTCGCGTTTTGAGATTTCATTATTAATAACCGATTAACCACTTGACCATTTAAATTGAGTGATGCTTTATAACTTCCTTCCAACGACTTGAATTGACTTCAAAAAGTGTCTCTACTCGGGATTTCAGTTCATCTTAGGATTCTGCAATGAAATAAACACAAAATACCCGTGTAAAATAGACACAACACTCCGGTCACTAAAAACCGGTACAAAAACTACAACTTTTTACTATAAATACTAACTTTTACTACTAACTATACTAAACTATAAAGATTAATATTTCATACTAATTATATCATAATTTCATATATTTTACATAGAATTCGTCAATAAAACATAATAATATAACGAAAATTTAATCATATAAAAGTTATACATCAAGTATCCCCCTATCTTAGATTAAGCATAGCATCGAATATTACCACAAGCACGGGGCTACTTTGGTAATGTTACTACAAGCCCAGTGTTTTAATGCATTGTCAAAACACAGGTACGTCCCAAGCTTATTACTCCGCTTTTGTTGGCTAGAAGATCAGAATATATCAGTCGACCAATATCGACACTAGGTCCTCATAACCAATTATCTACGCAATGTACACATACTTCTTTCAATTATTATAACTCATGCGGTACTAAACGATTCACATGTTGAGTAATTGAACAATACCTAACTACTTGCAATTGTTGGCATGAATATCCTTAAGTCTACTAACAATTTATCGCAAAGTATAATATGACCACGTACTCACGCAACTTGGTTCATTTCTATCAATTCTAAGTATAAGAACTTCACAAGTTTAAGGGTGCGAGTTAAACAACTTGGCATTTATCCATGAAATTTTTAAATTTGGCTCAATATTGTCTCGATATTCCGTTCCTTGACTTTTCAACATATAGCTAAGTCCCTTGCCCCCCACTTAAACATGGCATTGTCCTCAATGACAAAAATAAATGAGTTCAAGATGAAAGACTTAGCTCTGGAAACGGCTCCCAAGTAAAGGAACAATATCGGAGTAATCATCGGCACATCGTGGAGAGACAGACACATCCTGTATAAGCAAACAAGCTCCACGAAATCATCAAATACCATGTCTATGGAAGTTAGAAAGGAATGTGGCAGTAATTAGATATAAATATCTAAAAACAGTTCAAGCCACTTTACTTTATACTGCCATGGACAAGACCAAAAGGGATTTAAACCTAAATAAAAACTCACATGACGGCTATCAAGGAAAAAACCTCGTTTATTCCGAACTTAGACTCGGAACATGGCGAGATGAAAAAAACCTTGATAGGCGCATGCTACTTTATTAAAAAGAAAAACGAAAAAGATAGTTATAGGTAGTAGTTCTAAATTTATAGTCGCTAGCTCGACTCAGTTGAAGATGATTTATTCATAGACAGGGTCATCGAGGTACAAAACCTCCTCCTCAGCATCAGGCGGAAGCCCTTGATAATGCTTCACACGATGTCCATTGACCACAAATCTGGACCCGTCTTTAAAATTGAATAGCTCCAACGCTCCAGAAGGAAAGACTTGTTGTACTTGAAATGGGCCACACCATCTTGATTTCAACTTACCCGGGAAGAGTCTTAAGCGTGAATTGTACAAGAGAACCAGATCACCCTCTTGAAAGGTCCTCTCCAGAATTTTCTTGTCATGGAACTTCTTCGTGCGCTCTTTGAAAATCTTGGCATTCTCGTATGCCTCTAAACGAAACTCCTCCAGGCGAGTTAATTCTAACATCCTCTTCTCACCGGCCAACGTTTCATCAAAATTTAGCATCCTTGTTGCCCACATGGCCCGGTGCTCCAGCCTCCACAGTAGATGACATGCCTTTCCAAAAACAATCCTATACGGTGACATTCCAATCGAGGTTTTATATGCGATCCTATAAGCCCATAAAGCGTCGTCTAAAAACGTAACGACCAATCCTTCCTAGTCGTATTGACGAGTTTTCTCGAGATACGCTTTATCTCTCGATTGGTGACTTCTACCCGCCCATTAGTCTGGGGTGATATGCGATTGCTAGCTTATGTCGAACCCCATACTTAATCATCACCTTTCAAAAGGTTTATTACAAAAATGACTACCATTGTCGCTTATAATTGCCCTAGGCGTCCCAAACCTTGTAAAAATATTCTTTTTCAAGAATCTAACCACAACCCTAGCATCGTTAGTAGGGGAAGCAATGGCCTCAACCCATTTGGATACATAATCAACAGCAACTAAGATATATCGGTTAGATAATGATGAAGTGAAGGGTCCAACGAAATCTATTCCCCAAACGTCAAAAAGTTCTACTTCTAAGATGCTCTTAAGTGGCATCTCATTCCTCCGTGAAATATTTCCTGTCATTTGACAAGCATGACATGCTTTTGCATATTGGTGTGCATCCTTAAACAATGTCGGCCAATAAAAACCACATTGGAGGACTTTGGCCGCAGTTTTATCTCCCCCGTAGTGTCCTCCAACTTCATAAGAATGACAATGCTTCAGGATATTATTATACTCTTCCTCTGGCACACACCTTCGAAAAACATTATCAGATCCTAGCTTAAACAAATAAGGCTCATCCCAATAATAGTGTCTAAGATCTTTAAAGAACTTTTTCCTTTCTTGGATAGTGAGGTTTGGTGGTAGGTACTTTGCGGATAGATAATTAGCAAACAAACTAAACCATGGTTGCTTCTTCTCCTTCGCAACCTCTATTCGCGAAGAAACTGCAACACAATCATCATGTCCCCTGATGGTGGTGATGGAGAAAAGTTGTTCATCAGGAAAAGATTCTCCTATCTCAGGTAATTCCTCACCATCCTCTAATTGTAAGCGCGATAGATGATCGGCCACCACGTTCTCACTTCCTTTCTTATCTCGGATTTCTACGTCAAATTCTTGCAGCAGTAGAATCCATCTCAACAATCTAGGCTTTGAATCTTGATTTGCTAGGAGATACTTAAGAGCCGCATGGTCAGTCCACACAGTGACTTTACATCCCACTAAGTAAGATCTAAACTTGTCAAAAGCAAAGATAACGGCCAAAAGTTCCTTCTCCGTTGTGGCGTAATTTCTTTGGGCAGCATTCAAAGTCCGGCTTGCATAATAAATAGGCCTAAAATCTTATCTTTTCTTTGACCCAAAGCGGCGCCAACAAAGCGGATCACTTGCATCACACATCGGTTCAAACGGAAGATCCCAATCCGTGCGACGAACGGGTGCGAATCGATCTACTTTTTATTTCGTTGAAAGCTTTTATGCACTCGTTAGAAAACACGAATGGCACATCCTTGGCCAATAATTCGGTAAGAGGTCTAGAGATTAGGGAAAAGTCCTTGATAAACCTACGATAAAATCCGGCGTGGCCAAAAAAACCTCGCAAAGTTTTAAGATTAGTAGGTGGAGGTAGTTTCTCGATCACCTCAACTTTGGCTCTATCCACCTCTATACCGTTCTTTGATATGTGGTGGCCTAGTACTATACCTTCCGTAACCATCAAATGACATTTCTCCCAGTTAAGCACAAGATTCGTCTCTTCACATCTCTTCAACACTCGTGCTAGATGTGTGAGACATGAATCGAAATCGTCTCCAAACACGGAGAAGTCATCCATAAAGATTTCCAAGAAGTCTTCAACCATATCCGCAAATAATGACATCATACATCGTTGAAATGTCGCGGGGGCGTTACACAATCCAAATGGCATTCGATTATAAGCAAATGTCCCATATGGGCATGTAAACGTTGTTTTCTCACGATCTTCGGGCGAGATGTGGATTTGATAGTATCCCGAATACCCGTCAAGAAAACAATAGAAAGCATGCCCGCTCAGTCTCTCGAGCATTTGATCGATGAAGGGAAGAGGAAAATGGTCCTTACGAGTCGCATCATTTAGTTTCCTAAAGTCTATGCATACTCGATGACCGGTGATTAGCCTCACAGGAATTAGCTCATTCAACTCATTGGCTTGCACCGTTAATCCTCCCTTCTTAGGAACTACGTGGATAGGGCTTACCCATTCGCTATCAGCAATTGGAAATATAATTCCCATTTCTAACATTTTTATAACCTCATCCCTAACCACTTCCTTTAATTGTGGGGTTAAACGCCTCTGAGGTTGTGCAACCGCTTTCTTTTTGGGGTCCAAGGAGATCTTGTGCATACATACGCTAGGACTAATGCCCTTAACGTCAGCTATGGTCCATCCAAATGCTCCGCGGTACTCTCTCAGAACTCTCATTAGTTTTTCCTCATGTAAGTCCGTCAAGGAAGAAGATATAATCAGCGGCAAAGCCTCATCTTGAAGAAATACATACTTCAAATTCGCAGGAAGAGGTTTTAAAATCAAATTTGTGGGAGGTTCTTCCAAAGAGGTCTTCAACTTCGACCCGGTGAGTTTGAGTTCAAGTACTTATGCCACGTTGGTCTATGATAGAATCTTTCAATCTCCGCAGCACTTACTTCCTCTACAGGCCTTGGGGTCCCTCTACTACATCCTGGCCATATCATCTTCTCATCCTCACTACTCATGTACTTGACTTCATCTTCTTCTTCTAAGACAGCATCCAAGAAATCCTTGATACTTTCATGTTGTTGAAATTCTTGAACGATCCTATCAATGGAATCTAACATGAAACATTCATCCTCTCCATCATCAGGTTGCTTCATAGTGTCGAAGACATTGAATGCAACTCTCTCTTCATTCACTCTTAACACTAACTCGCCCTTGTAAACATCAATTAGCGTTCTACTAGTGGCCATGAACGGTCTCCCTAATATCAAGGGCACTTCGTGAGTTAGCTTCCATATCTAATACCACAAAGTCGACAGGAAATACAAACTTTTCAACCCTTACCAGCACATCCTCAACCACTCCACACGGTTCTTTAACAGAACGGTCAGCTAATTGCAGTGTGATTGAGGTCTTCTTTAGATATTTCATGCCTAGCTTCCGAAAAATAGATAGTGGCATCAGGTTCACGCTAGCTCCTAGATCACACAAAGCTTTGTTTAAACATACGTTACCTATGGTGCAGGGAATGAGAAAACTTCCCAGATCTTTGCATTTTGGGGGTAACTTATGTTGAAGATTGGTGAGCACTCCTCATTAAGGCATATGGTCTCTAAATCTAGAAGTTTCCTTTTAGTTGAGACGGCGTCTTTTAAAAACTTGGTGTACTCAGGCATTTCAGCTAGTGCTTCAACTAGGGGTATATTGATTTGTAACTTACTAAACATATCCACGAACTTCTTATACCTCTTATTATCAAACTTAGGCTTCGGCTTTGGTGGAGGATAAGGTAGAGTTGAAGGATCGACATCAGTGAAAATTGGATACTTATTATCGTAAAGTTCAACTCTAGGGCCATCTGGTTCTTTATACGTTCTTTGCTTAGGCAAAGACTCGGAAGTATTAGTCTCATTGCTTGGCTCACCATCCTTATTCTTTGTGATTTTCTCTTTCTCTTGCAGGGATGGTGGAGTTACTTCTTTTCCACTTCTTGTCATGATCGCATTCAAATCCTTAGGGTTCTTCTCAGTGTTGCTTGGTAACCCTCCAGGAGGTCTAGTTGAGACTTGCTCAGCTAGTTGTCCTGTCTGGTTCGTGAGGTTTTGGACTAGAGCTTCTTGATTGGTCACCTTAGCATCGGTCTTCTGACAATATTGGCTAAAGTTAGTGGCTAAATCAACCATAGATTTTGAAAGTTGTCCCATATTGTCGGTGATGACATTACTCGATTTTTCTATCGCAGCCTTCCCAACCAAAAGTTTTAGTTTCTTTGTGGTACATAAGTGGTAGGTGCTTTAGGCCTTTCTCCTGCATTAATGTCACTATATCGAAATCCGGGATGGTTATGATTAGGCTGTACCCTCCCCGATATAATTGGCTTCTTCATGCATCAAATTCTCACTTTGAGGTGCTACCTCGATTCCAGCCCTTTCTCTACTCTTGTCATCCTCTCTGCATCCCATCTACCTTATTGTTGATAATGAGAAAGTTGTTCTAAGATTTTGGTAGATGCACTATCATCAAATATGTCGTGACCCATCTTTACAAGATGCTATGTCATTGCCTCCCATTGGCTATTCATCGCTATTTGCTCCATCTTCCATTGTGCCTCCTCAAGAGATAAAGAACAAAGCGCTCCATTCTTTGGAGGCGTCTACTCTAATTTTCTCGAGTCTCTCTCAACCCATGGTAAAAGTTTGCATTAAAAGCCAAAGAGAGATGTCATGATGAGGACACTTCCTCATAGCTTCCTTGAAAGCGCTCCCAAGCTTGATCAAAACTCTCCCAGGTGTTGTTGCTTAAATCCTAGGATGTCTTGGCGTAACTTAAAGGTTTTTCCCAAGGGAAATACTTATTCATGAATTTTTGCAACAATTGTTCCCAAGTAGTGATAGATCCAACCTCTAAAGAGAGAAGCCATTGCTTAGCTTTATCTTTCAAAGTGAAAGGAAAAGCTTAAGATTTATGTTACCCTCCGGGATTAATTCAGTTTCATTTGTGCTAACGATTTCCAAGAAATTCGTCACGTGAACACCAGGATCCTCGTTCTGAATTCCATGAAAAGTAGAATAGTTGGTCACCATTTGAATTACATTAGGCCTAGGGTGATAGACTTCCGCAGCATCTTGCGGTGCTACGATAACGGGAATGAATTGTTCAATAGTTGGCGTTGCATAACTTTGCAAAGTACGCCTCGCTCCTTGAACTAGGGCTTGGTTCTCATTATTAGCATTTGCATTCACATTATTGGCATTATTGATAACAGGATTAATAACAGGATTAGGTACCTGGTTTGGATTGACTGGATTGCCTTCCATTTCTGTTTCAGATTCGGAATGTTCAGAATGATCGGTTGTATGTCCTTCTTCCACTCCTTGCTCGCTTTCCTCAAGTTTTGGATCCTCTTCTCCTTGTTTATCCAGTTCCCTAGCTAACTTCCTATTCCTTCTCACAAATTTCTCTATTTCAGGATTATAAGGCTCAAGCGGTTCCTTCGATTTCCGAGTAGCGTACTATAAAATAGTAAACAACAATAAAACAATTAATCACTAGTAAAGGCTAGGCCTTTAACTAACTAAATAAAACTAAAACAGGCTCGTAATAAGTTTGAGAAAAGAAAACATAAATAAAACAGAAGCTGAATATCATAAAACTAATACAGAACAGAAACAAAAAAAAGAAAATACATTCTCGGTCGACCGAGAGCTGTGGTTCGGTCGACCGAACTCTCTTTTTTTTTCTTTTTTTTTAAATTTTTACGACACTGTTTAATATACAGACTCTTATTCACAGAATATTCACGAATCCAGTTCTAACAAAATAAGCTATATCTTAATTCAATGACTCGAGTCCCCGGCAACGGCGCCAAAAACTTGATTGAGGTCAAGTTAAATTATTAACTCGATGAGAACTAGGTTCAATTGTAGTTTAGCTAGATAGAGTCGAGGTCGATCCCACAGAGACTCGGCACAAATAAAACACAACTTTATCCTATTAGAACTAAATTGAAAGGGCGGTCTATGACCAACTAAATGCAGTAAATAAAATAGTGACAACCACAAGACACACAAGACCACAAAGATAGACTAAAGACTACTAAAACACGGATAATACGGTTGATATTATCTAAACAAATAGTATTGATTACGCTAGTAGATTATAACTCCCCCATGTGAATTAGGATGATAACGAGACAAAACAAGCGTTAAAGATTAATTATTATGACTACGGGAGTCATCCCCAAGGTAGATTTAGCTCGGTTAGGCCCTCTAAATCATCGTGCCTCATTACGTGACTTCGCCTTTTAATGCCTCCATCTCATATAACTTCGACACAACTACGAAACTAGGGATGCCGGTATAAACCGTAACCTCATCTAAGCAACATTCCTAGGGTAAGGCGTGCTTCTTAGATGCCGATTCAATCTATATCCTAAGTAACAATCACTTTTTGAGTTTCATGTTAAATTATGATGACAAATAATTAAGTTGATCGAGTTTAATTACTCGTTTTAATTCCAAATCGGAGAATCTGACGTAGTCGAAGCCGATCATAATATTGCCCTACACATCACCACGCTCGGTCGACCGAACGACAGCACTCGGGCGACCGAATGACATGTCTCGGTCGACCGAACACGTTTACGTGTCGGGACAAATCATGATTACTTCTTAACGTTTCTAACCTAAACACATGGGTTCGTAAATTAATCTACATCACGCAATCAATACAAATAAAAATACTCCATAATAAAATATATCAGATCTACGAATAAAGATTGCATAATTGAATAGTCATACCCTCGAAGACGAGAGTGACTCCCACTCTTTAATGCGCTCCCCAACCGGAGAATCCGATGAATCCACAATGTACGAACATAAAGAAAAGAAAACTAAACTAAAAACTCAAATTGTATAAATTGTTTTGTGTTGTAATGGTGTGTTTTTCTCAAAGATCGTAGGCTCACTTTGTTTATATAGGAGTTGTAGCCGACATAGGGAGAATCCGAAGATTGACATGCATTTATCAAATTAGGCTCGGGTGACCGAACCTACACGCTTTCGATCGACCGAATGGCTAGGCTCGGTCGACCGAGCCTTCCTTGTTACGCGTTTTCACTCCGCTTTTTCCGACTTGTTCCCCACTCCATGCTTTTGAATTGATCTCGATTAATCTTTTTCAATGCTCCGATTTTCTTCTCTTTTATCTTGAGATTTCTCGATTGCGTGATAATTATCTTCCCGATTCTTTATGATCTCAAAAAATCGATGTTTATCACACAATTAATTGCTCTTTTATAATAAAAATAGCTAAATACCAATTATCACATTAATAATCACTTATCATCAAATAATAAATATAAACACGTGATTTAATATGAAATATATATAATTAACTCTGATTTAAGGTTAGAATTGATGACATAAATAGGTATATTTTAACTGTCATCAAGGATCCTCTAGTTTATCCTTCATGGAGGAAGAGTTCCATCGACCAAGATCCACCCCAGTGTTGTGTTTTACAAAGAAGAAACGCTCGGACCATTTCTTCTTAGTCTTGTCTTTGGTGGACAGAGGGACGATTTGGGCTAACCTACCGGATCTACGACAGAAATGGTACCACCCTCCACTACCCTGTGTCAATTTGCACTGATAAAAGTTCCTGAATAACTTCACAGAGAAGGGCGTGGTGTTCAGGCGACACCAAATCATAAAACCTACCAAGAACTTAATGTTGTTCGGGTGTATTTGGCCAACCCCTAACTTATAATACTTTAATACCTCAATACACCCAGGAGAAAGAGGGAACCTTAGCCCACTATGGAGCTGATCAGCATACACTGTACAGAAGCCAGCTGGGGGATTATAAGCGTACTCAGTGGATTTAGGAAGAAGGACTGCAAAGGGCTCCGTCTGAATCTTATAGGTTTTCAATAAACTGGCCATTTCTGTTTTAGTCATTTTGCTCGAGACACCGTGACAAGCCATTATTGCTTTGGTTTTATCGAATCGATTTATCTCTCTCTTCAACGTGCTTAGGAAGGCGGTATGGTCTTCTGGGTACTGATGTACAATTGAAGTGGGGGTAAAAACCCCAGGAGGAAGAAGATGGGAAGGTAACAAACAAAAAGGATTATCCCCAAAAGTGGAGGTATTCCTCAAATCGATCGAAGAAGATGGATGATTAGGATTTATTACTATTTCAGGACAGAACACAGGATTAGAGGAGTTCACTTCTTCACTCTCTATGACCCTAGCAATTTTCTCTGGAGACTCAAACAGTTTTTCGATAGAATCATTGGAGGCGATTCGCCCTCAAAGTCATGAACGAAATGAAGATTTCAAAGAACTAAAAGAACAAACAGAAGGGGACTTACTTGTAACTGCCGAAATGCTATTCCAAAAGTCTGATATAGAAGTGGCATTGGACAAAACAGGCAATTATATGACAGAAGTGGATACGACACAATGGTTCGATTCACAGTTATGATGATGACCAAGCGTGACCTGGCGTCGTTTCGCGATTTGATGGTGACAGAAGTTAAAACGTTTCAGACTAAGGCGACTGTAAAGCAACCCACCCTAGTTTGGGGGGACTTATGATGATATGTAGGCCCACTGGGTCGGATTATTCGTAATTGGGCCGGGCCCAGGATGAAAGTTAGATAATGAAGATAAATGAGCCAGTCAAGCTGGGCCACCAAACGCTGACCAGATCGAGATGCTGGACAGAGTAGTCAGAGGAGCAGGACTCCACTGTGTTCTGACCAGAAGGTTTTCTAGACAGAATAGTAAGCCGAACATGGCGCAAACCGAGTCAACAACGTCTCAACTGCTTACAGACGTGGGTAGACCCCACGTCTAGAAAATAACCGATGGTAACTTCCCAGTACGTCCAGGAAGAGAGACACGATCTGCTACTATATAAAGAACACCCTGAACTACGAGGGGGACTTCATTCCAGTTTATAATCTAAATTGGATACGTAGGCAGCTCTCTCAAGAGTTCAGTCCACAATCATACCCAAATATTCTTATTCTTGCATTACTTTCCTAATTAGAATTGCCCAATTACTCGATTGTCACATCCATACAACATCAAACATAAATGCTTTTGATCAGTATGCAAGCAAAATGATCCAAAGAAAAGAGGTTTCAAAAGATGTTTTGGCTAAGAATTCAAGTTATAATATGTTTGTTGAAGAATGGAGAGACTTGAAATCTCAGCTAGATAAACTATAATCTTATTTCCCAGATGGGGAGGGGAATAATTCATGTAAGGACTATATTCTAGGTAAATAGAAGCATTAGTATGGTATTTATTTATTATGAATAAATAAGATATATGTGTGAAATCAGCTCGATTGATAAAACATGTTGAGACTCTTTCAATTTGAGTCTCACTATATATGTATAATCAGCTTGATATATGAATGGATCTTGCATATGCTTATATACATTGTAACGCCCCCACGTCCCGGGTCTGGTAGCACTAATGAGCAATAAAAGATCCAGTCAACTGCGTAGATCCGTCGTCCTTGCTAGGTCTAAAAATACAAACTCGAATAGACATGATTTTTATGTCATACTTATAAGGAGGTAATACGCAATGCGCTTTTCCCACATCCAATGTGGGATATCCCATTCTCTCTCCCCCCACTCCCTTTATAAGCAATTGACGTTTTCGCTGGGATTTGTCTCAGACTCGCCCTACCAGAGGTCTCCCCATTTATAACCAATGGACGTCCTCGCCAGGTTTGTCTCAGACTCGTCCCTACCAGAAGTCTCTCCCTCTCCCTTTATAAGCAATTGACGTCCTCGCCATAATTCGTCTTAGACTCGTCCCTACCTGATGAATCAAAAGGGTGGCCCACCACCTTCTGTAATGGTGGGACATGCACTTATTCCCGTCGTCTCTCACGGTGTGGCACATAGCTCCGTATGGTACTCGGTTTTGATACCAATTGTAAAGCCCCCAATCTCCGGGTCACCACAGTCTTTAATGGTGTGACACTTATTCCCATCGTCTCTCACGGTGTGGCACGTAGCCCCTGTTGGAAAGGTGTCCTAAACCCAATCGGGTTGGACCGGATCCGACTGGGTCGGGTCATTTGCAGTCTATTTAGTTCATGTAATAACTTTATTATGATTAATAAAAGCACTTATGTTGTTATATATTGTTTGTCTTCATGTTATTTGTTGTATATATATATATATATAGTAACGTCCCTAGTATCAATCTGTGATAGAGAAACCATGATAGTGATTATGGTTGATGAGATCTCTAATCACTATAACAAGGTTGGTACTTAAATGTCTCTAGTCTTATGTATTATCAAATGGGACATTGATAGTATAATCAGACTAGCACGTATTGGATGTCTTCTATCTTTTAAAAGATAGGGATAGATCTCGTCTATCGAAGTGTAGGGACACTTGGGTATGCGTGGGCGTGTATTGGAGAATGCGTGCGTTAGATCCGACCCCACTTACATTAAGTGTCACACTATGTGGCGGTTGTGTAATTATCCTTTTGACCGAGTCTTTATGGCATCACGGTGTGGATTGTCATGCTTTGACACTATTGAGATTTCTCCTAACCACGGGCGATCATGCGGTAGTGATTGGGTATGATATTGAAGCATGCGGAGTATACATGATTGGTCGTCCGGGAATCGCGTGTCCTATGATTGGGATCGAATATCCGAAATGGCCTTCTTATAAGGAATGTCTAGCTCTCGAGAATCTTTGCAAAGTGGGAGTAAATGTGTTATTCCGAGAGAGCATGATATCCAGATTATAAGATACGATCGTCAATGTATTGACAGTCAAGATACGATCGTATGGATATTATTACGATGATAGATTGTAAGTTACACGGTAATCGCTTCACATGAAAGGTAGTAGTCATTGATTTTGACTCTTCCGATAATTGGGGGTCACGGTGTGTTGCTAGACGCTATCCCGTGATCGGTAGGTATGAAGGGCATTTTAGTAAATTGCACATTGTGTCTACGGACAACATATTCGGAAGCCTATCGGGTCACACACATATGAACATCGAGTCGGATTAAAATGCGGTTATAGTTGATAACCAAATAAGGAAAGTTTATCTCTAGACTATAAAGGTTATAGTGGTAAATTAATATGGTGGTATTTATTTATATGAAAAAATAAAATACAAGATATTAATTATATATAAATTATATTAATTAAAGAATATTCCGGAAGCCAATTAATTGGCATATGGGGCGCCACATCTAGGGTATAAGGATACACTTGGATTGTGCATTTTAATTAATAAGATTGTCATAATATTAATATAAGATATTAATTGATTTTGAAAAATAGATTTATGGTAATAAGATAATTATATTCAATATAAGATATTGGCAAAATTAATTATAATAAAAGAGATAAATCAATCTAGGAGATTTTCCTTATTTTATTGGGTTTTGGTTTTCTTCTCCTCCACACAACTTTGGGGCGCCACTTCCTCTATATAAAGGAAGTGAGTGTCAAGTTCTTTTGTACATCACAATTGCAAGAGCTCATAGTTCTTGTGTAAAATAGAGAGCAACCCATAGTGAGTTTGTGAGGGGAGAAAAAGGTCGGTCTAGCAACCGGAGTTTTTCCGATAGCAATCCAAGGAGGATTCCGGCAAGGGGTTCGTGTGGATTAGCGATAGAGGCCGGACACGTGGACGGCTTGCGCACTGAACTACTCTCCGTTGACCGTCAAAGCGACGATCTTATAGATCATCAAGGTATAACCGTCAAACTACTTAACGTGTTTATTGCATTAAACGAAGAACGATCTAGTAAAAGGAAATCAAAATTTTAAATTCCGCTGCGTTAAACTAGTGATTTCCTAACAGCCCCGTACGGTACTCGGTTTTGATACCAATTGTAAAGCTTCCAAACTCCGGGTCTGGTAGCGCTAAAGGACCCGGTCAACTGCTTAGATCCGTCGTCCTCGCTTGGTCTACAAAGGCTAACCCGAGCTGACAAGATGTTTATGTCACACATTTATAAGAAGGTAATGCGCTTCTCCCACTTCCAATATGGGATATCAAATACATACCCGTCAGTGGGTCTTAGCAAACAAGGCCACGACCTAGAGTATCTGAAATATCTTTAAAATTTCTATCATGTGTCCTTGGAGACCAGTTTACATGTCTTAAGAGACTGTGTTTGGCCTAAGAATGTATGGCGTAGCCAAGTCCATAGAAGTGTTAGAGAAAATAGCTCATAATGAGCTTTATTTAAAGTGGCGAGCAGTCCACTAGGCTTTTGAATCACTCGATTCGGATATCGGGTGAATAAGAAATTAATGTTTAAGTTAGAGGAAATGATGCTTCTTCGAATCAAACCAGTTTATTCGAACGGTTGCATCTGTTCCAACTGAACTGAGTCGGTGCAACCTTTCGGTTCAAGAGATGTATCCTTCTGGTTCAATAGTTGCATCAGTTCGGCTCATTTGAGTTGCATCTTTTGGGATAAACCGATAAGTAAGAAGAGTTGCATCTTTTAATGGAAGGTTGCTTTTTCCTCTATAAATAAAAGCATTCCCAAATGAGAATATACAATTTTTACGCATAATAAATTCTACAGAAATTTTTTTCAACATCATATTTTATACCTTGTATTTTTCCAAAGTCAATAAGAGATTTCATACCAAGCTTTCGAGTTCGCCGCTTCTGACTCATTACAAGTGCCGTATGTTCAGAAGGTAAGGATTGTTGTATCTTGGGAGACGATTGCGATTACCGTGGGTACAAATTCGGTGTAAATTCGTCTTAAGGATAGAGTGCCAACTCGCCTCAATCCATAAGTTTTCGTTTTCATGTTTTCTGTCATTTTAACTTTTCAGCAACTGTGTTTTTGTTTATCTATGTCTTAACTGGTGTTGACTACATGCTAATTGGGTTAAATGTGCCAACAAGAAGTAGATGGAATGTCTTCTTAGACACTGTATTGTGGATCGGATTGAACCGAATCTTTAGTAGCATGTCGGTATGAGTATGTCGAATGAAGCTTTCGCGTTATACTTTTAGAGAAGCTACCTTTTTATTTCTATTGAAAAACCTTTAAAAAAAGGTTCGTATAAATATTTAAAGATACTTGTTTGCGACAAGGCATAGGGCATTCTTCTTGTGCATAGTAAGTCCGGGCAAAACATCAGTGTCAATGTCCTCAGTCTTCATTCCCAAAGGAAACTCCCAGTCAAAAGTGTAGAGAAGATTAGCTAGTGCAAGTTCCACTGTTGCAAGGCCCATAGACATTCCAGGGCACATTCTTCGTCCAGCTCCGAATGGAATCGCTTCACAATCTTTAATTTTCATGTCAATATTTCTGTTCAAGAATCTTTCAGGGTTGAAATCTTCAGGATTTTCCCAGCATTCAGGATCTTTTGAAATAGTCCAATCATTTACAAATACTAGTGTTTTCTCCTCGATATCGTACTCATCTATTTTGCATTTTTTCGTAGTTTCTCTCGGACCTAAGAGTGGTGCTGGAGGGTACAATCTCATTGCTTCTTTAATTACTGCCTTCAAGTATGAGAGTCCATGTAGATCGTCTTCATTTATCGCGTCTTTTCTTCCGACAGTTTCTCTTATTTCGGCTTGCACTCGTTTCATTGTGGAAGGTTTCTTTATCAGAGCCGTCATTGTCCATACGATTGCTGCCGCAGCTGTGTCTGATCCTGCAATAAAAATGTCCTACAACCGATACAACGTTACAACCATTATATGTAAGCAAATAGTATATATGCATTACAGAATGAAGAAATATTTACCATAAGTATTGCTTTGATATGATCCCATGTGAGATCAAAACCTGGTAATTGTTGTTCCTTCAATCCTATTAGAATGTCAAGAATATCTCCCTTCATTGTCTCGGGACGATTAGGATCAAGATGTTCATCTATAAGCTCCTGGTAAAACGAATCAAAGTCTTTAAAATTCTTCTCTAGACGATTTTTCATCCCTGATATATTATCAATCCAACCGAGCCAAGGAATGTAATCCGAAAGAAAAAACCCTCCTAACAAAGCTTGGCCTTCTTTAAGTATCTCATCAAACCTTCTCTTTTGTTGTGTTCTCTTATCAAACTTCTTCCCAAAAGCAACTCTACAAGTGAAACGGCTCGTAAACTCAATCATCTTTGAACTTAGATTAATAACTTGGGAACCTGACGATAGCTTCGTGATTTCTTGTATGGCAATAAAAACTTCGTCTTCACGAATAGGTCGAAAAGATTCAACTCTTTTATGGCTAAAAAGATGAACAACTGCAATCTTCCTCATCTCCTTATTGTATTCATCGTAGGGAGAAAACGCGAGATCACGCCCATTATAAGAGAGTTTTCGCTGTCCAAGAAGTAATGGCCTGCCAGAAAACACAAGATCATGAGTTTTCAGGGCTTCTTTAGCTGCTTTTGCAGAAGAAATCACAAGGGTTGTCCTAAAACCAAGCTTCAACTGCATTAAAGGGCCATATTTTCTTGAAAGTTTGTGCAGATATTCATGGGGTTTTACACTGTCAAATTGATGCAAGTTTCCAATGAATGGAAGCCCTGCAGGACCAGGTGGCTGATTGGTTTTCAAGAATTTCATTTTTTTGATCAGGTACAAAGAAGCTAGGATTAAAGCAAAGATGGATAATACTGAAGCTAATTCCATTTTCTTTTCAAATATGATCTTTTTAGAGATTAAACTCAGTTAAACCATCCATGAAGTATATAAAAAAAAAATTGAAGCAAAATTTTCAATCTTGAACATGCATGATTATAAACCACAGCCACACATGTTATATTCAAAGCGATAAGAAAATCGTTTGTCTTTTGTATTTTGTTTCAGATAGTCACACACATATTTAACTTAGGGAACATGTGTTTTGTAAGTGATCAGTGATGCCAATAATTCAATAAGTGGTCTCTTGGGATGCACGTGCAACACATTACAAGGTAGAAGCTAAGATGATTCCGCTAAAGATGATTCTCGATGAAACTTCGAATATATGTTGGCTATAAGTATAAAGTATATTTACAAAAAAACCCTTACACTTAACGATCGTGGATGACATGTAGCAATTAATCAATCACTACCCCCAATCCTCGGAAAGAGTCGAGTGCTATGACTATGACCCTTCATGTGAAACATGAAATCCTTTTGCATACGCAATATCCGTACAATCCTTAGTGGAGAGTCGAAACATCAACGATTGTATCTTATAATCTGAATATTATATTGATAGATTTATGTGAATAACAAAAGCAATTGTCATTGAGGAATAAAGTCTGATATATAGAAAGCCAACAAGGCTATAGCTGGAAATACAAAATAATGTAAATAATAAATCTAATCGCTCCTCAGCGGACGGAGGTCGGCGAAGTCAAGCTAGAAGGATAAGCGTGGCGGGCTTGGTGAGAACATCGGCCGGTAGAAGATCACGGGTGTAGTCCGAACGAAAAACCAAGATCCGGCGGGTGGGTCGATAAGCAATCTGCGCGTGATGTCGCAACACATCTATATTCAACCGATTGGGCGAGCGAGAGGCGAGTGCAGCTTCTTGAGCTCGAAATCGCATTCTACCCAAAAATACGATATACCAGGTGGAAGTATAACCCGACTTCCACTATTCCCCCGTCGATCGAAAAGCATAATCAATCACTACCCCAAATCCTCGTTTGACTAACATCCAATGATACTCGGTCGGTGCATGCATAAAGCGAGCAAGCTTATTAACTTGTGATCGAATATCAATCCGTGTAAAACATAAATCTGCAAGGCCCCAAGATTTGTGATGCGAGTAGGGTTGGAAAAAAGCGGAGAGACAACGGATCACGGAGAAAAGGCATCGGCGTATAGGAGTGGGGCGGCTTGGATTCCTCCATATGAACTCAGACAAGAAACTCACGAGTGTACTGGTTTGTGTGAGGAGCATGCCCGATAAGAGACTGGGTCCTTAATAGAGAACCTAGAGCCAAGGCGATCAATAATACCACGAACACCGCTCAGTGAGCTACTGTAACAATAATGTCATCGACATAGACCAAAGCATAGTAATACTTGTGGACGTCGACAAACAAACAAATGACGAATCGGCAACCGAATTAACAAAACCCACGAAGAAGAAAAGTTTTGAGCTCATGGTACCAGGCACGAGGTGCACCTTAAAACCATAAATTGCCTTACGAAGCTTACACACAAATGTAGGTTTGTAGCATCCTCAAAGCCAGGCGGTTGACTTTCGTATAGACATCTTGACTAGTGTCCCTGCAGGAAGGCATTATTGACATCGAGTTGGCGAAGACACCAACCCATGGAAACCGCAATACTAAGAACAATCGCGAATCGTAGCGGGCTTAACGACGGGACTAAAGGTCTCAAAGTAATCCAAACCAGGCCGTTGGGTAAATCCTTTGGCAACCAGCGAGCCTTGTACTTGTCAATTGAGCCATCGGTTTGCGCTTAATTACGAACACCCACTTACAACCAACAATATTCAAATCAGGCAGCGGGGAACTAGGGACCCACGTATCATTGCAGAAAAGCGCCTTATACTCGTCAGGACATCGCAACACACCACTGCGGACAACTGCAAGGCACTTAAGGGTAGAGGCTCGGTTTCAAGGTAGCGGTTTTGGAACCCAGGCTTGAAGGTTGAAGATGGTGCAGCGGTTTGTAGATTTGGTTGCGCAGAGCGAGTTGTCATAGAATGTTGTGGTGGTGGGGAGGGGCGGAGGAGCGGAGGGGATTCTTCTGCACGAGAAGGGATGAGGGAGCAGGAGATGGAAAAAGGAAGAGCTATCGAGATGGAGGAGGGGCTCACGGGTTGGGCACTTGTGCTTTTCGGTTGGGGAGTTGCCGTGGGGGAGGTGATGGTGGAGCAGCGGGTTCATAGTACTCGAGGGGGTAATACTTGCAGACGGAGGCGAGCGGAAAGGTCTCGGGAATGGTAGCAAAGGGAATATATCCTCCACAGCGAACATCGCGGGATGTATCTGAGACGGGACTTGAGATAGATCATAGCAAAGGTAGGCACTTTGAGGTGAGAGAGTAGCCCGAGGAAGGCGCAAGGTTTAGAAGAAGACTCAAGTTTGTGACTATTATACGGTTTAAGCCACGGATAACCACAGACACCCAAAAGACTCAGAAGTTTGGAATAATTAGGGGTTCGAGAAGAGTTTAAGGTGAGGAGAGAGCATGTCAAGATTTTTGGTAGGCATGCGATTAATGAGATAAACAGTTTACCTTGGCAATAGGACCAATAGGTGATCGGCATGGAGGCATGAGAAAGGAGGTTAAAGCGATTTGATGATGTGCGGATGGCGGCGTTGAAGATACCATTGTCTTTGAGGTGTGTATGTGGGGATGTGAAGTGAGAGATGCCATGGGTAGCAAGGAAGAGGCGCGATTTAACATACTCCGTGCCATTGTCGAGTAAAGAGTTTTAATAGGAGTATCCAACAATTTTTAGACATATGATTTAAATTTGACAAAGGTGGAATAAACATCCGATTTATAAGCTAATGGGTATAGCCACGTGGCGAGTAAAATGATCAACAAATAAAACATAATACTTGAAACCATCAAGCTGAATAAGCCTGGGGATGTCCAAACATCGAATAAATGACCTCCAAAGGTTTAACGGTACATAATGTCGAATCGGAAAAAGGGAGCCGATGGCTCTTATTACAAAACGAGGAATCACAATGAGTAGAAGAAGCAGAAGATAATTCTAAAAATTATTCTTTGCAAGATTTTGAATGACGAGAAAAATTTGGATGGCCGGCGGCGATGCCAGGTGCTGTAGCGAGAGGCTTTGGGCCTTGAGAGAAGGCAAAGAGCTTTGGAAGACCACGAGATAAGCCCGTCAGCGACTTGTCCCTGGTGGAGGCATTTGCCCGTCTTCAAATCCTTCACCAAAAAGCGAGTCGGTAAGAATTCAATAGATCTGAATTATCACTACAAAACTTTTGGACCGAAAGGATTGCGAGAAAGAGAAGGAACACAAAGGACATGATTCAATGTAAAGAAGAGAGAGAGGTAGAGCCAATGTGAGTGATAGCCAGGAGAGCTACCATCACCAATGACTATCACGATCCGTGCCTTGATAAGGGAGTGAAGAGAGCGGGGCTAAGCTCTGCGTCATGTGGTGAAAGCACCACTATCAAGCATCCACGGAGCGGAGGGATCAGTATTGCACGAGATAAGCTGAGGAAGCATGATGAGCAACATGGCGTAGGGGGATTTGAGGAGGCCATGGTGGCTTGGTTGCGGGGTGGGCGGGGAAGATTGTTGTAGAGGGATAAGTGGTGCGGCCCAGTAGCAACATGACCACAGAACACCAGAGTTGGCGAAAGCCTTGATAGCCTTTGAAATTACTGAGTAGGGGTACCCTTGGAGGAGTGGGTGGAGGAAGGGAGGGCGGTTGGGCTCTCGGGTAGGGGATGGGGGTTGCGGCATGAGGGGTTGGGGGCCGAGCGGTTGGGAATAGGGTGGTTGGGAATAGGGTGGATTGGGAGAAACATCGTGTAGGCGAGGTGGATGGTAGGCGGGGAAGCGGTATCTGCAGGGGTGTAACAGATTGACCTGTGCAAACAACGCCTCATGCATTAACAATTTTCATGTAACAATGGCATAGCAATAGTATCATCACGAGCTTGAATAGCACTCACAAGGTCCTTATAGTCACTTCCAAGATTTTTCAAAATAATTTCAACTAATTCATCATCGGGCACTTTAGCATCTGAGAAGCTAAATCATCATAGCTTGATTTTAATGGCGGTGAAATCTTGAGATATTGACTTGTACCTTTACCAATAGAATGTAAGCGCAGCCTGAGATGTACGACCGACCACCCTTTACTCTGTTTTCCATACGTATTATCAGAAGAGTGTCCCAAGCATGTTTGAATCGGTCGTATGTTGAATCGTAACCATATAGTCCTTGTCAACCGAACCCAAAAGCAAGTTATGGATCAATGCATCTGCTGTATCAGATGTAAATAATTCGGATTAGGGTGATCATGCCGGCGGCGATGGAAATTGTGGGTGGCGGTTTGGGTGTAAGCGGTCACCTAACCCGTGAGTCCATGACCTATGAGTAAGGTGGTCAGCCCGAAGCTTCAAGCCGTGAAATTTTGCCCATCGAGCTTGATTGGGCGTTGACCGCGACCGGTTAGGGAGGTGAGCAGCGATGGCGGTGAGAGAGAAGCGACCACAGGAGCACCAGGTGGCGGAGGAGGCGGCGGAATTGGCCATAACGGTGCTTGCTTGTGATCGGCAATGACAGCGATTTAGGCTGCGGCGATAAGAGAAGGAGGGGCGACTAGGGCAAAATTTGTTTAGAGATCGAGTCTACGATACCATGATAGATTTATGTGAATAACAAAAGCAATTGTCATTGAGGAATAATGTGTACTCTTCGGGTTTATATAAATTCCAACAAGGCTATAACCGGAAATACAAAATAATGTAAATAATATAATCTAATATATATTCTCTCAAAGTAATAATTTACTTCCGCTTTGCAATGACTTTTGAAAATATAATATTCCTTATAAGAATATCACTCATATAAATTCTACAATCGATCGAAGCCCGTGATTGGCGGAAAATTTCCTCTTTAATATGTCAAAACATGATTGGCGGAAACCTCGTGATATTGATATTATGAAGATTTCGGCCTAAAAATAATTACACGACAACCACATACGTTCGACACTTAATAAAGTAAGTGTGTTAGTTTAACATACGTGTTCTCTAATACACGTCCAAGTACAATCCAAGTGTCCCTACACTTCGATAGACGAGATCTATCATTATCTTCACAAGATAGAGGACATTTAATACGTGTTAGTCTAACCGTACTATTAATGTCTCATTTAATAATACATATGGATAGAGATATTCAAGAATTAAATCATTTACTATGAATCGAGATCTCATCAACCATAATCACCATTATGATTTCTCTATCATGGTTTAATCCTATAGACGTTATAATATACAATATTCAAATTGATTCGTTAAACAAATAACTATATAATAACAAAATTTTCATTTAATATATGTGTAAACATAAAAACGTAGTACAAATGATTCGACCCGGTTGGATCCGGTCCAACCGGATTGGGTTTAAGGCAATACACTAACACCGGTATGATGTTGTATGATAACAGCCCTTCAACTATTGTATATTCCATCTACAAGGTCCTATTGTGCTTGTTATTGCCAAAGGTGTTGTTGAGCCGGATCGTACCCATAACCTGTACGGATGGCCCTGCAAATCCTACTTAGGGAGATGAACCTTGTGTAAGACTCTCTTCCATAAGTTGGATAGACTAGAGAACGTTGAAGAACAAGATATTGACCGCACTTCCCGTGTCTACCAGGATGCATTTTACAAGATGCTTGTGGAATATTGCCCTAATAACCAAGTCATCATTGTTCATGGTTAAAGGAAAATGATCCTTTGGGCTGTAGGAAAAATTTCCCATCAATCTGATTTTAGCTGAGATGAAGGTGCAGATTCATCTGTGATCATCATAATTGATTTGCATTGCTAGAGAAAACCACAAGAGCGTATAGGCTCTGCTTTTAGTGCCAATGACGATACTGGAATATCGTCGTGTGATTTTATTAGGTAATCAGATTCTTTTGGAGAAATCCAAACACAGAAACATTAGATTATTGTGGCGGATTATGGCTGCATCTTTGAGAATGCCTACGTACCCTGTAATGTAAAGGATCAAGCCAAACAACGTGGTTCACGAAGCTAAGGATGATGGTCCTTTTATATGGTTCTTTTGTGGGGGAGTTGTAGCATTAATCCCTTGATTAAAGGACCTGTGTTTAAGGACTAGCGTGATGCTGATTGTGGAGCATTCGTGGCTTAGTTAGGCCGAAATCGTGAGATGTGATCAATCATGGATTTGAGGCAGTTGATGGGGATCAATCGTGGGATCATGCCCATCAAAGTCAGTCAACTGTCTCTGGAGGTCGGGGACAACCTGTTCTGCCGAGGAACGAGCGGTATGGCCGGGTCGGCTGATTAGTACTTGAGATGATGTTGGTTGAGCTCGGGGAGCGACCCGGATGAGGTCGGCTTATTCTTGACTTGTTTGTGTAAACTGAAGACTCAATTGCGGGTTTACATTGAGCTGGCTCATTGACAATTTTTTATCCGTTTGAGGCCCAATGCGAGCGATATATTATAATTAACTTCAGGTTATACCCATATCATTCATAATAGTATGAAATTATACTACAAAATAAACATTATAGTAAAAAATAACAATACAAAATACATACGCATAAGACATGTATAAAAAAAATGACAATACAAAATCTGTATATATACAAGGGGGAAATGAGCTATGTTTTTGAAAGATTCTACTCTAAATGGTACTCTAGCGTGTGGGGTACTTAATTTTTTTTTTTTTTTTGGATTATTTCGAAGTACAATTGTACCCCTCATTTCTTTCGTTCCAAATCCTTTTCCCTTCCCACCCCTTAGCCAAAACGCAGATCCCCTCCCCTCTCATCCCATTCCCTGCTAATTAACGCTTCTCGTTTGGCACATAAATTTTGGATTAGGTGAATTTTCGATTAGACGAATGGTTGTTAATTAATTTGAAGTTTGGATAGTTATGAGAAGCAAAAGTTGAATACAAGGGGGAAATGAGCTATGTTTTTGAAATATTCTACTCTAAATGGTACTCCAGCGTGTGGGGTACTGAAAAAAAATTGAAAAAGGGGATTATTTCGAAAGTACAATTGTACCTCTCATTTCTTTCGTTCCAAATCCTTTTCCCTTCCCACCCCTTAGCCAAAACGCAGATGCCTTCCCCTCTCATCCCATTCCCTGCTAATTAACACTTCTCGTTTGGTACATAAATTTTGGATTAGGTGAATTTTCGATTAGACGAATGGTTGTTAATTAATTTGAAGTTTGGATAGTTATGAGAAGCAAAAGTTGAATACAAAGGGGAAATGAGCTATGTTTTTGAAATATTCTACTCTAAATGGTACTCCAGCGTGTGTAGAATCTTCGAAAAAAAATTGAAAAAGGGGATTATTTCGAAAGTACAATTGTACCTCTCATTTCTTTCGTTCCAAATCCTTTTCCCTTCCCACCCCTTAGCCAAAACGCAGATGCCTTCCCTTCTCATCCCATTCCCTGCTAATTAACGCTTCTCGTTTGGCGCATAAATTTTGGATTAGGTGAATTTTAGATTAGGCGAATGGTTGTTAATTAATTTGAAGTTTGGATAGCTATGAGAAGCAAAAGTTGAATCCAACGCCGACAATTTTGCTGAGTCAAAATAGGAGATGATGATTCTTACTAGAACTATGGAAGTTGAACTGCCATCACCGCCACGGAATAGTGGTGGTGGTACTGGTGGCGGTGATCGAGGCGGTGAAGGCGAATGGGAGGTAGAATGCTGGCTCATAGGAGAACTCTTGTTTATGATTATGAAGATGGATATGTCACCTTGTTATTTAGTGTGTATTGTAATTGCTTCAATGATTAGTCTTTTCTTTCTTCAACTTAGATGGTGTGGTAATTAAGTTGGGCATTTCTTTCATGATTTTTTTTTTTTTTCTTTCGAAAGATAACATCACTACCACTGACAAGAACATAGTGATGTACAAGGACAGAGCGATGTACAACGTTAGGAGGGCTAAGTCCACCCTAGAAAAAAATATGTATACCCGAATATTTAATATAGATTCGACATAAGCCATTAAAACATCTTAATTAAACATGGCATTGCGCTCATAAGGTGCGTAATATCTATAGTCATTAATTAGGAAACGGGATCTCTCGGAATGACTCATTAGTCACGTCGAAAGCAAGTATCCGATATTTAGTTTGAGGCTGATCAACAGTGGACTGCATGCACCAATGGAGGGATCCATGGGAGAAGACAGACTCGGCATAAGGAAAACATACATAAGGCCGGGACAAGAATTCAGACATGTCATCCAATATTGTCCAACAGTTTGTGCTTAGATGGTACACTAACCCTATGTGTTTATAAGGAGATACAAAGACATCTTCTTCTTCAAAAACGGTTACTATTGCAACCACTTTATACTCATTACTAGAATCATCATATCCAAATCCAATCCCTTGTCGGTGGCGTTTAAAAAGCCCACCAAGAAGATCAAACACGGGGATAGGGAGTTTTCTGATTTCTCGAAGAGCAGGATTCACAAGAGTTATATCAAGCCAATTATCTGCATCAATAAAACAAACAATGCCATCAACATGATTGATAATCCTAATCAGACCAGAGTAATTACCCGATGTCTGGAAAGATGATGATGATGATGGATCCAAAGCATTGAAGGCAAGGGATTCATAATCACCATACCAAGAAGTTACAGAAATGGGAGAAATAATCTAGCAGTCTGTTGAGTATTTTGTGTTGATTAATTTTCAAAAGTAACACCCTTTTTAATTAAAACTTTTATATAGTGTTTTTTATTAAAGCTTTTATATAATGTGTATAAGTACTATATGTGATGTTGTGACTTGAACTGCATTTTAGTACATGAAAGTCTATGTGCTATGTGATTATTATTTATTTGATTATCTCATTATATGTCAAACTAACATTGCCATGAAGTCATAGACTTACATCTTATGGCACATTTGTTGTGTTTATTTTGCAGGATTTAATTAATTAATTAATTAAATTAATTATTTGCCAATTTTTGGTTAATATTTAATTTAATAATTAATTTTATAATTAGCTATTAGTTTGGATGATGGTTTATAAATTTGGATTTTCTTAAATATATCTGCTGGACCATTTAGTATCAATAGACTGATGCACTATTGCAAGAGTCCAGCCCGTGTTTTCATCTCAACCTATGACTGATAGTGAGAGTGAGGTATCGTCAAGCCCTTCTCTCACTATAGACGAGTTGCATGAACTTAACGATATATTAGCTAAAGATAATGTAACTCTAAGAGCTAAAATCGAGACACTAAACGAACTTAAGCTACAACACGACAACGAAGTTGTCTCACTTATCAACACACTAAGTCAACTAGAGCTAAAGCACAAAGACACCTTGATAGAGAATGATTCTTTGAAACGAGAGGTTATGTCGTTGAAACAAGTCATTTCAAGACTTGAAGAGCTTTGTACTCAGCTCGAAAAGCAACCCCCTCCAACCAAAGAGTCTAAGGGTAAACAAGTTTGTGGTTCAGAACCCACGAAAGTGAGTACTAAGCCAACTAAACCCACCTATTCAAAAATTGTCTTAGAGCCAAGGCCTATTGCCTTACAACACTCTACACCTGCACACACCAAGAAAACACCCACAACACAAAAGAATGCTTCTTCGACATATCCACATACTGATGTGATCCGTAGCTGAATCAGATCCGAAAATGCCCGAGGACTTGACTGAAGGCACCAATAAGATGAGCACCGCGACCCTTGACTAACCCGTAGCCAAAAACCTTGGTATAAATGGACACCCACAAGATTCGCTCACAACCTCGATAAGTCCCGTTTGGAATCCACCAAACAACGGTTTCGAATCCACCAAAACCAACGTGAGAAAACTCACCAAAGCTTAAAAACTTCAAATATAATATATCAAAATTTGTCTGTCTTCAAAAGATTACAACTAAAGCCTTTTTATAGGCTACAATGAAAGAAATAAAACAATTTCTAACCGATGTGGGACAAAATTAAATAATAAAAATAAAAATAAAAATAAACCTAATAAATAATAATAAAATTCTAATAAAATCTTGCAAAGAAACAATGTGGGATAAATGACAACATAAATGGCCTCCAAGCCAAAACGTCTCATCTTCAATCACATCACATACTTCACAACATTCTTCTCCACGCAATCACGCATATATGTATGATCGAAGAGGTTCAAGGAGTTATACTCAAAAGAACCAATCCTATCATACAAATTATGCTACACCTAGCTTGTACACACCTGCATATTTTGATCCACCCATTCACCAAGCTCCCGACTACTCGTATAGGCATCCACACATCAACCCTTTCTTAGCCCAAATGCTATTTTGGCAAGACCAGTTTACGAGAATGCAACAGAACGCATACTACCAAGATCAGTACTACGGTCACTATGATCAGCCAACCCGGTCCAACATGACTAGGAAGTCTGGTCGTAAACCAATAGTAAGGAAAGTATGGGTTCGGAAGGATTCTCTTAAATCTGACCCTAACCCTGAAGGACCCAAGAACTAAAGGTACCTATTAAACAATTGTATTGCAGGTATGCTTCAAGTCAAAGCTTTTGAAAAGCAACAAATCAGAAAACACTTTCTTGCGCAATCCTACATTCCATTACACTTTTAAAATTTCTCTTTTCTAGTTCTTTTCAAAAGTTTAGAAGTTGAGGATTCTGACTTGGAGGTCTGCCAAGTTCTGATTTTGTGGAAGGCTATTGAAAAGTGAGGTACTGCTCAATAGCATTCACAGAATCCCTAGATTGAGGTCTTTAGTGGTTTCCTTGTCAAGGTAACACTTTTGACTCAGTTCATTTATTTTGTGTTTTGATTTGGTTATTTGCTTGTTGATTAGCTTGATAGTAGTCTAGTGATACTAGTATTGTTTTATACCAACCTGCATCTGATTTATTAATTCAAGTATATATGCTTAATCCTTTTTTTTAGTTCAACCTGTCCTTAATAAGTTTAAATTATTTTCTGTCTGCAACTTGTCTTTATCAAATTATCTAGTTGTTGTATGTGTTGATTGAGTCTTCTTTTTAAATAATCTGTGTTGATCTAATGCATCGAGTTAGAACTTGTTTTTTATCACACAATATTAATCACTTTTGATCACGCAGGTTTTTATAACACAAGCGAATAGTTTATTAAGTGAGCTTCCGCATTTAATTACTAGTACTTGTGTTGTTTTCGAAAAGAGTTTTAAAATTCCACATACTCTATTCACCCTCCCTCTAGAGTGTGTTTGCACATTATCGATCCAACACAGTCCATGTCCGTGTCCAAAATACTGCTAGTGTATGTTAGGATTTGATCCTAACTAGGGTTTTGAGGGGAAATTTGGGGATAGAAGAGAGGAATTAGGGGGAGGATCAGAGAAGATTAGGGGAGAAGGGAAATTAGACGGGAAAAGAGAGCTTTCATTAATATCAAAAGTTAAGCCTCATACAACACACACCACCCTTATATAGGGGACAACACACACACTAGCACACATAGAAATACACAGCACTATTAGAATAAGCTAATTCCTAACATCACCCTCTCTTTTAAACTATCCTTGTCCTCAAGGATATAAAAGAGCTCAAACATGATTTTCCAAGTTGACATCAACACAAGGATCTGCATTGGCTAAATCCTACCGTCTTCATCTCTTCTCATGTGTATACGAACCATTCTGAAATTTTGAATCACTTCCCATATCATCTTAGCAGCTTGACAATCCCATTTTCATGTCTAATTATCACCAATGTATCTCATTATCATATCCCATTGTATCCCATTATCACTAATACATACCATCCTCTTTCCCTCCCTCTCAAAAACATCCTTGTGGACAAGGATGTATTCATTAAAAAAAAAAAATTGACACACCAACCTGGGTCCCAAATAAAGTTCTCCACCTTGATGATGATAAAACGATCTTCAATCTTCATTACACAAGGAATCTCACATTGTGTCTCCATAATTTCTCGAGCAACAACACCCAAAAACAAAAGTAAACACCCATCAAGTTCATTAGGCATATGAACCCATCGGCTATCAAAGGTCTCTTCTAAAGCTAGAACTGGAGCATGTGCAGTAATTTTTCCTTGATTTCTCAAATGCATATATGAGCAAATATTTTGTAAGACAACATGCTTGATTTCCCAGGCTCCTCCCAAGCTGTTTTGATTGTGATTTTCAGAAGGTTTTCTCAAATTTTGCGTAACACTAGTAGATTCAAATGGTTCACTACCACCCGGGTCAAATATGAACAATAACACCTTACCAACCCCTAATTTAACAATTGAATCTTGCTTTACACTATTTGAATCAATGAAATCACAGCCCAACATTTTCAGCAAACTGATTGTTAATGGCGACAGTTTGCTTCCCATCCCATCATTCAGCTCAACTAAAGATGGTTTGAGCATTTTGTCCAACATATCACAGCCTGCTTGACCAAACCCAAGCTTGGAGAGATGTGACTGCGCAGGTTCATAAGCCAACCAAGTTCCACCCTCACAGGAAGAGGAAATAACTTCATTTCCTATCAAAGAAATAAAAGCCCTCAGTTGTTAGCAAACCTGTCTGAGCTGGCTTGAGCATTTCATCGAACACATGATATGCACCTTCCACAACTTCCTTTTTTGATGAGAATAACTCCTCAGCCGTATTCATCGGCTGAACTCCAGCCTTGATTGAAGACAATTCAACTTTTCCAATCGTAGATATGGAACAAAACTTCCCAGGAGATGATTTCGAACTTGTAAAAACTGGCTCAGTCGATTTGTTGGGCTTTAATGTGGCTTTCACCTGAGAATTCAGTAAGCTATCAACATCTGAATCTTTATCAATCAATTTATACCCTGATGTTGCTATGAAGATCGGCTGGGACAGTTCGTCGACTGATTCTTCGCCTTCAACAGCATAATACTCATGATTATCAAGTGTCTTTGATAACCTTGAAACTTCAAGACATGAACCCGAAGTGGCCATGCTATTTATGAGACCAGTCTCCCCTTGCTTGCTTATACAAAGCCCATGTAGTTGCATTTGTTGGGAAAAGGCCTGCCTATGAGACACATAGATAGCTCCTTCTTCCTCAAGGTTTGAAACCTTAGCAGAAACATTTCTAGTTGCACCAATCCCCGGATCAAACACCTGTGCAACACCATTAGTGAATTCGAACGCATCACAACCACAAGCACCAATCCCCGGATCAAACACCTGTGCAACACCATTAGTGAATTCGAACGCATCACAACCACAAGCACCAATCCCCGGATCAAACACCTATGCAACACCATTAGTGAATTCAAACGCATCACAACCACAATAGAACCAAGAACTAATGCCCGGGTCGAACATGAACACACTCATCTCATCAAACGCCATGAGCTATTGGCTGAACCAACTTTCGTTTCATCAACTTCAAAGCCTAAATCTCTTGTAAAATCAACCATGGATGGCTCCCATTTTTCAAGTCCCTCAATCCCATTTTTCTGCTCTGCTGAAAATCGTGTTGACATTTCATCGAACAAGTTGCGGGCAACTTTCAAACATCCCATTTTCATCAAAGGAAGCTGCCTAACCCCGTCACCCAACTGGTTTTCAGCCTTATTTGGAACCATGAATCCCATAGAAGACGATTGCTGAGTTTTAGTGACTGGTTCGGTCATTTCAGCGAACAACTCGCAGGTTCTATTTTGTTCAACATTTTCAGCAATAACAGTTTCATTATAATATGACAAGGGTCGGACTAGCCCTCGCCACGTGTCATCTTTATATCGATTAACCATTAATGGAAAACAGAGAATTAATAGCTACTAAAGGCCAGGAGCCCTAGAGTTTAACTGAGAAAGGGGACCTGAACCCCACGTGGGAGGTCAGCTCGGCCCTTCTTAACTTACCACCGCCGGTCGGCTCGGTAAGAGTGGAGGTCGGGCAATGCAGTGCAAGTCGAGATGGCCTTGAGGGCTCGATGCAGGTCGGCCAGAGCCTTCCTTATTCATATTTGACACACATGCTTAATAATATCAGATAAACAAGGAAAGAATCCTAGATCATAATGACTGTAATCTTGACATTAGATATGTCTATAATTATCCCTTAATTAGGAGGATTTATGCGTGTTAATCATTAGGGGAAATAATAAATAATAATAATAATATAATTCCTTGCATGACAGAAAACGAATTGCAATGCTCTACAAGTAAAGTCCAGAGGCAAAAGTCTACACATGCTACTAAGTATGCCATCCAAAAAACTATAAGTTAATGCATGGCATACTGAGGGGCAAGACACCCCACGGCGGATCAAAGTACTTGTAAGTCTTTGAAAAAAAAATTAGGCAAGAGAACTTGCAAAAATTTGCATATATTAAAACATTGTACATGAAAAAATTGGAAGCTTTTCTCCAAAGTATTACAAAATAGACTCCAAAGTTTGAGCTCCGCAGGTCGGACTCGAAAGCTTTAGCTCCGAGGGCCGGACCCGAAAAGTTTTCTTAAGTCTGCTTGACAGACATCAACTTTCAGAACTCCACAGGTTGGACTCAACAAAGTTTGCGAGGCCAAACTCATCGGATTGAGCTCCTCGGATCGGACTCACCAAGTCAAAGACGACAATCAAAAGTATGAGCTCTTTAGCTCAAATTCTCCGTAAAATTTCGTAGACCAAACTTCTTTAGTTCGTAGAGCGAACTCAAAGCCGAGCTCCACAGTCGGACTCGTCATAAAATCGATCTGCGACGGACTCTCGCAAAGATTGCGAGGTAAACTTCCTAAGTCCCCAAAGGGACCCGAGCCGAGCTACGCAGTGTCGGGCTCGTAAAAATACAACGAGGCATAAACGAAATGCAAGTTCAAAAACTTAAGAAGCATTAAGGGGTTGAATTTCCTGCACTCAGAGCGTGAGTAAGATTCTCCACGAAGCATTGACCTAGGGGCGATTCGGCGAGAGCCGTTGAAGCATAAGCGAAGAACCACAGAAAGCACTAAACAAGGAATTGCAAAGAACGTTCTCAAAAACCGCTCCACTTCGAAGATGTGAGGCACGAATGACGTCATAACATAATAAGAACTATGCCACCTGGCGAGAGAAGGCCATTATAAAGTTCTACAAGTCTAGATGACAGTGGACGAACAACACCTCTAACAGATCCGACCTCACAACGAGTGGTTCAGTCAGATCTGGGGGGCTTATGATGAGGGTCGGACTAGCCCTCGCTACGTGTCATCTTTATATCGATTAACCATTAATGGAAAACAGAGGATTAATAGCTACTAAAGGCCAGGAGCCCTAGAGTTTAACTGAGAAAGGGGACCTGAACCCCACGTGGGAGGTCAGCTCGGCCCTTCTTAACTTACCACCGCCGGTCGGCTCGGTAAGAGTGGAGGTCGGGCAATGCAATGCAAGTCGAGATGGCCTTGAGGGCTCGATGCAGGTCGGCCAGAGCCTTCCTTATTCGTATTTGACACATATGCTTAATAATATCAGATAAACAAGGAAAGAATCCTAGATCATAATGACTGTAATCTTGACATTAGATATGTCTATAATTATCCCTTAATTAGGAGGATTTATGCGTGTTAATCATTAGGGGAAATAATAAATAATAATAATAATAATATAATTCCTTGCAGGACAAGGAAAGGGATAAATCGTTCCCTATATAAACAACCCTAAGGAACTACGGAGACTTGATTCCTGAAACATAACAGATATCGTGGGCGGCAGAGAGAGACTCTCAAGCTCGATCTAAAATCACCCAAAAACCATCCTCGCTCATATTACCCTAGATTAAACGGCCCGGATTATTACTAGACGAGATCCAGCATCGTCATAATACTTTTTTGTTAACTGCAAATCAGTCGAATTTGGTTTTGGTTTTGGTTTAACCATTTCGTCGAACGGTTGGCAGGCAGCAGTCATGATTCCAGCTGGAAATGTCTGCTTATCCTGATCACCCAACTTCGTTTCAGCTTTGATGATAGGGGAGTTACCTATTTGAAATGGCTCAATCAAATTTTCTAGCATCTGGACCGCTTCATTTTCAAGATCACATAGACCAAAAACATCTTCTTCGACCGAGTTAATTGCTTTTGTATCAAAAATATTGCTGAAACCTTCTTTGGTTGCCACAAAACTTGGAGCATCAAGCACATCATCACTATTTTCATCGGAAACGTCCTCGGCTCCTTGGAGTTCAAAGACTATACATGTAGTTTCTAGATGGGACATTTCTTCAAACACCTCATCTGCATCATTTTTCCTAGAGTTTTCTTTCTAAGAAAGCATGATTTCTTCAATTTCAGCCCTACGAAATGCATCAGACAATGTACGTGGCTCCAATTTATTCCTCCAACTGCAGAATTGATCGTAATAAACTTGAACACTCATATCTTTCCCTTGAATAGGCTGAGAATCAAGCACACAACTCCATTTTGAAGACATCTCAACACAATAGATCGACAAAGCCATGAATCCGGGTTCCATTGTTGTAAAGCTTGAACAGGATTTGGGAAGAAAAATATCAATCGAAAAAATCAGTTGATCATAGGTAGCAATCTCTGATACCAGATGTTAGGATTTGATCCTAACTAGGGTTTTGAGGGGAATTTTGGGGATAGAAGAGAGGAATTAGGGGGAGGATCAGAGAAAATTAGGGGAGAAGGGAAATTAGACGGGAAAAGAGAGCTTTCATTAATATCAAAAGTTAAGCCTCATACAACACACACCACCCTTATATAGGGGACAAAAAACACACTAGCACACATAGAAATACACAGCACTATTACAATAAGCTAATTCTTAACAATGTAAGAGCACTTGCATCAGTGTCTCTTCACAGATTCTCTATTTTACACACTAAAACATCCATTTTTCTATTTTACAGAATCTCAACACATAATCAACTGCATTAGAATATCTATTTACGGATTCTCTATTCATAATAAAATACATGAAATTCTTTATTTTATCTTCTCAAAAAAAATCTTTATTTTATAGACTTCTCATTAATTTTTTCAACTGTTAACATTTAATTAATATTAAAAAGAAACTATTAACATTTAATTAGTGGAATGTTTGTAGTAATTCTACTCAATAACATAATTGAGTACAAATTTAGAAGCCAGTTTTATCTCCGTTTTTTATTTTTGTTACTACGTAATAATCATAAATCAATTTATTACAATTCTATTTCCTCTTTATTTTATTGTAATGTTAGTTAATTTTTTCTTATATAATATTAAGTTTTTATGCTCTTGTATTTTAACGTTCAAGATAGTTGTCTTTTTAATTCATAAAACTTAGAATATTTTTCCTCTATGATAAATAATACTACTGAAAACAAAAGAAAAGGAAACGGGGCCCAAAAATAAGGAGAAAGGTGAGAGAAATAGGAAGGAATGGATCTGGAGTACAACTATCTTTTGCGCCAAATGTCCAACGTTCCTTTAAGAATCTGTGTGTACATAATGGCTTAACAAATACTAATGCATTGATATTTTAGATAGATATGAATTGTTGGAGCTTTAAAATTCAAATTTACCATCTTTTACAAATTTTACTGTAAATGCTCTAACACCCCGAAATTTCAGAAAAGGTATAAACATAAAATGGAATTTACTTACTTATTTTCCTATTTTATGTTAACCCAAAAGAAATAATTTAAAAGGTTTGTTTGATAATTAAAGGAATTAGTTATATAATTAAAAGGATTTTAATTAATTAAGTATGTAAGGAAATAATCACCATTATTTCCCTAATACTGTAGACGCAAATTCTGATGAAAAATCAAAGCAGAGAACGACGCCATGAACGCAGAGAAGAAGAGAATGGAGATTTGAATCCCGAGGCTAAACGGTTGATCGTTTGCACGGACGACAATAGAAGAAATTGATCACTGGTAGAAGGCGATCGTTTCCACACTTCGTTTTATAAACAGTGAGTTTTCGATTTTAGCCATAAATCTTGATTCGTTTACTTTCTTGAGAAAAATATGAGTTTTGGTGAATTAGAGGTTTGCCTAATCGTCGTAGAATATTTAATTATCGTAGGTTGATCGTAGGAGTTGTGGAATCGAAAGATTCAAACTTTTGCTTTTATTTTGCTTTTGGAATCGCTTTGAGTCAAGATTCAACCGTATTTAATTATGCGTTTATTTATTCATGATCGTTGCTATCTTGTTTCTTTATAGGTCCGTTCCTTTATTTTTTTTTTTATATTTATGTTTATTCATTTCCTATGGCACCTACAGCAAATAACTATATGTCTTATTCTCTTTTTTTTTCCTTCTACGTCCAGGGGTGGCTACAGGAATTTCGGTATGGGGGTCAGAAATTTATCAATTTTTTTTCGTATGATACATATATTTGTATATTTAATTCTATACATAAAATTATAGAGTAATAAATAAAAATAGGGGGACAATGTATAAAAACAAGGGGGTCAATTACACATAGATACGTGTTTATAAAAAAAAAATTCTACTATTAATACATAATTTTTTATTTTAGGGGGTCGGCCGCATCCATTTGCTAAAGGGTAAAGCCGCCCCTGTCTACGTCAAATGCATGCAGGCATACAACAAGAGCAACAGGGGTCATGCCCTACTTTTTTTTCGGCAGCATTAAATAAAAAATAAAAAATAAAGGAACAGACCTACAAATAAAGAAACAAGATAGCAACGATCATGAATAAATAAACGCATAATTAAATACGGTTAAACACTCAAAATCCGTTTAAGAGCATCCCTTACCTTTTAACATTCCAAAGCGATTCCAAAAGCAAAAGCTTGAATCTTTCGATTCCACAACTCCTACGATCAATCTACGATAATTAAACGTTCTACTACGATTAGGCAAACCTCTAATTCACCAAAACTCAGATTATTCTCAAGATCGTAAACGAATCTAGATTTAGGGCTAAAACCGAAAACTTACTGTGTATAAAATGAAGAGTGTGAAACGATCGTCTTCTCCCAGTGATCAATTTCTTCTATTGTCGTCCGTGCAAACGATCAACCGTTTAGCCTCGGGATTCAAATCTCCGTTCTCTTCTTCTCTGCGTTCATGACGTCGTTCTCTGCTCTGATTATCAGAATTTGCGTCCATAGTATTAAGGAAATAATGGTGATTATTTTCTCAAATACTTAATTAATTAAAATCCTTTTAATTAATAACCTCAATATATAAATAACTAATTCCTTTAATTATCAATTAAACCTTTTTAATTATTTCTTTTGGGTTAACATAAAATAGGAAAACAAGTAAGTAAATTCCATATTACGCTTATACCCTTTCTGAAATTTCGGGGTGTTACATCTCTCCCCCTTAAAACAAGTTTCGTCCTCGAAACTGAACATAATTTGGAGGTACTTGAACTCTGGAACTTCACGAAAAGTCTCGTTTTCTATAACTCATTTTGCTTCCGTCGGGGTGACTGCTTTACTGAACCCAGACTAGTTGTACGTCTTCCTTGTTAAATTTTTTCGTCTTCCGCTTTAAAGTGCACTTGATTCTTCCACGTAGGTCAAAGTCTCTTCAACCGTTTCAAGGTCAAATCTTGAATCACATCAACATCGGGTAACTATTTTCCTTATCATTAACACATGAAGAACGTCATACACCCGTGAAGGGATTTTGGTGACTCCAAACGGATAAGCTAAAGATCCGGATTTAGCCACTATCACATAAGAGCCTTCACACCTAGGGCTTATTTGGCATGTCTGCCCAAGCCATCTTGATCCTCTCGTTGGGGACGCCTTTAGATGCGTTTTATGTCCAACTTCAAACTCTAACAGTCTTCTTATTCCATCTTCCCAACTCTTCCGCCTGTCTCGAGCCATCTCGAGGATGCGACGGTCCACTTTAGTATTCTCCCTAGCTCGTTGTATCCACTATGGACTTGTAGTTTGTTACTGTTCCGCTCATCCCAGATGACTCGCGTTTTAAACTTCCTTCCATATAGGGCCTTAAACGGTGACTTCTGAATGCCGGCGTGTTAACTGATGTTATAGGCAACTCTACTATCTTTATCATCCCAGAAGGTGGCCGACAGTGCCGTTTCAACTCTCTACACATCCTGGTTGCTCCGGGGTGAACTGCAATTGCTCTCGTGTGGGCTTCATCCGTCACTGTCTTTCTCAAATCTTCTGCATCCGGAACACGAAGCGATTTTCGACGCTGAAGGTTTCCATCTTCATCTAAATCGTGGCCATTGGCTGGTTTGATCCCGACCACTCGCTTGTAACTGACAACAACCGCATCTTCGTCTTGCTTCTTCACGATCTCATCAACTGCCTCAAATCTTGCAACCAACGGTATAACACAATTTACTTGTTCTTGCTGACCTGTGTCCTGAATGCTTTAGCTTCCCAAATGACCGACAACTACTGGCATACTTGACTTCTTTTGATCTCAACCTCCACCACTACGACACAAGTTTGCTGGAGAACTGCAAGGATCCCAACTGAAGGGCTTTATAAACTTTTCGGAAAGAATGGAGCATGCATTCGCCATTCCTTCTCCCTGACGGTCTGACCCAATCCCTATGCCACAGTGAGGAAGATATAAAATACCTTACAAAAATCCAAGGGTGAAACCGATGTGGAAACAGTAAAGGCCGAACGTGGTACAAACAACACAAAGAGAGATGAGCGTTTGAATTTAAGATCGATTGGTTTAGACTTAACCATTACCGGTTAGAATTTTTTGTAAGGGTTTTCTTGGAAAGACCAAAGGTATTGAGAAGTGACAATTTATGCACCAGGGTAGTGAGTCAACTTGGTAAGCCAAGAAAGAATAATGCACACGAAACACGATTGGTTCAAAATTGAGCAGGGCATCATATCTTGATGCAAAGGATAGCCACCAAAAGGAAGAATGAAAGAATATCTTGCAGGTGAGATTCTTTTCAGAAGGTGGAATTCTGCAAGATACGGCAGTCTGCAAGGGAACTCTAACCGTTTGAAAGGAAGATAATGAGATTTCACATAAGCCTTTAGAAAGTGGAGACATTAAGAGAAACACCCCATGGTGGACTTGGGACATTTACGTTCGGCAGGTGACCTTATCTATTAATTATTTTGATCAACAGAATGGATGTTGGCGAATTAAAAGGGTTCTCAATTCGCATAAATGTTGTAGATTAATCATCCCACGACAGAAAAACAAAGCAAGAGTGCAAGGTCGAGCACTTGAAAGACTAAATGGTTGAGAAGTCTAGAAAATGATAAAGATCTTAACTTGAAGAAGTTACGGGGCCAAAACGAGCATACCCAAGGTCTTGGGAAGGGGTGAAACTTGTCACAAAGTGTCCAAGTTTGCATCAAATAAAGGTTATTTCAATATTGAGTTATGATAGAAATTTCCTCAAGGTAATGTAAAGAGAATTTCAAAGTTTTAGAAAAAGGGGTCTAAATAAACACGCTTTTGAGTGAAGGTTATAAGACACTTAAGAAATGCCGGATAAAGTTTGATTTCATAGAATTAATCCAACTTTCAAATGAAGTGTAAAAGATCAATGATGATCCAATTTTTTAGGGGTCCAAAGTTGCACTACTCATGAGGAATAGTACGGTGCTAATGAATGAATGCTCAAAGTTATCCCTTATGGGGAGACGAAAAGGGTCAAAAAAAATAGACATTTCAACCAACGCCACAAAATATTATAGGACACAAAGACAGACGAAGGAACGCCGAAAGGTGTGTCTCTCAGTTCATGGCTCTAAATGGCCTGAAAGGGATTTAAAACTGAAAGATACAAGGTGCATTCCCCTGAATTGAAATTAATAAAATTTGAAAGTTCAAAAGTTGGTTGGTTACATAGGTTCGGAAGACACTTGGCAAACGGCTACCTTCCATCTGAAATTGACTTAGCATAATTTGTCAGAAGGTTGACGGTAAGTAACTGAAAAGGGATATAAAGGTAGGTTTAAAGATCTGACTAGAAAAAATGATGAGATGCATACCATGTAAGAACGGGCAGCATTAAGAGAGAAAGTTACAACATCAACACTACCCTTAGGAGGGATGCTGAGAATGAACACAAGTAAGAAGAATGTTCTGACATTAGAAAGTTTAATCAATTATGGATTTGAAAGGAAGGGTTGGAGTGCAACAATGCAAAGTCAGAGGGGACTTGCTTCATTAATTTAAAAGTAAAAGGGTGTGAACTTGTTCAGAAGAAAGACTTAAGGAGATATGCTTATGAGGTAACTCATGGAAAAGATATTGAGTAGTTGTTGAATTCATGGATCTCAAGTAAGGAATCAAACAGGAAGTAATTTACTAGAAAATGCATGATTGAAGAAAGGCATAAAAGGATTTGAACTTCAAGCGTGGCATACCGGAAGGTAACGTCTAGGTGCTTGTTTATACCTGTAAAAGAAAGCATAATGTTAGCCTCACAAACATCCTTCTAAAATACTTAACTCAGGAGGAGATCAAACACCAGGGATCAACTTCTATAACATAACAGTCATGACTTATCACTCTCTTAGCCTTGACCTTAAGTCAGGAGGTGAGGGTTCCTTTTAGGCGGTTGGAGTTGATATTTACTCTGGATCTGTCATTATCGACTTGTGCAGCCCAAACCAAAAGGATTTTGCACACGATCGAAAGAGACAAGATTTAGATACTGGAGTTTTCCAGGTGATACCAAAAAAATTAGAATTTTGGGATGAGGAGAAGTCGGTCAAAAACAATAATTTTTGCCGACTGCATAGGCTGTCATAATTTCCCGATTAGTAAACACTGATTTGGATTGCAGATTGTGATCAAAAGAATTGAACTTGATTTCAAAAGTAAATTTGTATATAAAAGTGTTTTCTGAAACATATAAAAAATTCAGGTCATTTTGAGGTGTTTAACCTGTTCAAAACAGAAGAAAGAAAAAGTGAAAGTGATGCTGCATATTTTTTGGACAGAGTGTCCGGCATTAACATGAACTTTGTGAACAATCCATAATGATTATCGAGTTGATGTAAGAAGAGAAGTTGTAGATAAAACAGTGGTCTATATTGTTGAAAATTTTCAGAATTTTTGGTGCAAGGGAAATGGTTTTATGTAAAAGACAAACACGGAAACAAAACACATTCACTCGTGTTGGATAAAGCCAAACACGAGGATGATGAAAACTAGGTGCCAAAGCACGAGTCCTTTAACACCAATAATTGAAATGGGTGAGAAGCACTTGGAAATGATAGAACTGTATAAGGAATTCATGTAGAACCCATCTCGGGCAAAGAAAGGTCAAAGAATTTTGATAAACACAACCAAGCAATGGTGAAAAAAGGGAGTAGAGGATTTGTAGAGTTGAGTCGGACATCAACCTCTACAAGAATAGGTCAAGCCAAAGTGTAGGCTTTGACATTGAGGTGTAAAAGGATGTGGAGAGATCACAATAGAGAATGTAAAGAAAATTCAACCAAGAGGATCACAACTTAAAGGTGTAGGCATAAGACTCCGATCCCAAAACTTTACTTAAGGGAGTTTCACTTAATCCTAGGTGATGTGGTTTGGATTAAAGACTTCATCCGTAAAGGATTGATTGCTTGACGGACTAACCTAAGAGGGTCTACAATTAAAAGATCTAACTCCAATATCATCGTCTTATGTTTCTAAACACAACTAAACCACTTCTTAAGAGTTTAAATCCTATGCAGCGGTGTTACTTGCCTCTCTGATACCAACTGTGACGCCTCTGTCCCGGATACCGAGTCCCTATCCAGAAAAGAACGCCCGGAACGCGTATAATTAAAATTTAATCAAATTATGCACGTAAGCCTTACGTAAGCAGACATCAAGAACAAGCGAAAGGTAATACGAGTGACTCGGGTACTTAAAACAACACAAGCGTCTGTCCCTTCTCTCGTGTATCCCACTTTTTATGATACGGGATGGGGACATTAGAATACTACTAAAACGATCAAGAGTAACACAAGATGCATCTATTACATCATTAAAAGACCAACTGTAACCATTAAAATACATGTAATCCATTACATCATGATAACCATAAACTCACCCATCGATCTCTAACATTACAAGGATAAAGAGAACCTATACCTAAAAGTAGAATGAAAGTAAAGACAGTAGACGTCATCCGCAGCATCTCCGGGTCACAACTCAGTGGCCTCGAAAATGACCTACAAAAACACCACCTTCTCGGGGTGGGGACAAGTGAGAAGAGGGGTAAGTACATACGTACTTAGTAAGAGGTAGAAGAAACGGTACAATAAATAGCAATAAATGCATATACATATACAATGGCATCATCCACAATCAGTACCACATCGGTTGTAATAGTAGAACTCTCTCACCCTCTACTAGCTCCGTAGTATATCCTCGCACAAATACGGTTTGTTACATCAATAATACCAAAGGACACTGTGCATAGTGAGAATGCACCGAGACATATTAAGCACCTCTCAAAAGGGCATGGACTTAGGTCTCCATGTGGGAGTTACACGTTGGCCCTTGACACATAGCTTCAAGGGGGCTGTAAGAATCCCATGCTTCGATTTAGAAATGTGCCTTACTAGTGGTATTGACGTTTTAGCTTTTAGACTCCACATACGTACTTACGAGTTAAGTTCTAACTACCTGGTTCATTCACATAAAAGGCTTCTTACAGACTTCTAGTCCTAGTTATACTACCTAGAACATAGTAAAAGGATCAATGACTACTACGTCAATGTCCCACAAGGCCTAAACAACGCCTTCTGATGCTCCCACCTTCTCCCCGCAAAGAGTCTCAATTGTTGTGCCGAGCCAAGGCTACCAGAAGTCACAGTTAGACATTGTCAATTAACATATAATGCTCCAAAAGAACATACAAACCACATCGTATCGTGTAATACATATAAAAGCACAAAATCAATAATATACACTTTTACCTTGATATACCACACTTGTACTATAACCGTTACATATATATATATAGTACTTTGTGTGCATACCTTTTAGTATATAACTTAAATAGCGTTACTTACCGTACATAGTATCCATTAGAAACAACTATCTTAATAACCTTTTTTTCCTATCCCGGAACTATAATACATATGCAAAAAAATTCTCTTATTTTCCTTCTCTACCTCACGTCTGCAAGTTATTCATATTTTTTTTATTCATTTCCTATGGCACCAATAGCAAATAACTATATGTCTTATTCTCTCTTATTTTTTCCCTTCTACGTCAAATGCAGTGTAAAGTCCCACATAAGAAAATTAGTAGAATGCTCACCCTATATAAGTGTGAGACATAAAAGTCTTGTCAACTTATGTTAGCGCTTTCAGGCCAAGCGAGGACGACGGTTTAAGCAATTGACCGGACAATTTGTGACTCATTTAGCGCTACCAGACTCGGGGTCTTGTGGCGTTACAGAATGGTTGCCAAGCCGACTATCAGACGGAACTATGCGTTGCACCGTACAAGAAGACGGTGTAAGGATGGCCTCTAGTTACCTCTGATAGGGATGATCCGGGAACAGTCTTAGCCGTCCTGGCGAGGACGCCAGTTTCATTTAGCGCTACCAGGCCCGAGGTCTGGTGGCATTATAGAATGGTAGCCAAGCCGACTATCAGACGGAACTATGCGCTGCACCGTACAAGAAGAGGGTGTAAGGATGGCCTCTAGTTACCTCTGGTAGGGATGATCCGGGAACAGTCTTGGCCATCCTAGAGAGGACGCCAGTCCCTTATAAGGGGGGAGAATGTAAAGTCCCACATAGGAATAATAGTAGAATGTTCACCCCCATATAAGTGTGAGACATAAAGGTTTTGTCAACTCGGTTAGCCCTTTTAGACCAAGCGAGGACGAAGGTCTAAGCAATTGACCGGACAATTTATGACTCATTTAGCGATACCAGGCCCAGGTCTGGTGGCGTTACAGCTAGTCTTTAAGAAGACTAATTGATCATCCACTGCCATGGCACGTCGGAGAGCGAGATATGTGTCCTTGAAAATACGTTTGTCAATCAATTCACACCACTCTTTATAGACGCCTATGAATCGTAGCAACGATCACACCGGCAATCTCACTAGGATCTCAAAAATTAAAATCTGAAAAACATATACATCTTCGGCGCCCAGATTCATGGTCGACTACTTTGGATATGATGAAGGGTTTCTTCATATTAAATACTCAAGAGCCAAATATGCTTGAGCAAAAAGAGGCCGCGGCCGAAATTCTTACAAGAATGATTTCAAAACTACTATAATATATACTTATACATATACTTATACCCATACACATATTAAGGAAGCGAAATAAAATTGATTGACCCACTTTAGTCTATTGACCTGCCCCATGACGTGTTAGGTGTAGTGCCCGAAAGACAATTATGTAATTGTTTTAGGGCAGAATTAATAATTCATCTTATTATATACATGTACGCTTATAATTAAGACACTACTGAAAACCCTAAGTACCTCATTTATGTAATCACATAACTCAAAGGTATGGCTATACACAAGAGGATTGAGTTAGTGAGATGTACTTAAAATTAACTTAGTCCGTGGCGTTTATTAATCTGAGTACGGATCTCAAGATTAATTTGCTAATAATGCGCCTGAGAACACTTTAGGTGTGTGACATTTATCCGGATCGCCGGTAATAGGGTACCTAGTGGGGCATTTATATATGATGATAATCATATAAGGTCGGACCGATTTGATTTGAGTTCTCGATATAATTCCGTGTCGAGAAGTCCTATCGAATCACAAGATGATCATAGATGGATTAATCTCAATCTGAGGTGATCACGCATAACCGCTTAGACTAGGGTAGAGTTTGATGTGTTAGTAAGGATCACTTCGTAGTATGTGGTCCAACACTTCTCGTTGGCTCTATTCTAGGATGAGTGAGTAGTCTGTGCTATCACAAATATAGAATCCATTCCTTTCCTCGGGAAGTAGATGATAGCTTCCTTTATTTGTTAACCCTAGAAATCGATCGATGGGCCCGGGCTTCATTCTATATTAGTTATGAACTAATTGATCACTAGGGGTTAATGGTAAATAAGGATAATATGTTTCGAGAAGGGTTTACGGAGATATCCCGAATCGAAGTGAACAGTCTATGGAGGATTTATCCGTATGTAATGATTATATCAGTGGATGCCTTATAACTTATAGTTGAGTGTAAGTTTATATCTATATTCAGCAGAGTTCAGTTTCGGGTTTATGGTGGTGTAATCCCGGAATTAATAGATTGAATATAATTGTTCGGTTTGACGAATAATTTTATTTAATTTATTGTAGCTACTGAATATGGGTCCATGGTCCCCGACGTGGCTCCTAACATAACATATGTCTCGTCGTTTCACCTCAATTATAATTAAATAGTTGGATTGGACTATTTAATTGATATGTTGATTAATTGTTTAGTTGGACTAGATAATTAAATACATGGAAAAGAAATTTTTTCGTGGACTCGGCCCAATGTGTCAAAAAATGCGCATGAACCTTATTTAATTAGGGTGGGGCGCATTTTGTGATTAAATGATTATTAAGGAATTAGTTTTCTTGGATAATTATTTAATGTGTGATTTATCTTTTATTTGTTAAATGATAATTAATGAAATATTAGATAATAATATTATTTATCCTAATTTGTTTGGGATAATTATTTTATTTATCTTTTATTTGGAATAAGGATTAATCTAATAATTATCTCTTAATTATTGAATCATTGGAGGACAAGGATTACTCTCCTATATAAAGAGAGTTCTCCCAAGCCTCTTTGACACACATAATTTCGCATTATTGGAAGGAAAAATAGCTTGGAATTTTTGGCTATTTTTCTTTGGGTTCGAGTTTAGAAAACTTCGGGTTTTCTAAGGTAGCATATCAAGGAGGTCCGGCGGCTTGAAACACCATCCACTTGGTGTTGCTTGGAGATACATGTTGGAAGACGGTGGCATCTCATTGGATCGAGTAGCTTGGATCAGAGATTGTTCTTGACGTTTATAAACCATAAACTAGTAAGCAATCTAAACCCCCTCGTAGGTTTAGATCTATTATTTTATGTATTTTGGTTGACTAGATCTAGATCTATACTATTCCGCTGCGTAATCGGGTGGATCTTGATCCATCCGGCGATATTACATCCTAACATGACCCATTTATAAAGCCTAATAACAGGAAAAACATTTGTACTTAGTAACATTTATAGCATTTACTGCAATGATATTCCGTAAATCATTTGTAATCAAGAGATATTCTGAAAATCATTTGTACTTAAAAGCATTTATAGCGTTAAATTGCAATGATATTCCGTAAATCATTTGTAATCAAGAGATATTGTGTAAATCATTTGTACTTAATAGCATATATAGCGTTTACATTGCAATAAATATTATATATGTAACACCAATATTGTAATATCCCGAACTTTGGAAAAGGGCAGACGTGTCAATTTGTAAAGTTCGGTATATTATGTTTATTTATTTATGGATCTTAAGTATGTTATAAATAAAAGAAAAAGAAAAGATTGGGGTCTATTGGGAATTTATGGACTTATAAGTATTTAATTGGAAATAAAGGGAGTTATTTGTAATTAATGGAGGGAGGTTTATTTTGGAGAAATAACTTCCCACTTGTAGGAGAAATTGTCAGAAATATTTTTACAATGGAAACATTCAAACTATTGTGAGAAAAAGAAAGAAAATGGACTTCTCCAATTTTTTTAGTCATCAAGTTTTTGTCGGATTTCAGAATCGTTTGAAGGCTCGGAACCAGTGGGAAGAGAGGATAGTGTTGATACTAAAAGTTCAAAGTTTTGAGAAGGTAAGGAGTTTGCCCAAAGTCAGATTTATCGAGTGGTGATCACGTTTTGGTTGTGTAAAGTGCTCAATTCGTAGTATTAATCGTTTAGAAACCTTGATCATCAATTAGTTCTGGTTGATTGTTGATCAAATATGTTTTTCGTTGAAGAATCAAGGTGGTGGTGCATTTCTTCTTGAATTTATTTCTTTGGTTTTGCCTAAACAAGTAAGAGGCTATTCCTAATGTTTAATTAAGGTTTTGTGGTGTTAAGGTTGTGTTTTGGGCATGAATTGCGTTTAGAAATCATGCTAGTTGTTGTTATAATAAAAGGTGTTATAGCATGTTTAGAACATGTTTTGATGCTTTTTGGATGTATATTTTGATGTTAAACTTGGTTGGTTTGGGAAGGAAATCGATAGAGTGCAGAAAATTGTGTTTAGTGCAGTTTTGCCCAGTTTTGGTGCCCCAAACCTTTTGGCGCCCCCTGGCCTGTTCAGAGAGTTCTGTGCACTCTCTTAAGCATTTTTGGCATGCCGCAAAGGCTTTGGCACCCCTATGACCTGAACAGAGAGCTCAGTGAACTCTCTGAAGCAGTTTTGGCGCGCCCCGAAGCTTTTGGCGCACCCCGACAATGTGTGAATGTTGTTTCCAGTGCTTTAAGCTAATGAGATGAGTTTGGAATGTTGTCTCTTGACCTAGTAACATTAAATGAACTTGATCAAGCCTGGATTAAGCTTCTGATGCGTTTAGTTCCGGCACCGGATGTACTCTTCTATAGAGTTGAAGTCCGGGACCGTCGGAAGGGTATGAATGGCTTGTGTTTTGAGGAATTAGCATTAGTCAATGTCTGTGTATATGCTAGGCCTTGTCTGTATCTACTGGTCTAGGAAAAATAGTAGTAGAGGTGAGGGAGCTTCCTTGAAAATACTTGGTGGCTAGTTAATAATTAATAACAAACGTACTTGTGTGGTTATAAAAGACTAAACATCAATCCATTCTTGGTAAGGCACAAGTTCATATCGTGATGTGTGGGCGGTCAGATAAAGTGAATAACTCCGTAAGTCTTCTAGACTCCAAATACGGAGGAACTTAACCCCGTAAGTCTATTAGACTCAAGGTGCGGAAGGACTTCGCCGAACGCATGCACTATCGGGCTTTCCCCCGTGGCTACTGGTGTGATCCACCAATAGGTTGCACCCAGATACTTCATGGTGAGTAGCACCATGCATAGTGCCCTTGAATGCTAATGTAACAATGATAAGTTAAGCTAGAAACAGTTTGTCATGACATGTTGATGAGCATGAAGTGAACCCTATAATTGAGTCGGTCACATAAAGATAACTTAATTAAGTTTAAGCACATTTTCGTTGTAAGACCTAGTTATACATTAACTTATTCCTCTTGCTAAGTACTTTGTACTTACCTCAATTGCATGTTTTGTTGTATGCTTTTGGGGTGAGAAGACGAACAGGTTGATCTTGAGCTCGTTGAGGAGTTTGATGATGATATGTGATGGAGATACTCGGGGATGTTTCCTTGTTTTTTAGTTTATAAACATTGTACTAGATTATGTTGCATTTTATGTTAAAAGATCATGTTGTACTTTATTTTCAAGTTTGTAAGACAAGTGTTGTATCTTTTGCTTTGGACATCGTATGTTATAAGTTACTTCGTTGTTGTAAGTTACCTTTCTATATTTAGTATGTTTGGAGTTTCTATTCTTAGTAGCGTATATGGTGTTTGCCGAGTCATTTTAGCTTCCATTTTGTTAAACTCGATATGACGTATACTACAAGAAAAACGGGTAATATTAGATTCCGTATTGAAATATTTTACATGCCGAAGCCGACAATGAGGGGACATGACGAGAATTTCCCGTTTAAAACTCATTAATGATGAGGACTTTTAATGACGGGAATTCCCCTCATTAAAAACCAATTTTCTAGTAGTGGTAGTAGAGGCTTACGTGTAATATTAGATTTATTTAATCTTGAGATGCCGAAGTTTCTTTCAGACCACTCGTATCATTCGGCATTTTCTTGATCTTCGAGAGATGGTGACAACGAGAGATAAGTTTCTTTAGACCACCTAGTAACATTCTGATTTTCTTGATCTTTCAGAATGGTGACAACGAGGAGAGGTTTTCACAGGGCCAAGAGTTCGGGCTTTAGACGAGAGATAGGCGATCCTACACAGACCTAATGTTCCACCACAGACCTAATGTTCCACCACAACAGAATCAGACACCGCTGGCTCAATAGGAGCAACCTCCACAGTGGCATTTGGGAGGATCGGTTCAGGTTACCATCGTAAGCGATGTTCCAATAGGCTTTGTATGACCAGTGACAGAAGTTTACCCTCCACCACCACCCGTAAGCTATCCTTCAACTACAGCCTACCCTCCACAACAATAGACCTTCTATCCTCCACCCGTAAGTCAACCACCTCAACCTACAATCTCTCCATCACCACGGTTTGACCATCACTATAGGTTTTGGATACCCACCCTATGGACTACACCAGCCATATCACGCTCCATCACACTATCAAATGTACCACCCTTATCAACAAGTTCCACCCATGGCTCAACCTCAACAGCCATATCCACCACCTTACCCACCTCAAGTACCGCAAATACCCGTCGGTTATCCACCGGTTTACCCACCAGCTTACCCACCGGTTTATCCACCTGTTGTCCCTCCAGTTAGACCACAAGTGAATGAGCAAGCAACACCAGTTGATTGGTACACCAGGTTGAAGAGAAACCGTATGCAAGATTTCTTTGGGGATGTGGAGCCATCTAGGGCGGAGATGTGGATAAAAATTTTTGAGAAAGCATGTAGAAATGTGAATTTACCGGAAACAGAGATGGCTCAATTAGCTGCAGGGTTTCTGTTATGCACGGATGAGAGTTGGTTTGAGGCTATAGAAAGTAGCCGGGGTAAGGTTACCGTTTGGCAAGAGTTTAAAGACTTGTTTTACAATGAGTACTTTCCACCAGCAGTTCAGGAAAATCAAGCAAGTCGATTCTTGAGACATAGTCAAGGTCTACACATGTCTGTATCTCAATACACTAACCGCTTCAATGAGTTGGGTAGATTTTACCCTGAGATCATGAGATTTGAGGAAAAGAAGATGGCACTTTATAAAGATGGTTTATCTCATGAGATCCTGGCCGGTATGTTGGGAGCTACACCAAGAACGATGGCGGAGTTGCTTAACAAGGCGTTAGAGATTGAGACTTTCAAGAACAAGCCATCGGTATTGGTTGGAGTAAAGAGAACTTTTGAGGGCAGCCACATAGAAGATCAAGAATCACCGCAACAACAATATGAGAAAAGGATTACGGCACCACTTGCAGTCAAGTCAACAATTGGGGCACCGGTTTGCCCAAAGTGCAAAAAGAGTCACTCCGGTGAATGTCGGGCAGACAAACAGATGCTACTTTTGTGAGGATATGGGTCACTATGTAAGGGCTTGTCCTTCAAGGAATGCCAAGAGCCAACAAGGAAACACCAACCGAGGAAGTGCAAGCCGACCAACAAGGGTGTTTGCTTTGGATGCAGCCATCCCAGGTACTTTTAGTTTGTTTATTTTTATTATATTACCTTATGACATGAATTAGTTCAAAGTTGTAAATGTATTTAAGTAAATGAACCACCTCTCAGATAAATTAATAATGGACAACTTAGCAATGTCAACCTTAATTAATACAAGAATGTCAAGACTTTTGTGTTAAGTACGATATCTAAGAAGTTAAGCCTACCCTTCAACCTTTAGGAAACCTTTTCGGACACCATCCGGGCAAGCGTTTGTAAGGGGGCTGATTATTGAATAGAAGCTTGGTTAGTGCGTTATCAGTGGCTCAAGAGTGGTTGGTCAGTTTTAGGGTTAAAGTGCAAGCTTTTGATCGGTTTGGGAATCAGTAGAGTTTGGTTTAATGGTTGGCAGGTTTGGTTTGGTTAGAGGTTATCCGTGGGAACAAGTGAAGCATCAGTTTTGGTTTCGTTTTGAGAAGAGTGCTAGAGGAAGATCTACAGTTTGAGCACGTTTAAAGTTTCGAGGACGAAACTCCTCTTAAGGGGGAGGAATGTAATATCTTGAACTTTGGGAAAGGGCATATGTGTCAATTTGTAAAGTTCGGTATATTATGTTTATTTATTTATAGATCTTAAGTATGGTTAAATAAAAGAAAAAGAAAAGATAGGGGTTCATTGGGAATTTATGGATTTATAAGTATTTAATTGGAAATAAATGGAGTTATTTGTAATTAAGGGATGGAGGTTTATTTTGGAGAAATAACTTCCCACTTGCAAGAGAAGTTGTCAAAAATATTTTTACAAGGGAAACATTCAAACTATTGAGAGAAAAAGAAAGAAAATGGACTTCTCCAATTTTGTTGCTCACCAAGTTTTTGTCGGATTTCAGAATCGTTTGAAGGCTCGGAACCAGTGGGAAGAGAGGATCGTGTTGATACTAAAATTTCAAAGTCTTGAGAAGGTAAGGAGTTTGCCTTATGTTGGATTAATCGAGTGGTGATCCATTTTGGTTGTGTATAGTGCTCTATTCGTAGTATTAATCGTTTAGAAACCTTGATCATCAATTAGTTCTGGTTGATTGCTGATCAAATAGGTTTGTAGTTGAAGATTTAAGGTGGTGCTGCAGTTCTTCTTGAAGTTCTTTCTTTGGTTTTTCCTGGAACAAGTAAGAGGCTCTTCCTAATGTTTAATTAAGGTTTTATGGTGTTAAGGTTGTGTTTTGGGCATGAATTGTGTTTAGAAATCATGCTAGTTGTTGTTATAATAAGAGGTGTTATAGAATGTTTAGAACATGTTTTGATGCTATTTGGATGTATATTTTGATGTTAAACTTGTTTGGTTTTGAAAGGAAATCGATAGAGTGCAGAAAATTGTGTTTAATGCAGTTTTGCCCAGTTTTGGCTCCCCCAACCCTTTTGGCGCCCCTAGCCTATTCAGAGAGTTCTGTGCACTCTCTGAAGCAGTTTTGGCATGCCCTAAAGGCTTTGGCACCCCACGACTGAACAGAGAGTTCAATGAACTCTCTGAAGCAGTTTTGGCGCGCCCCGAAGCTTTTGGCGCCCCCGACACTGTGCGAATGTTGTTTCTAGTGTTTTAAGCTATAATATGAGTTTGGAATGTTGTATCTTGACCTAGTAACATTTAATGAACTTGAACAAGCCTGGATTAAGCTTTTGATGCGTTTAGTTCCGGCACCGAATGTACTCTTCCATAGAGTTGAAGTCCGGGACCGTCGGAAGGGTATGAATGGCTTGTGCTTTGAGGAATTAGCATTCCTCAATGTATGTGTATGTGCTAGGCCTTGTCCGTGTCTACTGGTCTAGGAAAGAGAGTAGTAGAGGTGAGGGAACTTACTTGAAAATACTTAGGTGGCTAGGTAATAATTAAAAACAAACATACTTGTGTAGTTAAAAGACTAAACATCAATCCATTTTGGTAAGGCACAAGTTCATATCGCGATGTGTGGGCGGTCAGATAAAGTGAATAACTCCGTAAGTCTTCTAGACTCCAAGTGCGGAGGAACAATAAGTTTATTTTTTATCTGCTATTTTAGATTCATGTTTTGGATGGTATCATGCTATTTTTGAGGTCTTAGCATCTTTACTTGAAGGACGATTACATCACTAGCCTAAAAACCCGTGCATCATGCACGAGACGGTTCAAGTTAGTATAATACTACCACCGTCCCAAAATGTAAATCCGTTAAATTTTTTTTAATTTGTCCCATAATATAATTCCATTACATTTTTCTTCCTTTTACCCCTAATTTATTATACATCCACATACTTTACAACTATTACATTAATGAAAGTCAAAAGGAATTCTAGACTTTCACCACTATAATTAATGACATTTAATCACTTTCTTAATCTATGTGAAAAGTCCTAAACGAATTTACATTTTGGGACGGAGGTAGTATATAAAAAAAAAAAAATCAATCATATGGTTACACAATAAAATAAATTAACAGAAATTGTTACACAAAATGAATGAATCTAAAAATAATAAAAAGAAAAGTACATTTAATATCACAATTATTATATTAACTCTAAACATCTATGTAAAATATGTATTATTAAAACTCATTTCCCTCATTCCTCATACCATACCGTTCATTTCGTTTCTGTATTCCAAGTACATATAGTCATTATACCCACAACCCCCTCTTTGCATGTCACACATGAAACACAAATTTTATGGTGGTCTTGAACTAAATATGATTTGGTGATCCAGAACCAATAGAAATCCAAATAAACATATGGGGTTCAACCGTGTAAAATATAAATCCCATGTTTTTATAAATTTATCCCTCTTTTAAGACTTCCTATTGAATGCACAAGTAAGATATGATAGTCCTGGACCACCATAAAACTACTGCACATAAAAAGAAAGGAGGCGTAATATTTGATGAGAGCATTTAAGAAATAATAATGCATCAAGAAATCTAATATTCTTTCATGTGAATAGTTCAAAAGTTATAAGCTCTATTGATTAAGTTCTATAAGGTCCAAAAAATTGAAACGAAATGAAAGTAAGGACCTTCTTGATATGGAAAACCCGCATGCGGTCTCACGGACCAGGGTCTAACCCGATCAGAGGTGATATCATACTCACCCAGCAACTCCCTCATCCTTCTTGATGCCAAGAGGGATTCGAGTCACAAGATGGCGAGCCCATCGTCACCTCAGACAAATGCCAGGCCTTGACGGTCCGGGGGACACCCGATCACTTACAGCCTCGTAACAGATCAGAGGCAGACCGGACTCAACTCCCCAAGCCGGGAGTCAGTATATTCCTCGTGGCAAGATCATCCTTGAGCTCGTGGAAAGATCAACGACCTCAGCACAAGTCAACATCGCTCTGTCCGAGATCGCGTTTATGCTTAATTATAATTTATTATGTCTTATCGTCATTAGAATAATCATACTTTGTCCGGTGTCTATAAATAAGAGTTGTGTATAACTCACAATACATCGAATAATGAATATAAGCATGCCAAGCTCTGCCAATTTGTCGAATCCGAGTTCATAATCAAACAATCGCCAGAAACCTCATATATTTCATATCAGCTACCACCGTCACCACCCACCTTGCCGGAGAAATCATAATTAATTAGTGAAATATCCAAACGGCCCAGCTGTTACCGCCGCCCTGGTAGTTCATGCAACATCAGTTGGCTCCGTTACCGAGAAAATCGTTAAAAATCAGCCTTCTCCGGTCGTTACCACCGCCGTGAAATCTGTTTCCACGGCGTCTCGGCGAGTTCACCGCCTGCTGGTTTGATGCAAAATTTCAGGAAAAAGCTCTAATTTTTGGGTTGTACGGCCTAAAGATCGGTGCTTTCAACACTCCTGAAGCTCAATTCAACATCTGGAGCATCATTCGAGTAGGATCCTGAATAACCCTCCTGAGCATGTGTCAACAAAAAGCAGCACCAACGTGATATTCAAAATCTCCAGCAAGATTCTCAGCATTTTCTACAGGTTTATTACGCTCATTAGTATAAGGTAGTTGAGATTTTGAATTAATTTGATCATCGCCACACTTGAATCCTTGCCGGATTCTGAGTTCTGAGACAATTCCGACCAGCACCGCCCAAAGATTGCTTTACCAACAAGTTTCCTTTCAAATCATGGTTGGAGTGAAGACAATGGGACCTGAGACACCGGCCAAGGGGGCCAGTCAGGACACAACATGTTGCAATAACCCTCCACGTGTCAGTTCAACATCACATCATAGTGGACGCAGTCGAGGGTCGTGGTCCTCTCATGGCCAGGACGAACAATCGGTCGACCCCGACATGTGAAGTGTGCTGAACGAAAAGAAGAAAGCCCACGAGCTAGAGGAGGCGGCTACAGAAAGTCCCGTGGGAAGTATGTAGACGGGCATCTCATCAAAATTTTGAACAACGAACTAATCTGGATGCCGACGCGATCGCAATGAAAAATGCTCACGCGGTGGCGCTAAGGACCATATGGAATACCTAGAGGATATGCGACAAACTAATCAAAGTCTTATATCACATGGTTTTCCCGATGCCAGTTAGTAAATTTGTTCCGCCCTTTCCAGCTCGAACAGAGATACAACACATTGTTCCTCCTCCGAAACCGACAAGGTCGCATCATGAGGATCAAGATGAGGGCAGCCATACTACTTCCCAGCCAAGCAGGGGAAGGAAGTCGGCCTTGCATCGCCTAGGGCCCGTGGATAACGTCCGCGGTGCAGCCCCAGAGCGAAGAAATACAGAAAAAGAAAGGCATGTCCGAACCCAAAAAAAGGGCATGGAGAATCACTGGTAGAGCAAAGTATCGTCAAAATCCCCGTCATAAAGGAAAATACCAATGAATTGGCAAAAATGAAAAAGCAAATTGAGGAGCTTCAGAGAGGCAGAACGACCAGAGAATCTAAACCAACCTGGGGCACACCGCACAGTGTCTTGCATCTCGATATCCTCGCCGTGGCACTCTGAGGAGGTACACATTACCCGAATTTTACTAATTATCATAGTACTATAGATCCTTTGGACTAGCTATCGGCCTTTCATAGCAAGATAAACTTATGTACCTCAAGTGAAGAGGCGTGGTGTATTGCCTTTGTGAGGGGCATGCAAGATAGAGCGGCCTCATGGATCCGCAGCCTACCCCCGGCATCTATTCTATCTTAGGATGACTTGGTTAACAAATTCATAGCCGAGTTCAAATCAGTTGGAGGACCAAAGAAAACCCATATCGACCTTCACGAGGTTCGACAGGGAGACAACGAGTCTACCCGCAGTTACTATAAGCGATTCTACAAAGTTTACGAACTAACAAGGGGTTTAGCTGACAATGTGGTGATGAGTAGCTTCGAAACGGGGATGAGTCCGGGATACCTCAAGTCCTACTTCGCACTCAACCCGCCGTCTAATCTTCAAGAAATTCTAAGTTCAGCCAGGAAATACGTTGCGACGGAAGGATTGAAGGTACTCCATCATCATACAAGGGAAAACAAAGGGCTGAGCGAAGCCCTCCAAAAGAGTCTCGGGGGAACAGAGATCGAGACCTCAAGAAACCTAAAAAATTCAAGGAAGAAAATTGGACTCCCATCAAGGTTTCCAACACACAGTTGATGCATGAAATAAAAGATGAGTTGCCGAAGCCCTTCCCCATAAAACCAGATAGAAGGCGTGATCAGTCCAAATATTGCGCTTTCCACATGGACAGAGGTCATGATACCGAGGACTATTACCAATTAAAAAGAGAATTTGAAAAATTGTTGGCCCAAGGTTGTCATGATCATTACCGAAGAAATGGTGGAACAGCAAATCGAAACGAGCGACAAGCACGTCAATATGACCAAGAGATCCAAATCATCACGGTAAGTCCTCCCAGTAATAATCAGATCAAGTACAGAATAGGGTCTATCAACAAACATGTGAAGAAACCTCCCGCCTTATGAGGGAGTGAGCGACCACTCGCTTTCACCAAAAATGAGCTCGTAACGGCAACCAACGTAGAGGATTCATGTCTGAGTATCTCGGAGGTCACGAACAAGTTCCGAGTCAACCGAGTGATGATAGACACTGGGCATGTAGAGATATTATGTATTAAAACTGTTTCAAAGAGTTGGGATTTGGCCATTGATCTGGATATACAAATGTGGGATTACGCACCTTTCAGAACTGAAAAGGTAAACTTTCTGGTGGTAGATCCTCAGTCAAATTATAATATGATCATTGGAGCACCTGCATTGAGACAATTTCAAATGGTTGTCTCTATCCCGCACCAATGAGAAAAATTCTATGTGGATGATATGATCGGGGTATCAGTCAGTGAGCCCGCGGCAGTACTTACGTATATTCACACCTCACAGACAGAGGGCAAACGGGCCAAAGTTGAGCAACCAGACGCAGCAGGAGCAAGCTTAATGAATATGGTGAGGGAGATGACCGCTTCCGAAGTTGAGTGTGAGACCATACAGGTCAGAGACGAGCCCAACTTTACCGCTATTGACGGCGAGATAGTTGAGATAATCATCAACGATGCTTATCTCAACCAAAAATTCAAGATTGGGGCTCATCTACCCATAGTAGAAAAAGAGGCCTTAATCTTGCAATTAAAGGAGAACATAGATGCATTTGCATGGGTGGTAACCAATATGAGGGGTGTAGAGCCAGAGGTCGCGTTACACCATTTAAACGTTGACACCACATACAAGCCGATTCAACAGCGTGCCAGACAGTTCACCCCAGAAAAGAAGGCCGCTATCAAGGTTGAGGTCTGTAAAATCATATGAGCAAGTGTTAACGGTGATTTTTACGATATATATGATATTATTCCGTAGCGATTTCCTTCGTATTTTAGTAATTTTTATAGAAAATTACATGTTAAATGGATTTATTGAAAGAATGAGGTTTGAAGATGTCTAAGTGCAAACTCGAGCTTATTACGTGTTTTTATCGATGATTTTCTATCTATATATATGGTTCTACATTTTGCACGTTTCTATGGCTTTGTAGGTACATTTGCATGTCGTGAAAGGAGAGTAAATGGAAGCTAAAAAGATGTTTAACTGAAGATTAAGTAGAGGGAGGAAGATGCAAGATTTGAATTGAAGTTGAAGTGCAGATTTCATGAAGAACTGAAGTGAACGAGCGTTTGAACCCTCCGTCCAGTGAACTGGCGTCTAAAAGGGTGAACTAGCGTCCAAGATCAGCAGTCAGTTCAGGATTGATGGAATTTCAGTGGACTGGCGTCCAGAATTAGTGGACTGGCGTCCAAGAGGTAAAAGTCGATTCAGGATGTTCAGAAATTTTTCTGAATCAAGCGTCTGAACCTATGGACGGGCGTCCACAGCACCGCCTCAGCGAAACCGACCTAAAAATCTATATAATGACGCGTTATTTTCAACCCTAACAACCACAATTCGATCCTTGGCCGCCCCAGCCCCTTTGGGGGCGGCTCTGCTGCGATTTATACCTCCTATAAACACAATTTCTTCTTCTTTTTATTTATATAATTTCTATAACAACGATGAGCTAAGGCTATGCGATTGAACAAGCATGTGAAACCATCTCAACATCATCTTGCTTTCGACTTTGGACTTGTTTTTGTGAGTTTTTATAAAGTTTGTTTCTTTATTATGTGTTTATTTTGCTATGCAATTTATATCGAGAGATGGTTGCTATTTGATGTTTAACGTTGATGAAAATCGTTGTTAGACTTAGATCACCATAATAAAGTTTGGACTTTTAACCTAAAAATAACGAGAGTTGCTAGGTTAGATTTCTAGGTTGCTAGATTGAACAAATCTTGCACCTTGTTTTGAAAGCGTCAATCTTTAAGATCGAGAGATAGAAGACTGATAGGCGAATTATCTACGAGAGTAGAAGTTCATACCTTTGATAGGTGAACCACAACCTTTATTAAATCTTTACTCAACGATCTAGGGTAGAAATTCGAGTTGTGAGATAGGTGGATCATAGCTTGTTAAATCGTTGAATTAATTGAAAACCTTTGTGCCTTGTTCTTCGTTGCTTAGTTAGAATTTTATTTTCGTTTTAGTTTTTAGAATAGATTTTATTTTCATTAGTTAAGTTCGTAACTTTCCTTCCTGGCTTTGGACTGACAATCCTCTGTCCAGTTTATTTTCCGTTTTAGTTTAGGTTTAGTAATAAATAGTAGTGACAATTTTAGAAGAATTAATAAGAACTAGATTAAACAACCTCGATTCCCTGAGATCGACTCCGGTATTAACCTCTTTACTACGATCCTTGCACTTGAGGTATATCGGATTTATAAATTTATTACTTGTTATTTTTCATTGCATAAAATCCGTGACAGCAAGAATCATTAAGGAATTGGCATATCCCACCTGGCTCGCGAACGTAGTGATGGTCAAGAAGCATAACGGCAAGTGGAGAATGTTTGTAGACTTCACCGACATAAACAAAGCATGTCTGAAGGATCCCTAACAGCTCCCCCGAATTGACTGGTTAGTCAACTCCATCGCCGGTTTCGAGACATTGAGTTTTTTAGATGCATATTCTGGGTACCATCAGGTCAAGTTGGCGGAGGCCGATAAAGAAAAAATAGCTTTTAGAGCTGCAAGAGGGCTCTACTACTACGAAATGATGCCCTTCGGGTTGAAAAACGCGGGCTCAACTTATCAGAAAATGGTAAAGAAGGTGTTTAGCTCACAGATCGGCCTGAATATGGATGCTTACATAGATGACATGGTCGAAAAATCGGCAATCGGGGTCACGCCGCCGATCTTGGTGAAACATTCAAAAATGTACGACGACATTCAATGAAGCTCAACCCGGCCAAATGTACATTTGGGGTTGGAGCGGCAAGTTTCTGGGATTCATGGTCAGTCACCGGGGATAGAGGCGAATCCCGAAAAAATTCAAGCACTACTCAACATGCAAGAACCAACCACACTCAAGGAAGTACAGAGACTTAATGGTCGGATTATAGCTCTGGGTCGATTTATATCAAAATTAGCCGAAAAATGATTGCCCTTTTTCAAAGTTCTCAAGGGTAGCAAGACTTGTTCCTGGGATGATGAATGCTTCAAGGCCTTTCAAGCCCTCAAGAAATATCTCGGCAATCCCCCACTTCTGGTCAGTCCCCTCACGGGGGACATTCTATTCCTGTATTTGGCAACATCATATTGGGCCGTAGCAACCGTCTAGATAAAGGAATCGGAAACTCGCCAGCAACCCGTATTTTACGTCAGTAAGGCGCTCAGTCCGGTAGAAAGCCGATACTTCAACGTGGAATCCTGGTGGTAGCAGCTCGTAAATTACGAGGCTATTTCACTTTGCCCACAATCATTGTCATGACAAATAGCCCTCTACGCCAAATATTACACCGGCCAGAACTTTCAGGTCGCTTACTTCAATGGGCTATAGAGATTACCGAGTTCAACATTCACTACCAACCCAGGAAAGCGATCAAAGCTCAAGCTTTAGCCGATTTTATCACAAAAACTAGCTTTACCTCAGAGCAACCGGACGCGCCGTCGGCGTCGGAGCTTGCAAGTGAATCCTTAAAGCCCAACAACTGTTGGCACATGTACGTAGATGGTGCTTCCAACCAAAACGGAAGCGGAGCGGGGGTTATCTTAAATGAGCCGGGTACAATGGAGAAATTGAAAAGGCTTTGAGGTTCTAATTTAAAGCAACAAACAATCAGGAAGAGTACGAGGCCATGATTGTTGGACTCGACTTAGCACGGGAAATGAGGGTACGCAACGTACAGGTCCACTGTGATTCTCAGCTCATTGTCGAACAAATTTCAGGGGGATGAGACCCGATGCGGAATCTTAGGAAAATATCATGAAATTGTCCAACAAATGAAGCAAGACTTCGACTATTGCAAGTTCACTAGAATCGATAGAGAGGACAACGAAAGAGCTGACTACCTGTCGAGGTTATCCTTGGAGGAAGAGATAGCCGACCAGTCAATAATGGTTGAGTATCGTTCCATCCCAGCAATTGAAAAATCGGAGATCATGGACATTGATATACCGATTCAGAATCCATTCTGGATTAATGATAAATGAGCATATATCGAAACAGGTGCTTTGCCAGCAAGCCCAGACAAAGCTCGTACTTTTAAAAGGCAAGCGGCTAGATATATTCTTGATGATGGGATATTATACCCGAGATCTTTCACTAAGCCGCTTCTCAGGTGTGTCCTTAAGGAGGAAAGTGAAAAAATTATGATAGAGCTACATCAAGGAGCATGCGGAGGACATCCTGCGAGTCGTTCCCTAGATCAAAAGGTTATAACCGTAGGCTACTACTGGACGTCGATCACGCAAGACTTTGAAAAGCTCGTCAGAGGATGCCCTGAATGTCAGATACACGCGGATATACCAAGGCTGCCATCTGTTGAGCAAAGTATTGTCATCTCAGCTTGGCCATTCGACATGTGGGGCCTCGACTTGATTGGACCATTCCCACCGGGAAGAGGAGGATGCAAGCTTGTCATCGTAGCCATGGATTATTTCACCAAATGGATCTAGACTAAGCCCATGGTAAAAATTAAAGCAAAAAATGCGACATATTTCTTACATGATCATATCTGGCCTAGATTTGGGGTTCCGAGGGCAGTGGTGTCGGACCATGGCCTCGGTTCAGGGATGAGTTTTCAATATTTTGCAAGGACTACAACATTAAACACTGGAAGTCGTCAGTTGCATATCCGCAAGGGAATGGTCAAGCCGAAGCCGACAACATGCAAATCATCAAAATGTTGAAAAAGAGTTTAAGTGAAAGCGCAAGCAAGAAGGTTGGGGGATGGGTAGACGAGATGCCCACCATTTTATGGGTGCTACGAACAACGATCAAAACACCTACTGAAGAGACTCCATTCGCCCTCACATATGGATCAGAGGTGATGACACCCATTGAAATGCCTCTCCCAAGCATCAGAGTGGTTAAATACGTGCCGGGCAAAATCCAACCCACAAGAAGTTCGATCTAGATCTAGCTGAGGAGAAAAGAGTGGCGACTTACCTGAGAATGGTCAACTACAAACAAATTGCAAAGCGACACCATGACCACCGGATTCGGGGCCGTTCTCGTCGACTCTTCTATTCTAGTCTCCCCGGAGACCTCAGGTGACAGCACGCACAATTAGGTCTTCCTGCTCCGCCCGCAGCGCTTGCTGCCTCTCCTCCAAACCCTTGCGCACTCTGGTAGCGCAAATGCACGCTTTTTTCCTAGCAGGATCCATTGTTCTAACACTTCTCAAAAAGCAGTTTAGCACTCTACAGTGCTCTTGTGACAAAAGGCATGCCCAAATACTTACCAGTACCATTCCCAATGGGAATCAACAGAAAGTCTGAAATATACTCCCTGTCCTCCTGTCGTATTGCCTTACTAAAATACAAGCTTGACTTGTGAAAGTTAATAGCTTGCCCTGAAAGGGTCCCATACTGATTAAAAAGATCCATTTGGTTCAGAGTCGGGGATTTCGTCATACGAAACCGAAAGGCGACGGGACTAAAACCCGATAAAGAAAAATTAACAGCAAATTGTGAAGGCCCCTATCAGATCGTGCGGGAAATCAAGAAAGGGACCTATGTTCTCAAAGACAAGGACGGATTCGAGCTCAATCGCCCTTGGCACTCAGATAATCTGAAGAGGTATTATATGTAACAGTCAGTGAAGTTTGTTTCTTTTGGGTTATGGCCATCCTCTTGTTTACAATTCGAATGTTTAGGATTTCTTTCACTATTTTGTAAAGCTTCGACTTTATGACTCCTTTTACGAAGGTTTTATATTATGACGGCTTAAATAAAAAACGAGTTCAAATCTTCACAAATATTACAAAAAGAAAATCCGAAGCAACAACTTATTTTCGAAGACAAAACCACCACTGAGGAGTCTTGTCCAAAACAATGGGGCCCATGCCCACCCAAAAAAAAGATGGAGCAACTCGCTAGCGATTAAAATTTGAGCGAAGATATTGACCCTGGGCGCTAAGGTCATTTCGAAGCTGGTAGTGCAGAGACTGGAGATCAACCAAGCAAAGGGTATCAAACGGTCCGGCCATATATCCCTCACGAAATTAACGGCCTCACGTGAATGATAAGCCCCCAGTCAACATTCACATCCAGAGTGCATACGGCATGAATAATGATGTCCTCTTCGTCAGTTAGCACTTCAAAATTATCAGAAGGAATACCCTGGCTGTTAATAAATCGTTTCCATTCCTGATACCACTGATTGAGCTCGGAGAAAATGGTGTTGTGAACAGGCTCGTCGTCCCTTACGGGGAACAATCGCGAGTACATGTCAAATCAATGAGAAAAATAGGGCTCTTCACAGTCGAGATCTCAGGCCGTTTCAAAATGCAAGGCCCGATCAAACACGGGGAGTTGTAGAAACTCATTTATCACGGCCGGGTAAAACGCACCTGGATACCCCGAACGGAAACAACGGAGACTTCTTTGACTGACTGAGCCTCGGATAGAACAACATAAAATTCGTGACTAGGGTGAGGATGCACCTCCCAATAGGATCAAGAAGAAAGTGGTGCCACCCAGAATATGCCACACGAAACAAAGACCCGCTCCCATCCATCTTGTTTAGATTCAAGATCCTCTCGGGTAAGTGTGCACGATCGGCAAAATAAGCCCTATAATTCTGGATGGCTTTGATGGACACCGTGCTAAAGAAAGAAGACAATAGAGTGGGAGAGGTAGAACAAGATGATGATGACATAGTAAGAGCAGAAACAAAAGCACAGGTTTCAGACGATGCGTTCTATACTCCAAAACAGCCTAAATTCCCCTCTATTTATATAGGGATCAGAGGGTACACCCAGAAGTTTGCCAATACACCCTGAAGTTTGCCAATACTTCATTGGATGATGTACTGAAGAACGATGAATGAGTAATAGAATGAGGCATATTACTAAAATAGATACGGAAGAAAGAGCTGCAAATTTTATTGACAAGAAGAAGCTCAAAATTTTCAAATGTAAATGAATACAGTGGCTCAACAACCCTTTTATAGAAAGAGCCAGGAAGACCTACGGTCCCGATCAGTTTAATCCAACGGAGGGGGACGATTCTTTTCAAATTCAAAAACTCCAAAATGGATAAAGAGATCTTAGCATCTTTCAATGCTCGATCGGTTACTGGGCCGACAATAAAGGTTACGGTTATCATAACAGCAGAAACTTAAAGAGGCCTGTCAGAGCCAGAACTCTTACACTTCTGAGGGTATCAAATAGCACAAAGCCAAATTATTTCGACCAAGACTCACGGATAGCCATGCACGAAACAACGAGGCCGCATGTTAAATTTTTTGATACGCAATTTCAGGCCTATCCGCACTTGGTTCAATTATATAGAGACCGCTGCGGATAAGGAGGCACAGATACGGATATGAGTCAAGAAAAAGTTCAAGAAAATTTCAAAACTTAAACGAACTTTGAAATAAAAGCATAGGAAAAGTTTAGAGGATGGCTTCAAACACAGCCACCAATAGATAAGTACAACGTGTTGGCCATGAAATTTTTTACAAATAGCTGCCAATGTTTAAAAAGAAGAAACAAACAAGATAAACCTAAGTCTGAGCAAGAGCATCGGATGTGCCCTACGAAGCTGTAGCTTGCAGCAGATTCTCATACATGTTGGTCTCCGACACAGTAGCGGCTTCGATCTCTAAGACCGGCTCTTCAAGGCATGCAACTTCTTCGATCATGTCCTGCAAGTTCACCGGGGCCCAAGGCAGAGGGTCCATTCCAAAGCTCCAGCAGCTCACTGGTCGTTATTGAAATCCTTTATCTCTTCATTAGCAAATGGAATTTCAGCATGTAAAGCACGGAGTGTTGAGACGTAGGGATCAGTGGCGAGCCACTCTTGGAATACCTCTAAAATTGGAGCCGCTTCCTTTTGAACGGACTTGACGCAGCGGGCAATAAGATAGAAGATGCGATAGAAGTTCTCAAGGCTTAACTTATCAAGGATTTCCTTATACTCACCAGAGCTCTTGAAGTCATCGATGGCCTGGAGTTTTAGGGCCTCCTCCCTTGTAGCCTCAGAAGCCTTGTAAGCATTGAACTCCCCTTGTAGCGCGGCATATTTCCCATGTTCCTCTTTCCACGCTAGTTTGGCTTAAGAAATCTTATCTTGAAGACCACCGGCCATCTTCCTCGCCTCGGCTTCGTCCCGCTCACGAAGAGTTCTCATCTTAGTCAGCTCTAACTCAGTGGCCGCCTTCTCCTCAACAATTCTCTTCTCTAGCTCATTTAGGCGACTGTTTACGGTTCCAAGCTCCAGGACATTATGATCGAGGTTGGCTTCTAGCTTTTTCACCTGGCCAATGGCCTGGATCCTTCCATGAGTTTCCTCCTTGCACATCCTGGTTGCTTGCTTCACAACAATAGATAGCTGAAACCGACACGAATTAAAAACATGTGGGCAAAAGAGGAGGAAAATACTAAGAAAGCAAAGTTTAAAACTCACCACACAAAGATCGTCGATCGATTCCATGAGGCCACTCCGAGGATCCACTTGATCGGCCATATAAATTCAGTTCATGATACAACGACCAATCTCCATTCGTACCTCATCAGGTCGGGGCAGATGGAAATTTCAAAGACGAGGCACAGAGCCGATTGCATTAGCAAGCAAGGTGGCCCGGACTTTGTTGGTTGGCTTTCTGAATTCAGGGTGTGTCCATATAGACGAACCCTCTGTATGGCACAGATTGACCTCCCTCATAGCAAGTCCTAGAGGTGATGTCGAGGGGCCCACATTTTTCCTTTTTTCGGTTTGCGCTGCTATCGGAGGATTACTGGAGCTGCTAACGCCCAAAAGATCTGGAATAATACTTTGATCGGGGGAAGGAGTAGAGAATTTAGAAACTTGGCTTTCCCTCAACCTGGGTTCTTTTGGAGCCGACCCGTCAACTTTCTCGGGGCTGTCCAAAGCAACGGTCTCCAAGGCGCCAGCGGTCTCACCACTCTTCTTTTCTTCACGGGCTTTTCAGCCGTGGACTCACAAGCTGGTTTCTCAACAGCCGAAGACCCAATTATGATCCCTTTCTCACGAGCACGGGGAATAGAGGGCTGAGCTTGCACCTTCAAATCGGCCTCTCCAGTGGTGGTTTCTTCATCAACTATCGGTAGAGCCGTCTTTTGAAGGGCCCTAAGCTCTTTTTCTATAGCTATGGCCGCAGCTCTCTTCTTTGCAATAGCATCGTTCCTTGCCTTGGTAGGATTAGTCATCGCTGCAAAAATTAAGGCCAGATAAGTTCAAAATATACAAATATGATGGTAGTTAGCTAATAAAAGAAAAACAGCAAAGTAAAAAAGAAAATTGTTACTCGCAGGTCTACGGCTAGAATCCCCTTGGCAAACCCCATAAATGGAGGGAAGACATCTATTGATATGGCAATCGCCGATCCAATCCGGGTCGCAGTCAATGGGGAGCACATTAACTAAAGGATCCTCAACGTCTGATCCTGATATCCAATTGCACGACAATACCCCTCAGTAACTTCCAACAGGCGACGCCGGTTAAAAGTCTGTTTCTGAGTATCGTGCTTGGCATCGTATCCCAAAATCTTATAGAGCTCTTTGATAAACTTCGCCTCGCTTTCATCCGGTTTACTCACTTCTACATCCTCGTCTTTGTTGGAAACATAGTGAGGAAAAGACCAACCTACCGACAACTCGACCCGCATGCACCTCGCATTCCACGAATTCACCCGATCAGGAAGATCGAAGAGCAGATGACATTTGAGTTTTTGGGGAGTCAGCTGCCCGTCTACTGCCCGTCTTGAGAAGGAATAAAAGTTAAATAGCACCGGTATGGAAGGCTATTTACCCGACAATCTGCATATCACGATGAACGCCATAATAACCCTCAGTGTTCCTAAAGTGAGGTTACAGGGCAAGGCATTAAACTCACACAGGAACTCGACAAAAAACGGATCAAACAGGGGCCAGAGCCCGGCAACGAAGTGCTCGTAGCGTAGCCAGATAAAATCCTTGGAGTCACGACCACAAATCTTAGCCACGTTCCGGTCTTCCTCTTTCTCGAAACGGGTAAACCTATAGCTGGGCGGGATGTCGAAAGCCGTCAATGAACTCGTATACTCGTGCTTGTCTTTAAAGGCCTTCCACAATCGCGCCACCTCCCTATCAAAGACCTTTTGAGCCGCCAATTCTTCAAGGGCCGTAGCAGAGCGAATTTTAGGAGGAGCTTTCTCTTTTTCCTTCTCATTACCTTTCCCTTTGACCGCAGTAGTGGGTTTATTAGTAGCGGCTTTGCCTTTATCGCTCACCATTATTCTTATAGAGGGTTGACTCAGTTCAGCCTCTCCTCCGGATCCGTATCCACATGCAACGATATCACTCTCAGTAGCCGATTTGGAAGACATTCTGTAATCACAAGGGCAAGATGGATTAGTTATCGCCTAGACTATGAAGCCGGGCCAACATCAAACAAGTAAGCTACGATCTCGACACCTCGCCCCTACTCTATCTCTACTGGGAAATGAAAAACAAACGAGAGGCAATTAATCGAATTAAAACAATATCTAAAAACCAAAAAAAACCTATAAATCGACATAGGGAAGTACAAGGGGACAAGAGCAATAAATCTGGGAGCAACAGTATGAAAAGGGGATTTCAAAGCAAAAATCTCCTAAGGGTTTGCGATATTCAAACAGAAATTCATGAAAAGACTAGCTATGATGCATATCTCATATCAAAAGCAATTGAATCATTAAAGGATTACCTGTAAGGGGAGAAAAGAGCGGTTATCTATGTATCTTTACTTGAAAAGCAGCCGGAGATCACCGTGAAGCAACTTGAACCTTCGCTGGAAAATCGCTAGCCTGCCGAAAGAATATATCGAAGAATAAGCAGTATTAGCAAAATTATATGAATGAGAGGGTAGCCCTCTATGTATAGGCGATATCAGGGGCGGGAAACTGAACCATCACGTCTGAAAATTCAAAATTCAAAAGTAATCATGAGGCGCGAAAAACGAAGCGTCACCAACCAATCAGCAACTGCAGCTCGTCACCTCAACCGTCACACCGTATGCTGAATCAAGGTTACACCTCCAACTGCCATGAATACTTTGCCGACCCTGGCTCTAAGCATGTCCTCATCACAGCACTGCATTTTCATGTCGAATCCAACGGATTCACTGATAAGCCCGATAACCGTCAAAATCGGCACCAAAATCCTCCTACGAAAACGGTCAAAGCACATAATCCATGAAAGCGCTAACAAACTCTACTCCATGCCTTACACTCTGAGACTCCTTCAGAGAAAATCGGCAAGGCACGGAGTAGGGGGCCATCGATATGGGAACCCCGCTAGCGGTCTCACAAACCCGGGTCTAACCCGATCGGAGGTGACATCATACTCATGCAACACAGCAACTCACTCATCCTTCTTGATGCCACGAGGGATTCGAGTCGCAAGATGGCGAGCCCATCGTCACCTCAGACCAAGGCCAGGCCTTGACAGTCCGAAGGACACCCGATCACTTACAGCCTCCTAATAGATCAAAGGCAGACCGGACTCAACTCCCCAAGCCGAGAGTCAGTATATTCCTAGTGGCAAGATCATCCTTGAGCTCGTGGAGAGATCAACGACCTCAGCACAAGTTAACATCCCTCTGTCCAATATTGCGTTTATGCTTAATTGTAGTTTATTATATCTTATCGTCATTAGCATAATCATACTTATCCGGTGCCTATAAATAGGAGTTGTGTATAACTCACAATCCATAGAATAATGAATATAAGCAAGCCAAGCTCTGTCAATTTGTCGAATCCGAGTTCATAATTGTCTCGGATTTTATCTAAGCAAAATAACAAGTAATAAAAATAATCCGGTTTACCCCAAGTGCAGGGATCGTAGTATAGTAGCTACAACCGGAGTCGAATCACAGGGAATCGAGGTTGTTTATCTAGTTTATTAATCTTCCTAAGAATGATACCATTATTATTAAAACCTAAAATAACAAAACGAAAAGTAAACTGGACAGATGATTGTCAATCCAAAGCCAGGAAATATGATTAGGAACTTAAAATAACTAATTCTATTCTATAAACTAAAACGAAAATAAAATTCTAAGCTAGCAACGAAGAACAAGGCACAAAGATAATTTCAATTAAGTTAACGAGGAACAAGCAATGATCCACCTATCTCGCAACTCTCAATTTCTTCCCAAGATCGTTTAGTGAAGATTTAATAAAGATGTGGTTCACCTATCAAATGTATGAATTCTACTCTAAGTAGATAATTCGCCTATTAATCTTTCATCTCTCGATCTTAAAGATTAACGCTTCCATAACAAAGGTGTAAGATTTCTCAATCTAGCAACCTAGAAATTTAACCTAGCAACTCTCGTTATTTTTAGGTTAAAAATCTAATCTTTACTACGGTGATCTAGGTCTAACAATGATTCTCATCAAACGTTAAACATCAAATAGCAACAATCCATCGATATAATTGCATAACAATATAAAAGCATAATAAAGATACAAACTTTATTTAAAACTCACAAAACATCCAAGATTCGAAATCAAAACGCTGCACGATCGGTTTCACATGCTTGTTCAGGACTTGCTCAGCTCATCTCCAGGATCGAACAAACAAAATAAATAAAAAAAAATAAAAATATGGCTCGGTCGACCGAGCAGGAGCACTCGGTCGACCGAGTGTGCCTCTTCTCGGTTTCTGTGCTGCAGCTTTTCTCCAGGTAAGTTCTCTGTTGTTCTGTCGAATGCCTGCTCCTTTTATACTTGTTCTAGCCGACTTAGGGTAATTATTAGAAAAGCTTAAACCCTAATAAAATAGAAATAAAGATATTCCTATATTTATCCTTTCTATTCATCTGGACTCACGTTTAAGGCGATGGACGCTCGTCCCTAGGGCTGGACGCACGTCCAAGCTTTGTAAAATCTTCGAGTCGGGCCGAGCTCAACAAGACGCCCGTCCTATATAATTTTGGACGCTCGTTCAGTGAAAATCTCTCTTCTCTGAATCCATTTTCTCCTCTGGACGCCCGTCCATCCTGGACGGGGATAAACTCTCGTTCAGTTCTTCAAATCTTCATTCCAAATTTACTTGCATCTTTCTCCTTCTATTTAAACTTCAAGTGAACATCGTTTAAGCTTCCTCCATAACATGCAAGCGTACCTACAACACGACAAAAACATGCAAAATGTAAAATCATACATATAGATAGAAAACACCAATAAAACCACGTAATTAGCTCGATTTTGCATTTTAATGATTTCCATACGCATTCTTTCAATATTTCACTTAAACACCTAATTTTCTATAAAAATTAGTAAAACACGAAGGAAATTGTTACGAAATAAAGTCATATAAACCGTAAAAATCACCGTCAACAACTCCCCCACACTTAGCTTTTGCTCGTCCCTAGCAAAACAAAACAAAAAAACCATGGACTTACTTGAACATTGAACCACATCAAATCCCATATATCAAATCACAACCGGTCGACTAGCATCAAAAACATACATCCCATGCAATAAACTGTAGTGTGTGCAAAGCCTTCTTCAACTTCCACCGATTCCACACTTGACAATTAAAATCAAGCTAACCGACCAATACCCATTAAAGACAGATAATGAATCACCCTGACTATACATACGCCCTACAAAACTACTCACGTCATGACTAGAGTAATACATGTGTTTTAAAAATCTTTTGATCATTGCCAGAGGATATTCCTACAACATAGACCTTGGCCTATCTTCGGGATAAGGTAGGCGATAACTAAGTCTTTCACTTATTCATACCAAATTCCTTATGTAAATTGATTTAATAATCTTTCACATTTATAACACACATCAGAATGAGCTCTTGCCCGTCATAGCAGAATAGGACATTCGAGATATACCCTACCTTACTCAAATCATAAGGCAGCTTTTTCTGACTGTCGTGAGCTTTTGGTCATCATAGTGGTATAGGACATTCGAGATATGACCTACCTCACTCCAATCATAGACCAGCTTCCGACACACCCAATTAATTCATATATTTTTCTTAAAACAACTTTTCCAAAGCACAGTAGTTACGTTTCACTTATCACATTCAGGCTTCGGTATATTCACGATACTTCCTACTTCAATTCCAACTACGCACATATTACAATTTCCATGACATTAGCACTAAGCGAACGGTCTGATAACCCGAATCAAACATTATCAGCTTAAATGAGTACAGTTTCCTAAGTTCAGCTCGTCATCGAAGAGGCTTACATGAAAAGAATTCGAGTAAAGGCTTATTTATCAAAGGTCTATGCAAAAATACTAGTCAACCAGCACAAGTATGGGAATATAACAAGTAAGTAAGCCAAAATAAAATCATGCTCGGGACGAATTTTAAAAAATTTCAATTTTTTCCACAAAAGATAAGCATAATAAACTGAGCACATAGGTACAAGCAATCCCTCCCCCACACTTAAATAACAACATGTCCTCATGTTGTGCAAAATAAGAAAAACTTAGCTGATTGTAGTTCGAAGGTGGCAATTCTGGAAGTGGTCGCGAGTCAGATCCAGAAACGCTTGAAGAAATCAGTAGACTGTGGACCATCCACCGGAAAACTGGCTTCATCTAAAAGCTCACAAGCGCTATCGCAAATATCCTGCACACTTGAAAAACAAAACAAAACGTACCTCGGGGGATAGGGGCACAAAAGGGGAATATAACATGTCGCAACAGAAAATTTTGATAACAAGATATATAGCACATGATATAATCGCCCAGACGGAAAAAATCACCCACACAGCTTAAAACACGTAACATCTAAGCGTCAATTATAAAGCCACGGAGGCTTGACATCCGTATAGGTTCCAACATGTGCATACGAAAATATTAAACTCCAACCGAAAGTGCAAATGCGCGTTAAGGCTTACAAGATTCATCGAAAGTAATAGCAACGGAAACCGGCGGTAGCTTCAACTAAAGCACGATGAATCAAAAACCGGCGATAGCTTCCGCTCATGCAAGTTACCCGCCACGAAACCGACTCCAAAACCTAGACGACACAAGACAAAAAAGCCCCTTATACAAAAAAAAATAATCCAAAATAATAATAAAAAAACTATTCTTATTATTGGGTTGCCTCCCAACAAGCGCCTTTCTTTAGTGTCTTTGGCTAGACACACGTATTATTCAAATGGATCGAGGCCACTTAATCTTCCTTCCGGCCATTACTTCGTGTAGCTCGGTCATTAGTGTGGCTACTGAAACAACATCTCACACATGGTGTCGGGTTCTTTACCGCTTCCAAACATTCTTAATTTTCCCATTCTGCACTTTCTTCTTCTTCAATCTTCTCTTTAATTGTGCCTCCCGCTTTAAACTCTTCCATATCCCAACTACCAGCCAGAACTTCCTCTACTGGACCACTGCCGTCATTCTCAGAAAACAAATCGGGTGAAAACTCGTCAAACTCATTGACTTCAGGAGTACCACACCCGAGGATGTCGAGGAAGTGAACAATCACAGGCTTCTCTTTGGGTTGACCGATATAATTCTTACACCTTTGACCATTCACTCTGAACGGCTGGTCACCATGACCTCTTAGTTCTAAAACACCTCCAGGAATGATTTGGAGAATTTCAAAGGGACCGGACCATCATGTCCTCAGCTTACCAGGGAACAGATGTAACCTGGAATTGTACAATAAAACTTGTTCCCCTACTTGGAATTCTCGCTTCTTGATTTTGGCATCGTGAAGGAGTTTTGTCTTTTCCTTACTTATCCTGGCGCTTTCGTGAGCTCAAGTCTAAATTCGTCTAACTCATTTAAATCGTTGTAATCGATGTTTTCCACAAGATTGGGAATCGAAGTTTAAAAACTTCGTGGCCCAATACGCTATATGCTCTAACTCGATTGGTAAGTGGCATGGTTTACCATAAACCATTTGATAGGGTGATGTACCCATAGGGGTCTTATAGGCAGTTCGATATGCCCATAGTACATCAACCAACTTTAGACTCCAGTCTTTTCGATGACTGTTCACTGTTTTCTCCAGGATCTTCTTTAAACTTTGGTTGCTTCTCTCAACCTGACCACTAGTCATAGGATGATATGGTGTGCCAATTTTGTGCCGGACACCATATTTCTCAAGAACTTTTTCTAGTGGCCGGTTGCAGAAATGCGTCCCTTCATCACTAATCAAGGCGCGTGGACACCCGAATCTCACGAAGATATTTTTCTTTAGAAACTTCATGACCGTCTTATGATCATTGTGAGTCGTGGCCTGAGCCTCCACCCATTTCGATACGTAATCTACGCAGACTAAGATGTATTTATTTCCACAAGATGATGGGAATGGTCCTATAAAATCGATGCCCCATACGTCAAAGACTTCGCATTCTAGGATGGGTTTCAATGGCATGTCAAAACGCCTTGTCAAAGTTCCAGTTCTTTGACACCTATCACAAGCTTTACAGAAAGCTTTTGTATCTTTGAAGATCGTGGGCCAATAGAAGCCGGATTGAAAGATCTTAGCAACGGTTTTCCAAGGACCAAAGTGACCGCCAATGGGGTCCACTGTGGCATTGCTCAATAATATCACGCTGCTGCTCGATTAGGAACACATCTTCTCAAAGAAACCATCTTTACAAATCTTGAAGAGGTAAGGTTCATCCCAAACGAATGTTTTCATATCCGAGAAAAATTTCTTCTTCTCCTGATATGAAAATTTCGGATTTAAGTACTGGGAATGTAAGAAGTTGACGATAGAAGCATACCAAGGAATATCAGGAGTGCACTTGTCTAGATTCATAACATTCTGGAGAGGAAGGTAAAGGTCTATCCCTTCAGGTTCTTTCACTTCTTCATCCTTCATTCTAGACATATGATCATCTACTTCGTTTCCACCTTCCTTACCAGTCAGGAGATCAGCCTCCTGACTTCCACTAAATTCTTTATTTCTCAGAGGATCAGCCACCTGAGTACTCTCATCCATTTAGGGAAACCACTAAGTTGAGTGTCGGACCTTACATTCATAGCACTAGCCTCTTCTCCACCATTGTATATGGATGCATAGTTAGATTGAAGTGGATTTTCATAACTTGCATCATAATTGCTATTAGTATTGCATTGGTGGGGTGAATTACCTCCACTGCACTGAGCCTCATAATGGTTTACACCATAATACGAACATCTCACTTGAACGTTATTAAATCCATGTCCGTAAGAATTTTCATCAGTTAAGGGTATACGAGCATCGGATCCAAAGACAGATGAATCATTTAAAATTGACACTTCTACTTTTGAGGGACCACTGAATTGAATTCCGGATCCTAAGTTCATGGCATTGTCCTCTTCTCTATCATAAGGAAGTGTGGGAGCTAGGTCAATGCCTTGGTCTTGAGCCATTTGCCTGAGCCGTCTCTCAAGATTCTTGAGTGTCCTGTTTTGCTCCTCCCGAAAGGAGCTCCATTCAGCTTGGATATCATTCGAGTTCGAGGGGCCTTGAGAGTTTTGAAAGTTCTGTGGGAAAGATTGGCTAGACTGACTTTGAACATAGGATCGGGACTGCTACGATTGAACCATTGATTTTGATTGGAAAAATTGATATTTTGGTTACGATCAAGTTCGGGTTTTGATAGAAATTCGGATCCCGAGAATTGAAACCCTAATTAAAAATCGCTTTGCCGTAGAGCGATTATTAAATCTCGATCATCGCGGCCACAAGAAGCATTTATTTCAAATCTGCGTTCGTCACCCATAGGATGAAAACGAGAAGTGTGTCCCACATTGTCACAATTTTGACATGTGACTAGATTAAAATTTCCCGATTATGGGCGGTGTTAACTTGATACGCAGCGGGAAAAAAAGCGACATCGCCAACAAAGATGGCCAGGTCGACAACATCTTCCGCGAATGTAACTTGTGAGTTACGTGGAAAAGACGAGTTCGACTCATAGGATTAAGCAACATTTGAAGAGCTGCCATCTGTTGTTTCAGCATGGCGATCTGATCTTGCATAATCCCAGTTGATGACATTTTTTTGTTTTTTTATTTTTAAATTTTTTTTGTTTGAAAAGAAACGGAAACAGAAAAAAAAGAAACTTACCTACGAAAAATTTAAAACAGAAAACAAGAAAACAATAAAAGGGAGAAAAACGTGTTGAAATCTTCTGAGCCCAAAATGGAAGGGAAAACAGCAGATTTTGACCTCGAAAACGGTGTCAAACGGCCTTTGATATGGGAACCCCGCTTGCGGTCTCACAAACCCGGGTCTAACCCGATCGGAGGTGACATCATACTCATGCAACCCAGCAACTCACTCATCCTTCTTGATGCCACGAGGGATTCGAGTCGCAAGATGGTGAGCCCATCGTCACCTCAGACCAAGGCCAGGCCTTGACAGTCTGAAGGACACCCGATCACTTACAGCCTCCTAATAGATCAAAGGCAGACCGGACTCAATTCCCCAAGCCGAGAGTCAGTATATTCCTCGTGGCAAGATCATCCTTGAGCTCGTGGAGAGATCAACGACCTCAGCACAAGTTAACATCCCTCCGTCCGAGATTGCGTTTATGCTTAATTGTAGTTTATTATATCTTATCGTCATTAGCATAATCATACTTATCCGGTGCCTATAAATAGGAGTTGTGTATAACTCACAATCCATAGAATAATGAATATAAGCAAGCCAAGCTCTGTCAATTTGTCGAATCCGAGTTCATAATTGTCTCGGATTTTATCTAAGCAAAATAACAAGTAATAAAAATAATCCGGTTTACCCCAAGTGCAGGGATCGTAGTATAGTAGCTACAACCGGAGTCGAATCACAGGGAATCGAGGTTGTTTATCAAGTTTATTAATCTTCCTAAGATTGATACCATTATTATTAAAACCTAAAATAACAAAACGAAAAATAACCGATGTGATGATTGTCAATCCAAAGCCGTGAAATATGATTAGGAACTTAAAATAACTAATTCTATTCTATAAACTAAAACGAAAATAAAATTCTAAGCTAGCAACGAAGAACAAGGCACAAAGATAATTTCAATTAAGTTAACGAGGAACAAGCAATGATCCACCTATCTCGCAACTCTCAATTTCTTCCCTAGATCGTTTAGTGAAGATTTAATAAAGATGTGGTTCACCTATCAAATGTATGAATTCCTACTCTCGTAGATAATTCGCCTATTAATCTTTCATCTCTCGATCTTAAAGATTAACGCTTCCATAACAAAGGTGTAAGATTTCTCAATCTAGCAACCTAGAAATTTAACCTAGCAACTCTCGTTATTTTTAGGTTAAAAATCTAATCTTTACTACGGTGATCTAGGTCTAACAATGATTCTCATCAAACGTTAAACATCAAATAGCAACAATCCATCGATATAATTGCATAACAATATAAAAGCATAATAAAGATACAAACTTTATTTAAAACTCACAAAACATATTCGAAATCAAAACGCTGCACGATCGGTTTCACATGCTTGTTCAGGACTTGCTCAGCTCATCTCCAGGATCGAACAAACAAAATAAATATAAAAAAATAAAAATATGGCTCGATCGACCGAGCAGGATCACTCGGTCGACCGAGTGTGTCTCTTCTCGGTTTCTGTGCTGCAGCTTTTCTCCAGGTAAGTTCTCTGTTGTTCTGTCGAATGCCTGCTCCTTTTATACTTGTTCTAGCCGACTTAGGGTAATTATTAGAAAAGCTTAAACCCTAATAAAATAGAAATAAAGATATTCCCATATTTATCCTTTCTATTCATCTGGACTCACGTTTAAGGCGATGGACGCTCGTCCCTAGGGCTGGACGCACGTCCAAGCTTTGTAAAATCTTCGAGTCGGGCCGAGCTCAACGAGACGCCCGTCCTATATAATTTTGGACGCTCGTTCAGTGAAAATCTCTCTTCTCTGAATCCATTTTCTCCTCTGGACGGGGATAAACTCTCGTTCAGTTCTTCAAATCTTCATTCCAAATTCACTTGCATCTTTCTCCTTCTATTTAAACTTCAAGTGAACATCGTTTAAGCTTCCTCCATAACATGCAAGCGTACCTACAACACGACAAAAACATGAAAAATGTAAAATCATACATATAGATAGAAAACACCAATAAAACCACGTAATTAGCTCGATTTTGCATTTTAATGATTTCCATACGCATTCTTTCAATATTTCACTTAAACACCTAATTTTCTATAAAAATTAGTAAAACACGAAGGAAATTGTTACGAAATAAAGTCATATAAACCGTAAAAATCACCGTCAACAATAATCAAACAATTGCCGGAAACCTCATATATTTCTTATCAGCTACCACCGTCACCACCCACCTTGCCGGAGAAATCATAATTAATTAGCCAAATATCAAAACGGCCCAGCCATTACCGCCGCCCTGATAGTTCATGCAACATCAGTTCTACTCCACGCCTTACACTCTGAGACTCTTTCAGAGAAAATCGGCAAGGCACGGAGTAGGGGGCCATTGATATGGGAAACCTGTATACGGTCTCACGGACCTGGGTCTAACCCGATCGGAGGTGACATCATACTCATGCAACCCAGCAACTCCCTCATCCTTCTTGATGCCAGGAGGGATTCGAGTCGCAAGATGGCGAGCCCATCGTCACCTCAGACCAAGGCCAAGCCTTGACGGTCCGGGGGACACCCGATCACTTACAGCCATCTAACAGATCTGAGGCAGACCGGACTCAACTCCCCAAGCCGGGAGTCAGTATATTCTTAGAGGCAAGATCATCCTTGAGCTCGTGGAGAGATCAACGACCTCAGCACAAGACAACATCCCTCCGTCCGAGATCGTGTTTATGCTTAATTGTAGTTTAGTATGTCTTATCGTCATTAGCATAATCATACTTAGTCCGGTGCCTATAAATAGGAGTTGTATTTAACTCACAATCCATCGAATAATGAATATAAGCAAACCAAGCTCTGTCAATTTGTCGAATCCGAGTTCATAATCAAACAATCACCAGAAACCTCATATATTTCTTATCAGCTACCACCGTCACCACCCACCTTGCCGGAGAAATCATAATTAATTAGCCAGATATCCAAACAGCCCAGCCGTTACCGCCGCCTTGATAGTTCACGCAACATCAGTTCTACTCCACGCCTTACACTCTGAGGCTCCTTCAGAGAAAATCGGCAAGGCACGGAGTAGGGGGCCATTCATATCGTAAACGCGTATGCGGTCTCACGGACCCGGGTCTAACCCGATCGGAGGTGACATCATACTCATGCTACCCAGCAACTCCCTCATCCTTCTTGATGCCAGAAGGGTTTCGAGTCGCAAGATGGCGAGCCCATCGTCACTTCAGACCAAGGCCAGGCCTTGACGGTCCAGGGGACACCCGATCACTTACAGCCTTCTAACGGTCGAGGCGGACGGACTCAACTCCCTGCCGAGTCGATATTCCTAGCGGCAAGATCATCCTTGAGCTCGTGGAGAGATCAACGACCTCAGCACAAGTCAACATCCCTCCGTCCGAGATCGTGCTTATGCTTAATTGTAGTTTATTATGTCGTATCGTCATTACCATAATCATACTTAATCCGGTGCCTATAAATAGGAGCTATGTATAACTAACAATCCATCGAATAATGAATATTTTAGCAAGCCAAACTCACAATTAAATCGAATCCGAGTTCATAATCAAACAATCGCCGGAAACCTCATATATTTCATATCGCCTACCACCGTCACCACCCACCTTGCCGGAGAAATCATAATTAATTAGCCAGATATCCAAACGACCCGGCCGTTACCACCGCCCTGATAGTTCAGGCAACATCACTTCTGAAAAAGAAAAATATGGTAGCATACGTAAGCTTGCAAAACTTTTTATTTTTCACTTTCTCCATCACATGGTAAATGAAAAAAACTCTACATCTCCGCATTTCACAATTGTATGATCTTTGTCTGTGAGAAACACAACCAACCCGAATTAAAAAATAAAATTGACAATTAAAAAATAAGATAATGAATTCTCAAGTAATCTTTTATGGAAATGAAAAGATGGCGTGGAGACCAATGGCCCAAAAAAAAAAAAAAAAATAATAATTTGAAAACATGGAGTTCTTCAATGGCTAAGACATCTGAATAATGTGAATAAGCGCAATTGAACTTGTTATCCACTATATTTGACCCCATAATGTAGTTCCTGTACTTGTGAAAGATGGACATGTATAAAAAGCTTTCCTATCAGCAACATTCGAATCCAATGCAGCTGTATAAAAAATAAGCATAAAAATGAAAACACATCAAGCGATTAACCAAAAACATGGCTAAAATTCTAAGAAAAAAAAAATTTGAGAGGTACGAACCCGTTTTGCCCCCATTATCAACCTCATGTGCCACAAACTTCCTGCACCAAAAAAAAAGCTCATGCATATAATTGAAAAATCATATACATATGAGAAGATGACAAAATCCGGTCAATGTATTTCGTATATATCATTCACAATACATAGGTACAATATATATAGTCATCTTTAGGGCTTCTAGGGCTAGTCGTAATTACTAATCTATCCTTTCTAATTACATAGTAAATAATATATCACTCAATATCGTAATACCCCCCCCCCCTCAAGTAGGAGCGTGAAGATCCCGAACGCCCAACTTGCGTAGTAAAAACTCGAATTGTTGTCGTCCCAATGCCTTGGTAAAAATATCCGCCAACTGGTGCTTTGTAGGAACATAAGACGGAAGAATCAAACCATCCGTGATGGAATCACGTAGGAAATGACAGTCGGCCTCAATATGCTTCGTACGTTCATGAAAAACAGGGTTTTGAACTATATACAACGCAGACTGACTATCACAGAAAAGTCGAATCCCAGGGGGTGCCGAACGCCAAGGTCGACAAGTAATTGCTTCAGCCACTTCAGTTCACACGTCAGAGAAGCCATTGACCGATATTCGGCTTCAGCGGAGGAGCGAGACACCGTGGTCTGTTTCTTGGACTTCCAGGAGATAGGAGAAAGAACAAGAAACACGAAACACCCACTTAGGGATCGTCGAGTAATAGGGCAACTCGCCCAATCAGAGTCACACCACCCTTCAAGGAGAAGGGAACTATCAGAACGTAGAAGTATACCCTGCCCAGGGTGTTTCTTCAAATAACGAACTAGACGCAATGTGGCATCCCAATGTTCAATCCTCGGTGCCTGCATAAACTGAGATAAAACATGAACCGAATAAGCCAAATCAGGCCGGGTGATGCCAAGATAGATAAGGCGTCCAACAAGACGCAGGTATGACGCCGGATCAGTCAACAAAGGCCCAGTCGCAAGCGCCAACTCATGATTCTGTTAGATAGTAAAATCCGCAGGTTTGCACCCAAGTAAGCCAGCCTCATGTATGATATCGAGTGCATATTTCCGCTGATTTAAGAAAATTCCGTCTGTGTTCCTCGCGACCTCAATCCTAAGAAAATATTTAAGAGCCCCAAGATCCTTCATCTTAAAACATTGCCCAAGATACGATTTAAAAATTGTCATCGCCGCTTTATCATTCCCTGCAATGATCATATCATCGACATAGACGAGCACCACGAGCTGAATCCCATCACGAGCCAAAGTAAACAATGAGTAGTCAGATAAGACTGACGAAAGCCGTAATCACGCAAAGCTGAGGCAAGCTTTGCAAACCAAACCTAGGTGCGTGCTTCAATCCGTACAATGATTTGCGCATCTTGCAAACCAAGTTCGATCCCGACCTGTCAAACCCGGGAGGTATCTTCATATAGATGTCCTCGTCCAAGTCTCCATGCAAAAAGGTGTTGTGGACATCCATCTGATGAATGTCCCATCGTTTCACTGCGGCAACACTAAGGAAAGTTCGAACCGTAACCATTTTCGCCACAGGGGCGAAAGTCTCCGTGTAATCGATACCTTCTTCTTGGTGATGCCCAAATGCCACTAACCGGGCTTTTAGGAGTTGCAGAGTCCCGTACTCGTCATATTTCTCTGTATAGACCCACTTACTCCCCAATGCCTTTTTCCCTGGGGGAAGGGGTTGCAAAACCCAAGTACCCTGATCCTCGAGTGCCTGAATCTCCTCTGACATGGCTTTACGCCACCCTTCATGTTTCATAGCCTCCTTAAATGATTTAGGAGGATTACCCACTGTAATGGCTGCAAGGTACTTGCGATGCTTATCAGAAAACATATCATAATTAATGTAATGCATAAGAGGATACGGAGTACCTGAGGAGGCTGACGAAGTGGAAGAGCGTGGAAGAGGACTTTTCTGATCATTCAACGTGTGCGTCACAAAATCTTGAAAACGCGAATTCGGTATCCGCTATCGTTTACCCCGACCCAATTCCTCAGTACCGTCACCAAGATGTCGAGGTTGTGGTGACGGTGCTATATTACTCCCAGTATCACCTGTTTCAGCTGTCACATCGGTCCCCCCTCAACCGGAGGATCCGGCAAGGATGGATCCGCAGTAGGAGAGGGATCGAACCCCTGATCCGTAATGCCAATATCGTCAAATAATGGGTAAGGGACTACAGATGGTTCGCTATCAGTCAGTTGGGAAAAAGGAAACACGTGTTCAAAAAAATTTACATCCCTAGAGACAAAAATCTCCTTTGTATCTAAATCATACAAGGTCCACCCCTTTTTCGCGAAAGGGTATCCAAGAAAAACACACTTACGACTTCGGCTGGCAAACTTATTCGTGTGGCGATGATCATGGGCATAACATAAACATCCCAAAATTCAAAGCATTGAGAGGTCCGGTTTTTTTCCTAAAAAGAGTATCATAAGGCGTCTTAAAATTCAAAACACTAGACGGTGTTCGGTTAATTATATAAGCCGCAGCCATAACACATTCCCCCCAAAACTTAAGCGGCAAATGTCCATCAAACCGTAATGCACGTGCAACATTAAGAATATGTTTATGTTTCCGTTCTACCCGACCGTTCTGTTGAGGAGTACTAACACAAGACGTTTCAAAGATGATACCTTCTTTACGAAAATAAGGAAGCAAAGGTCTAAATTATGTTCCATTATCACTACGAACCCGTTTAATGGTAACCTCGAACTGACGAGAAACTAATGCAATGAAATCCAAGAAAGCAAATTCGACTTCCATTTTATTCAATAATAAATAAATCCAGACCGAACGAGAATAGTCATCAACAATAGTCAAAAAATACATCGCACCACATGTCGATGGTACACTATAGGGCCCCCACAAATCACAATGTATCAACTCAAAAATACGACTAGCTTTATTCTCACTAAGGGGGAAAGGTTCACGGGTCTGCTTTGCCCGAAAGCAAATATCACATCCATCTTTATTAAAAAATTTAGAAATGGAAATGTTAGGAACCTGCCGAAGGACCTTTTCTGAAGGGTGTCCCAAACGTCGGTGCCATAAATCCACAGTCTCCGCACCATCAATGGTCAGAACCCGAGCCTCTGGAACGCCCACAAACCAAAAAAGTCCATCCACACGCTCACCCAGTCCAATCAGCGTCCTCGTCACTCGGTCCTGCATAATACATAAACGATCGGTGAGCTGCATCATACAATTATGATCGTCCAAAAATTGTGATGCCGAAATCAAGTTACAATTTAATTATGGTACATATAAAACATTCAAAATTCGTAAATTTCCCGATAAAATAACTGTTCCCGAATGAGTTGCAAACGAGGAGCGTCCACCCGGTAAGCCAATCGGACAATCATCAATCGGTCGTAGTTGTACAAATAAATTTCGGTCGCCTGACACGTGGTGGGTTGCTCCGGTGTCAATAATCCACGAGTATTTATTAGTGAAACGATCACGCGATTTAGAAGACAGAACCGAACTGATTGCGAGCCGAGTCGAGCCAGATGGCCCACCTTTATTTCCCTCTACCTGTCCAGCACTAACTTGAGTCACCCTGACCCTAGGGGCTGCTACCGTTGATCCTCCTTGAAAAGCTCTACTCCAATCGGTGAAGCCATGTAATTGGAGGGAAATATCCTCATCGTCGCTGGTGCTGTTGCGGTAGGAACTGAGCTTCCCGCCGTCGTCCATGGTCTTCTCCCAGTGCTTGTTGTCCGCCTGAAGCCGGAAACCTAGCTTTCCATCTGGGTCCGGCGTCTGAAAACCACCGGAGTCGCCACGCAAGTTGTCTTTTTACGTCAAAGTCTGATAAGGCTGATCAAGCTCCTGTATTCTTCCAATCGCTGCCATCGTCGAGGCTGCTCCAAGCTTGACAGATTTTTTTATTTTTTTTCCTTGATTGAAGAAACAAAAATTCAAAGGTATCAATTAATCCACACCAGCAATTCGAAACGAAAATTTGCTGTACTAAGAGCCCTTATGAAAAGATCATACTTCCCGTCAATGTCATCAGCTACAATTCTTCAGCCGAGATCTTTGGTGCAGCAATTATTATTATTATTATTTTATTTTTTTTGTGTGTTAGGTAAGGGAACCTTGTTCTGATACCATGACAAAATCCGGTCAATGATAAGGAAATAAAGTAGCACATTTATTAACACCAATTGGTTTTAGTACAATGGTAAACGTTTGATCTTTAACATGGTATCGAGCCAGAGGTCGAAGGATCGAACCCTGGTTGGAACAATAGTTTAAAAAAATATTGTGCAAGTGTTGGGAGAGATTGCCTACACTTGAGGGAGGTGTTGGGAGAGATTGCCCACACCCTTGAAAAAAAATCCTTATGCATATGATACATAATCTTCTTTTATCGCCAAATAGCATTCTATATAAAAGCCGGGATCAAGAAACTCATCAAAAAACTGTTGAAGCAATTCAATTAGAACCATAATACCAAAAAAAATATCAGGGACATTGCACAATACAAATTAACATTTGGCTAGTATTATTGGCTGCTACTTATGCAGTAATCACAATTAAAAAGCGCCACAAAAAACATATAGTCGTTCGATTCGTCTGAAGATACTATTAGTATATATTGTGTATATACTTCGTATATATTTGATCTTAATTGTATAGCATTATATTTAGTCTTTATTTTCATTTATTGTACACATAATTACAGGCTAAATTAGTGGGAATGGTTACTAACCATTGTAGTATATATTTACTGTAATAGCTCCAATTGTTAATATACAAAATCACAATTCTTATATGGTATCAGAGCCTTGTTAATTCCTCTTTCTCTGTCATATCATCGCCATTTTTTTTTCTCGCACAGTAATCGGCTCCTCTCTCCCTCATCCTCTCCTTCAAAGCTTCATCTCTTGCTCATCAATGGCCGACTCTGCTCCGGTAACTTTCAACTCCGCCACTCAAACTCCAATCAAATTGGATTCTACAAACTACGTGATTTGGATCACCCAAATGGAGCCTCTTTTAATCGGATATGATGTGATCAAATATGTTGATGGCACAATCCCAAATTTCAAAGCAAAAATCAAATACCACCGCCACCGGCGTCGCCCCAAATCCGCTTACATCGCTTGGAAACGCGGCGGATGCTCTTCTTCTCCACACCATTATTGCTTGCGTGTGCGCCTCGGGTAGTCTCTTTCCTTCCCGTAAAGCCACCACATCTCACGAGGCGTGGGAAATTCGAAAAATACGTATGCTAAAGCCTCCCGTGGTCGTATTTGCGCTCTTGGGAAAATATTAAAACACCGCACCGTGGTTCTATGTCTATTTCTCGAATTTATGCACACCATTAAGAGTAAAGCGTATGAATTATCTCCGATTGATAAGCCTATGGATGATGAAGATTTGATTGCTACTATCCTTAATAATGTCGGTGATGAATATCGAAATTTAGTCGTGTTATTCGTGCTCGTGAAACCCTCATCACTTTTGATGAATTTCATGAGAAACTCCTTAATTTTAAGGTATTAAATTCTGCTCCTGCGGCACACTTTCAACCAGCCACAGCCAATGCCGCCCACTATCAGCCCCCTCCCAACAGGTCCGGCCTGCTTCCTACCCCGTCTCCCCAAGCCTGGCGCAACTCAGCCCCATCTCCACCCAACTACCGCTCTCAACAGCCCTCTCAGCCTTACAAACAACCTCCTAAATTCTCCTATCCCCAACCATCAGCTCCCCAGTCCCGTCCTTATCTCGGAAAATGTCAGTATTGCTCCACTCAAGGTCACTCGGCCAAATTCTGTCCTAAGATCAAACACCTCCAAGCTCAAGCTTCTCAAAACTCCTCTGGCTCAAGGCCATATTATCCTCCTCGCACTCAAGCTCACCTTGCAACTCAATCTGATCCTGCTGCCCCTGGACCTGCTCAATGGCTTCTTGATAGCGGAGCCAATCAACATGTTACCAATGATCTCCAAAACCTCTCTCTGCATTCGCCCTACCTTGGCTCGGATGACATTATGGTCGGTGATGGTAAGAATCTAAATATCACTCATACTGGTACTGCTTCACTTCCTTTATCTACCTCAAAATCTCTCAACTTACGCAATGTTCTATGTGTACCTGCTATGTCTAAAAACTTATTGTCTATCTCTCAATTATGTCATGCCAATAATTTATCTATTGAATTTTTACCCTCTGAATTTCTTGTGAAGGATATCCCGACGCAACAAATTCTCCTCCGTGGTCCGGCTAAAAATGGACTGTATCAATGGCCCTCCCAACCTCTGCTTGCCTTTGCATCGATCAAAGCACCCACTTCAACCTGGCATCATCGTTTGGGCCATCCAGCCTCTCAAATTTTAAATAAAATTATCAGTACTTTTCATTTAGCTGCTTCTGAGTCTCCTTTATCGCATTGTTCTTCTTGTTTAGCAAATAAAAGTCACAAACTTCCTTTTCATTGTTCTAGTTTATCATCTTCCCGGCCCCTTGAATATTTGTTTACTGATGTATGGACATCTCCAGTTTTATCAAATGATGGCTTTAAATACTACTTAATTCTTGTCGATCATTTTACGCGCTATATATGGTTCTACCCACTTGCTCGAAAATCCGACGTTGCTTCCACTTTTATTCGCTTTCGTGCGGTTGTCGAAAAATATTTTACTCAAACTATAAAAGTCCTTTACTCCGATAACGGTGGCGAATTCATTGCTCTCACTGATTATCTCTCCACAAATGGCATCTCTTTTCTTACCACACCCCCCCACACTCCTGAACACAATGGATTATCTGAACGTCGACATATGCACATTGTCGAGACGGGCCTAGCCCTTCTCTATCATGCTTCTCTCCCCACAACGTTCTGGCCTTATGCCTTTGCAACCGCTGTTTACCTTATCAATCGAATGCCAACGCCTGTTCTCACCATGCACTCCCCCTACGAATTAATATTTCAACAAGCCCCCAATTACAATAAACTTCGTATTTTTGGGTGCTTGTGCTATCCCTGGCTTCGTCCTTACACGGCTCATAAGCTTGAACCACGTTCCAAACCATGCATCTTCCTTGGCTACTCCCTAACACAACGTGCTTACTATTGTTATGATCCCAAAGCGTCACGTCTCTATGTCTCTCGACATGTCAAATTCGTTGAGACAGTCTTTCCCTATCAACCCGACACCACTCCTGCCGACCCTCCCTCCACCTACATATCCGATTGGCTCCCTCCTCCTCCACCCATCCTCCTACCTACCTCACCCGTAGCCCAACCTATTGCTCAACCCGAAACACCACTTAATCCACCACCACCTTCTTCCTCCCCTCCCCCACCGCCTCCTCCCACTCATCATATGCGCACCCGGTCCCAGAACAATATCTATCGCCCCATCCAAAAGCTAAATCTACACGCCCAATTTCCTGCCCGGCCTTCCCCGGACATTGAACCCACCACTGTATCCCAAGCCCTTAAACTTCCCCACTGGAAAACCGCCATGCAGGAGGAATTTGATGCCTTAGTTCGCAATCATACTTGGGATCTGGTTCCTCGTGATCCCTCCTTAAACATAATTGGTACAAAATGGATTTTTCGGTTGAAACGCCTTCCTGATGGTTCTGTTGATCGCTATAAGGCTCGGCTTGTGGCCAAGGGCTTCACTCAACGTCCTGGTGTTGACTATTATGAGACCTTTAGTCCTGTGGTCAAACCCCCCACCATTCGTGTTGTACTTACTCTGGCTTTAACTCAGGGGTGGTCTCTTCGACAACTTGACATCAATAATGCGTTTTTACAAGGTCATTTAGAGGAATCTGTCTATGTCACTCAGCCTGCGGGGTTTGTTGACTCTCAATACCCTACTCACGTTTGTAAACTTCGCAAGGCTCTTTATGGTTTAAAGCAAGCCCCCCGTGCTTGGTATGAGGAACTCAAACGTTTTCTGCTTGCCTCTCAGTTCAAAAACTCTCACGCTGACACATCCTTGTTTATTTTTAATTCTGGGGGTCTTATAATATATGTGCTTGTCTATGTCGATGATCTGATTGTTACAGGGAACAATTCGGCTGCGCTAGAAAAGTTTATTGCTTATCTTGGTAACACATTTGCTCTAAAGGATCTCGGCTCCCTACATTACTTTCTCGGCATTGAAATCATCCAGAATTCAGCGGGCATAATCTTATCCCAACAGCGTTACACCAATGATCTTCTCACCAAACTCAATCTTCAGCATGCGAACTATGTTGCCACACCATTACCCGTGGACATTTCGGATCTCAAGTCTACCACAGGCACCCCTCTTGATGACCCGTCTACTTATCGTATGGTGGTGGGTAGTCTACAGTTACTTTTACCAGACCTGACATAGCATTCGCAGTGAATAAGATCTCTCAATTTATGCATTCACTTACCGATGTTCACTGGTCCTATGTCAAGCGCCTACTTCGTTATATTGCTGGTACGACCACTCTTGGCATTCAGTTACATCGTCACTCCCCTCTCGCACTCCATGCTTTCACAGATGCTGATTGGGGTGGTGATAAGGATAATTATGCATCCACTAGTGCGCATGTCATTTATCTTGGTCGCAATGCTATTTCTTGGAGCTCGAAGAAACAAAGCACCATTGCCAGGTCGTCTACGGAAGCTGAATATCGTGCTGTCGCTGCCGCTAATGCTGAACTTCTATGGATTCAGTTTATCTTACACGATCTCGGCTTCCCCACTTCTACTCAGCCGGTTATTTACTGTGACAACCTTGGCACCACCCAGTTTTGCCACAATCCGGTTTTTCATTCGCGTATGAAGCATGTGGCCATAGATTATCATTTTATCCGTGATCAGGTTCAAAAAGGCTCTCTCCGTGTCGCTCATGTTCATTCTTCTGATCAGCTTGCTGACTGCCTGACGAAATCCTTGCCTCGATCTTCCTTTGAACACCAACGGGACAAGTTAGGTCTCCTTCCTCGCCCAACTTGAGGAGTGGTATTAGTATATATTGTGTATATACTTCGTATATATTTGATCTTAATTGTATAGCATTATATTTAGTCTTTATTTTCATTTATTGTACACATAATTACAGGCTAAATTAGTGGGAATGGTTACTAACCATTGTAGTATATATTTACTGTAATAGCTCCAATTGTTAATATACAAAATCACAATTCTTATAGATACAACTCTATAATCTTGTTGACCAAACACACCATAATAAACTCAAAACATCTCCCTGCAAATCTAATCTAGGGATCGATCGTACTTATTCAATCTAAGAATACAAAGAACAAAAAGTGATCCGAATTGATATATTTTGTGTTTTCTTTTGGGCTTCGAGCGGTACCTTGATTCACGTACAAAATTGTGAAAAATGTTTTTGGTTTTTCTGTTTTTTTTTTTTATTGGCAAAATGAACATGGCTATTTTTTTTTAAGGTTTAAAGATGCATAACTTTGAGGGGTTTTAAATTTTAAGGGATATATTGTGCAGTGGTTTTATGGTGGTCCAGGATCACCATCTCACACTTGTCTACTAATGAAAATCTTTATAAGAAGGGTAAAAATGTAAATTAATGGCATTTATATTTTACACGGTGGGTCCTTGTGTGTTTTGCTGCTTTCCTATTGGTCCTGGATCACCAAGTCATACTTGGTCCAGGATCGTAATAAAATTTCCGTATATTATGATTGCATGCGTGTAATGAAAAATTGAATGACATAAATTTAGGAACACGTAATAATGCTGAATGACGTAAATTTAGGAACGTTATCTGCTTTAAGTTTTTCAACAGACCGGAATCTCTCTCTTTTTTTTTCTTTTTTTTTTCTTTTTTTTTGCAAACCGGACCGGAATCTCGTTTCAGAAAATAAAATAAAAAATAGAGCAGTTTTTTCTTATATATTTTTTTACATTTTAGAGAAATGATTTGTCTGAATCGCGCATTAAATATCATTCATTATTTTTTTTTTAAAGGTGAAGGTGCATTAATATTTAAGGAAAAAATCCATGCATTAATTAATACATGGTATGGGGTTGGGTCGGGTAATTAACAGGTTTGGTGCGGGTCGTCGGGTAATTGATTTTAGGCACCTTCGAAAGCATATTAATAGATAGATAGATTATCCAGAGGAGCATTTCACGTTTCATAGATTTGTTCATTCATTTTTTTTCTCTTTAGTATATACCTACTTGGACCACTTTTTGTACTCAAGGTGTTTTTTATCGTCACGGTTTGATGATATGTAAGTAACAATATTGAGATTTACGGAATGTTTGTTAACATAATTAAGCACTTAGTTTGAAAAATATAAGAGGTGTTAGATTAAGTGATGTTGGATAACTATATATGTCATCTCTTAGTTAAATAAGCACATCTGAAACTGTAAACAAAATTTTCAGCGACGCTATGTTTTAACAGCCCGTTTAGTCCTACAATAGAAAATTAAAAAAAAACCGTCTTCTGCCATGACAAAATGTCGTGGATAAAACTTGAAAATCGTGGCGAATAAGTTTTTTGCCATGACAATCCGTGGCAAATGGGTTGTGGGAAAAACTCTGCTTCTAATATTTTATTCGGCAGGACACCCGTCGTGGCAAATATTTTATATCCTTTTAGCTACGACACATTGTTGCTAATGACTTGTTGCCTATATTAGCATGGGTGCTGACCTGGCATTTATTATTAGCCACAACCAGCCATGGGCTAATACGCGTTGACGCCAAGCGATAATTATCGCGCCACAACACGTATAAATGGCTTAAAACTTGTTGACCTGTCTTGACACTAATTGTCATCTTATTTCTAATGTGAAATAAAACAAAATGTAGTAATACAAAACAACTTCATCAACTTATCACTCATCTCTGCCGACGAAACCCTGCCTCCACCTCCAACTTTTTTGTCAATTCTTCAACACCGTTACCTTTTGAATGTGATACTACAACGCTAGCCCTCTATTCCCTCTTCAACTTCTCCGTATTTATCTGCCATTTGTGCTGAATCCACCATTGAATCCCCAAACTGCACATCAACAAGTCAGTTGCTTCCTAGCTAATTAAGAGCAGCGGCTGGCGGATCCAAAAAAATTCCTATTATAACAATACATGCAGTATCAAACTAAAACTAACAAATATATATAACAATACATGCAGTATCATCGATACCTACCTAATAAAGCTCAATCCAATTAATTTTTGACTGCAAGAATGTACGAAAACCCTCAAATTATCGGCCAATAAGACGATTTATCCATAACCCGATAATTTAATCCACTATATTCAGCAAAATATAGAGTCAATTAATGAAAAGAATACTAGCCACTTGTCATAGACTAGGTGTGTACACGTGTCATTATGTTAGTGGTGTGAGGTGTCATTGCTGTTAGAAGAATATTAGCCATGCATGTTGAGTTGTGGTAAGAGCAACCGTAATGGTTGGCTCTATAATCTCATTTGATTCTGACATAAAATGCCACATGACACAGCATTATTGGAGGAAAACTGTAGATCAAAATTGTTTGTCACGACTTGTTCAAAATTGTTTGTCACGACTTGTTCAAAATTGTTTGTCACGACTTGTTGTGGCTAATACATTTAGCATCAATTATAAAATAAGTGGGAATACTTTTAGCCACATCTGTTGTGGCTAATAATGATAACAATTTAAAATATTTAAATCAATTTTCATTTGGGACAACTGTCATGGCTAAAAGTCACGGGTCGTGGCAAAAACTTTCGTGGCAAAAGAGTTTTTTTTGTTGTAGTTCTTTTATTTATTTTTTACGAAACCGTATAATCTTTAATTTTAGTAGAAATCATTATTTCATCCACCGGTAATATTCTTTTGACAGGATATAGGCATCAAATGTTGATACCATTTTTTTTTTTTTTATTAATCCCCAATGTATTGTCTGATTGGTTCTCAACTTTATCTCTCTTTTTTTAGAAACATTATTGTTCATAACATGCATATTTAATTCATGATTTTTTTTTTTAAGGGAACAAAGGATTTTATTAATCAATATCCGCCAAACAAACGGCTAAAACGTCATTCGGAGGCGAGGAACCCTTGAGTGTCCGAAAGCAAGAATATATATTAAAATGCCAGCGAGGGCGTTCACACGCGTCGAACAAAGGAAACTTATATACATTATTAATCATAATTGAAACTTATATTATATCAATCAATATATCATTAAATTTCAGTGATATATTGAATACCATAACACTTCAGATAACGAATAAAATCTAAGGTACGTACCTTCCTTTGAAGATCCGTGAGCTGATCTAGCATAAGTTGGGTATGCATTTTTTACAAATTTCAACCAAAATATATTAGTACTATGACAGTCATAAAATAAGCTTAATTACTTTACAGGAATATATACATGTCGATAAGAACAAAATAATAGGGCTACTTCCCCAGCGAAGCACTGCATTATATACTGTGGAAGAACCTACACTACAGATTTGATAAGAAATAAAAACTTACCATTCCAGCTGGTGAGTTTCTTGTGGATGCGGTCTTTTATATATGCAAAAATTTCTATCTTGCATCGACCAATCACAAAGGGAAGACCCAAATATTTTCCTTCGTTTGTTCCAAATGGTACAATAATAAGAGAAGAGAGCTTTAATCGAACATTTTGCTCGACGCTCTTACTAAAATTGATCGATGACTTGCTTAAATTTATCTTCTGCCCCGAGAGTTGTTCATAATTTACCAAGATATCACTTATAGCAGTACAAGCCTCAATAGATGCCTCTGAGAAAATGAGACTGTCGTCAACAAATAACAGATGGCTCAACTCGCAAGGATTATTTTTGCCGAAAGAAACACCACGAAGAGACCCAGAATTTGTAGCACTATGTATCATAGATGTAAATCCTTCAGCACAAAGAATAAATAGGAAGGGAGAGAGAGGGTCTCCCTGCCTGAGTTCCAATCACAAGGGGTACAAATGTTTGGATGAGTCTGGGAGAATTTACATATCTAAGGATGTTATATTCAATGAAGGTGAGTTTCCTTTTAAGGAAGGCTTTAAGTTAGGACCTCATAGAGATGTTGTAGTTGCCACAGTGTCTGATCCCACATATGCTACCTGGACCACTACAACAAGACAACATCTAATAAAGATTCATCATCAGCACCTGACATCAGTACTGGCACCAGTGATATTTCACATAGCCCTCCATCACCTCATGTTTCATCTCAACAATCTCCTGTATCAACTCCAAGCCCCACTATCAACCATTTTACACCAACACCACCTGAGTCACCCTCTAAAACACCAACTCATTCATTTTCACCTGTCACTGACAGTCACTCTTCACATCATGAGCATGTACCAACTCCACCATCATCTCCACCACAACCAGCAACCAAACCTCCTCCTCAGCCTCATCCAATGCAGACCAGATCCAAATCTGACATTTTCAAGCCTAAAACCTATGCAGTGGAAGCAGTCTCACTAGTCCCTATGGAAACTAATAAGGCATCTGAAGCTCTTGCTATTCCAGAATGAAGAAGAGCAATGGAGGAGGAATTTGCTGCTCTAAGGAGAAATAATACTTGGGAATTGGTACCACCATCAGGTAAGTATCATCTGGTTGACAACAGATGGATTTTTAAATTAAAACTAAGACCTGATGGATCTGTTTTGAAACATAAAGCTAGGCTAGTAGCCAAAGGGTTTTTACAAAACTATGGAGTTGATTTTACTGAGACTTTTAGTCCAGTTGCCAAAGCAGCAACCATAAGAATCCTGTTAACTCTTGATGTGACCTTTAACTGGAAAATTAGACAAATTGACATAAACAATGCTTTCCTAAATGGACCTCTACATGAGACTGTTTACATGCCACAACCTTAGGGGTTTATAGATCCTCAAAAACCTTATCATGTGTGCAGATTGAATAAGGACTTGTATGGCCTCAAACAGGAACCTAGGGCCTGGTTTGATGCCCTGAGTAGACAAATGGTGAATTGAGGTTTTAGACAATCTGTTTGTGACTCCTCTCTGTTTATTTTCAAAACTGACACTGATGTGCTTTATGTGTTAGTGTATGTGGATGATATCCATGTCACAGGAAATAACACTCAGCTGATATCCAAATTTGTGAAGCAGTTGGATAGCAAATTTGCCTTAAAAGATTTGGGGGATGTCTCACACTTTCTGGGGTTGGACACAGAGATGATACAGGCTTGTATCTGACTCAGAAACACTATGCTGCTCAACTCCTTAATAAAGTAGACCTGGGAAATTTGAAAGCATGCCCTACACCTATGGTTTCTGGCACACACCTAAGCCCAGATCAGGGGACACCTATGGTAAATCCTACACTATATAGAAGTGTTATTGGTGCCTTATGATATCTGACCCTTACCAAACCGGATTTGAGTTTTGTTGTTAATCATCTCAGTCAGTTCATGCAAGTTCCCACAGATGAACACTGGAAAGCTTTAAAAAGAGTTTTTAGATATATCAAGGGCACACTGAATTTTGGCATACATTTCAGAGCTAGTCCTCTACTGCATCTAAAAGGATATTCAGATGATGATTGGGCATGTAGTTGGATTGACAAAAAATCAGTGGGGGGTTACTGTGTTTTTCTTGGAGAATGTCTGGTGTCTTGGAGCTCTAGGAAGCAAAATGTGGTGTCAAGGTCCAGTACTGAGTCTGAGTATAGAAGTGTGGCAAATCTAGCAGCTGAAGTCATGTGGCTTACAAAACTAATGAAAGAAATGTATTTGCCATTGATCAGAGTCCCTATTTTATGGTGTGACAACACTGAAGCTGCAGCTCTAGCCTCTAATCCAGTTCATCATTCAAAAACTAAACACATTGATATTGATGTTCATTTTATAAGAGACCAAGTCTTTGAAGGCAAGTTTGAAAGTCCACTATATTCCCTCTAGTGATCAGATTGCAGACACTTTAACCAAAGCTCTTCCAAATGCTCAGTTTCAGGATTACAGAGGCAAACTGAATGTCTTCAACCTACCTTCAGTTTGAGAGGGGGTGTTAGATGTCTCGGATTTTATCAACGGAAAACAAACAAGTAATAAAAATAATCCGGTTTACCCCAAGTGCAGTGATCGTAGTATAGTAGCTACAACCGGAGTCGAATCACAGGGAATCGTCTTTGTCTAGTTTGATTAATTTTCCTAAAGTTGTCACGAGAAGTAAAAACGTCATATCCTAAACAATTTAAAGACTACAACTAAAATAACAAAACAAAATGAACTAGTAATGAAAACAATAAAATTAAACTGGACAGAAGATTAAAAATCTAAAGCCAGGAATGATAGTTGCGAACCGAACTAACTAAGATAATTCTATTTTATAAACTAAAAAGACAATAAAATCCTAAGATTGCTATGAAGAACAAGCAACAATGTTTTTTTTTCAATTAGTGTAACAACGAACAAGAATGATCCACCTATCTCAACCCTTCAATTTCCTCTCAGATTGTTTAGTGATGATTTAATAAAAATTGTGATTCACCTATCGAAGGTATGAATTTCTAATATCTTAGAAAAATTCGCCTATCAATCTTTTCATCTCTCGATCCTAAAAGATCAACGCTTTTAACTAATCAAGGTGTGAAATTTGTCAATCCCATAATCTAGATCTTTAACCTAACAACTATCGTTAACTAGATTAAAAATCCAATCTTTACTATGGTGACCTAAGTTTAACAACGATTCTCATCACATATCAAACATCACACGCCAATACATTCATCAATGAAATTGCATAACATCAATAAAAACATAATAAAGATACAATTTTTAATTAAACTCACAAACAATCCAAGAGTTGAAATCAAATCGGCTGGCGAGACGGCTTCACAAAGCTTGTTCAATAAAGCCTCGACCTGCTGTTCATCGCTTGTACCAGGCGAAGCAAAATAAAAAAGAAAAAGCACTCGGTCGATCGAGTGATGGTGTTCGATCGACCGAACCAAAAAAGTGCCTAGGTTTCGTGCGCGCTCGCTTCTTCTTGAGAAAAGCTATTCTGTATCTCCGAATGCTGATGGATCCGTCCTTTTATAATGTTTTTCGAGCTAGGGTAATAATTATCCTATTTTCTTTTCTTAATAAAAACTAAACCCTAATAAAAATATAACAATTCCAATTTTGTCCTTCTCGATAAGTCTTCTAATAAATTGCTGCTCGAACTCCTTCAACTCTTCGATTCGGTCCACGATATGCTCGTCGCATCTACAACATAATAAAAACGTCTGAAGTGTAACATCACATATATAAATAGATAATTGCTAATAAAATCACGTAAATAACCCGACTTTGCACTCTAATACTTTCCAACTTCATTCTTTCAATAAACCCATTAAACACTCAATTTTCTATAAAAATTAATAAAATACAAAAGATATTGTTACGAAATAATGTAATATAAATCGTAAAAATCACCGTTAACATTAGATAATGTTTAATATGTGTGTGACATGTGTCCTACTATGAGAATGGACACTTGTCTTATGCTGTTGAAAGTTGTTATGCTAGATTCTCTAATAGATAGTATTAATAGGTGTGGTGGATTTATGGTGATGTAATTGAAGAACAATATCTATGAATTAATACCATCTTCTCCTTTCCTTTTCTGTCTACAGGATGCTCTACGGTGGAAAATTTTGTGTTTTTATCCATAGAAGCCAACCACTCCGCTTTACCTCGTGTTCGCCAAAATTCTTCTTCTAATATCAAAACGTTTTCAATCTCTTCTAGCAAAAATTTATCTTCATGGGCATTGTAATTTTTGTCCTTAAATAGACCATCTAGTTGTTTTTCAAGCCTTTTCAATTTGGAAGAGAGAGCTCCATATTTTCCTTGGGCCCAAATTCTGAGCTCCTCCCTAGTGCTAATAATGACTGAATTTAAGCTCTGAGCATCTATACATTCATCCGGCTTCCAAGAACTTGTGAATTGATCAGTGAAATCATCATCTATGACCCAAAATGGTTCATATCGAGGAACTTTCCTCCATTTTAATTTAGACTCCTTTGCGAATTGAGTCGATAATAACAGGGGCATATGATCTGAATGAAAAGAGGTTAAGTGAGATACCTTGTAATATGGAAATAAAAGCTTCCATTCGATTGTAGAGACACCCCTATCAAGCCTTACCCTTGTGGAATTATCGTCCCTTTTCTTTCTCCACGTGAAAGAGCTCCCGGAAAAGCCCATTTCAAAAAGATCGCAAGCAGAAAGTGTTGTTTTGAAGGCTTCCATCGCAGCAGGTGAACGAGCTTGTCCTCCTTCTTGTTCATGGGAGAATAAAATTTCATTGAAATCACCAATTACACACCATGGCATCTTAAATTGTAAATTGAGGTGCCGAAGAAGGCCCAAGAGTGCTTTCGTTGTGAAGAATCTGGATTTCTGTAGAAACCCATAAATCTGGATTTCCGTAGAAACCCGTAAATCTCCATGGTGGTTTGTCGGCTTGTTCAACGCGAACATCAATGTATCCAGGAGAGAAATTATGAAGAGTGATCGTCACATCCGTAGTCCATAGCAAGGCCAAGCCTCCACCTTCACTGATAAATAAGAAACATTCTAAAAGCACTAAATAACTAAAGAACTTTGTAGAGAATACTAAACAAACAAATCCCCTTTTATCATCTCGCCTCCATTAAGGAACAACTTAAAAGGAAAATTATTTGCCAACGAACTCTCTTCTAGGGAGGAGATATATTACCAAAACAGTTATTTGCACCTTATGTAACAGGGAGGAGGAGATTGTCCTTCACTCCTTGCGAGATTGCAAAATGCCAACCATGATCCGGAGGAATCTGCTTACTAGAGACCAGTGGAGAGATTTTTTCTCACACTCTAGTATCAAGGACTGGATTAAAAACAATCTGAAAGGGAGGAGAGGTGATCGTCAGTGGCCTTACACCTTCAGATATATAGTTGATTGCATTTGGTTTTGGAAGAATAAGATCCACCATGGGTGCCAAGTTTCACATCCACCAATAAATGTCTTGCTCTCGAAGATGGAGATCCGAGTTAGAAACCTTCCCCTAGCTTGGGACATAGATTAGAACATTTCGTTGTGTTGTTTCTAATTTTGTTTTTTTTCTCTGAACTCCGATGTATTGGCTGCTTTCCACTTTTGATAATAAATATATGGATCGTTCCTAAAAAACAAAAAATAATCTTACCTTAAAAACTCCTAATGGGGAATGGATCAATGATGTACTCCTTATTGAAACTATGACCATAGACTTTTATTGTAACTTGTACCAATCGGATGATGATGGGGAACAAGTGCGGCTGACAGCTAGAATTAAAACTCTCTGTGACGTGGATGCTAGATTAATTAATAGAGAGGTATCCGAGAAGGAAATTGAAGAAGCTGTATTCAATATGGGCTTATACAAAACACCGGGTCCGGATGGCATTCCTGCATTCTTTTTTAAAAAATGTTGGCCTCGGGTAAGTTCATATATTATTGATTTTGTTATAAATGCATTTCGTTCTGGCTCCTTCCCTGAGGAGTGTAATGAAACACTCATATCTCTTTTTTGGAAGAAATATCCCGGCCAATTGCTCTCTCAAATGTGATTGTCAAGATCATCTCGAAAATTATAGCCAATAGGTTGCACATGGTTCTCGATAAACTCATTAGTCAATCGCATAATGCTTTTATTCCAGACGTGGTAGCACGGGCAACATCATAATTGTCAAGAAGCCTTACCCACTTTTTGGAAAAACGGGCAAGGCAAGGAGGATTTATGATCTTTGAAAATCGACCTTGAAAAAGCCTATGACAGGTGAATTGGAATTTTCTGGAATCTACGATCAAGATGGTGGGCTTCTCCAACAAACATACACAACTCATTATGTTTGGTTGTCTTCCTCTAAGTTGTCGATTTTGTGGAATGGATCGAAATTGGACCCGGTAACCCCAAAACAAAGGACTTCGGCAAGGTGATCCCCTTGGACCGTATCTTTTTTGTTCTTTGTAAGGAAACACTTAGTCAGCTCATTGAGGAACCCGTCGATAAGGGTGACTGGAAACCAATCCTGCTAAAAAAAGAATGGTAAGGCCCTCTCCCATTTATTTTTTGCGGATGATCTCTTCCTCTTCACAAAGGCCTCGGAGACTCAAGCTTCAATAATCCACCAAGTGATGGCCGATTTTTGTAAATTATCGGGGCAGCGAATTAGTATGGCCCAAGTTTCATGGTCTCCAAAAATATCTTTACCAACCAACAAATTGAAATGGCGCATACGAACAATTTTGGGACCTACCTAGGTGTACCTCTATCTCGATCTCAAAAAAATAAAACCGTATAGCTACATCCTAGAAAAATGCGCAAGAAACATTGCACGTCAAGGGAATGAATGCGCTAACTAAAGCTAGTAAGACAATACCTATCGAAGCTCGTTGTATAACGCTTCCGAATTACGTAATGCAAACGACGAAACTTCTGAAAGCCATTACCAGTGATATCGAAAAAGTGTGTCGCCAATTTTTTTTGGGGAGAGGAGACAGGAAAGAGAAAACTCCATTCAGTAGCTTGGGATCAGATCTGCCAACCTAAGCATGAGGAGGGCCTTGGCTTTAAAAATATCGAGACTATGAATATTGCTTTATTGGGGAAGCTTACGTGGAAATTACTTACGGATGACTCTTCTTTATGGGTTTCGATCCTCATTAGAAAATATGGAAACCCATTCGAGAAACCACAGGCAGACGCGTCCACGACTTGGAAAAGTATATGTGTGGCTAGTAAAAGCCTTCACGACGGATTCGTGATCCATAATGATGACATCATTTGTTGTCCCTCTAGAAAAGGTAAATGCACCATCAGTAGCACTTACAATTGGCAAATGGGATTTTTGAATAATACACCATCGAATCACTGGACCATGATATGGAGCTTTAAAGGGCCTACTCGATACAGTTTTCTTCTTTGGCAGGTTTGTCATAACAGTTTTCTTCTTTGGCAGGTTTATCATAACAGCTTAATGGGGGTGAGTTCCTTTCATCTTGACATATAGTGTCAAATCCGGAATGCAGTCCCTGTAACAACGATACGGAGACAACACTTCATGTATTGCGGGGTTGTGATTGGGCCTATTCGGTTTGGCGAAGTGTTGTACCGATGAAGGAACATCATCAATTTATTTCGTCTATGTCACCACAAGATTGGGTCGGATGCAACCTTATGTGTTTCGCAAGATGCAATGGCATTTGGTTTTGGAGAAACAAAATTGTACATGATCCGAATTTGATAAAGCCATCCTCACAAGTTTTTATCTCGAAAGCCATCCAAAAAGCGAAGGACTTACGCTTAGCTTAGGGACTTGAAAACTAGTAGCTCATCGTTTTGTTGATTGCTTGTGATCGTGATTTTTACATTTTGACTGAAAAATGATGTAATGCCACGTTGCGGGCTTTTCCCACCCGTTTGAATAATGATCTCCTTTCCAAAGAAAATAATCCCGGTGGATGTGCGTGGTGGGACAGTAGTGTGGTCTAACAATTTAATTTACTAGCCGGAGGTGATCCGTGTGATGCACGGATATTGCCCTCAAGTGAGTGAGTGAGAGGTGTTAGGACAGGAACAGAGTAGACCTTTTAATTTGTAAAGGTTAGATGCATTGAAATCAAAATAATAAACCCAAACTGTAATATGACTTTAGAGCTCAATGTCTCAATCAAAACTACAATCACATTCTAGTCTACATTTATTTCTAATATGGTAAACAAAATCAAATAGACTTATTAGTTCGATAACACAATCGAGTCTACATTCCTTACATTCCTTTCAAATGAGACAAATCCCACTTCAAAGTACTCCATTTTCATCTTCTTCATTAGCTCTTTGTAAGAGCAATGAAATTAAAAGTTAAAAGAGACTGTAACAAAGAATTAATCAAACATTAAGGCCCTCGTCATGCCACCAGACCATATGCACAATTTAAAAACACATCTCAACCTGACGAAGCCGTCGTTCTTCACCTATGCTACACCACAAACACATCGATCGCATAATTCAAAAAAAAACAATACAGTATAAAACAAAAGACAGACCTTTCAAGAATCAAACAGAAACATAAGATAACAAATTGATATTTATGAAAACAATTCAATAAATATGATCGAGGAAGAAGGGAATACAACGCAAAAGAAAACTTACAACAACAAAGAAGAAGAAATCGGATGCCAGATGATACTGATCCACCAGAACTCCAAACCTCTTAAAAATGGGAAGAATTCAAAGAAGAAATCGTCATCTCATAACCTCCGTAGAGTAGGAGGCAGAAAGCCAAGCGCTATAAGAAAAGAGGCGAAATGTTTTCCATCATCAAAGAAATAAAGCGTAATGAATTGCCATTTTCCGTATTTAAGACAAGACAGGAGGAGGAAATAACCGACGATAATAAAGTTAAATAGACAGCCAAAATATATTTAAAAAAAACGACGTCGTTTTCGGGTTAGTAGACTTTTTGGTCGTCCATTGTATCCACAATTTATATAAGCTTCTATATTAAAGATTATGTCTGGTCAATCTTGGAGGAAGCTTTGAATTTTTCAAGTTGCTTTCTAAGGTAAGCCTGCTTGAGTTTCTCTCGGCGAGCAGCAGCTTGGTCTTGCCTCCTTGTTTTAAGGTCTGATGCTTTTTCCCTTGCTACTTTTGCTTCTTCATGAACTTCCCTGACACACCCACCATACCCCATATCATAATAATATTCAACAACAATTTCTTAGCAATAGGTAGTATCACATTCTACTGTCATTATTTCAAACTGTTATTTGGGCAGGCAAATACAATTCGGTCTCACCACATAATATTCTTTCTCTCCCTGAACCCTCCCTCCTACTAGCCCCCCCAAAAGTAGTACACTACCTACCTTACGTACTATGTTTCTGTTTGATGTTGTCATGTTCTGTATCCGATATGAATTACACAACGGATACTTTGTAAAAAAACACAATAGTCAGAGTTTGTCATGTTTCCAAAAAAAATATGGATATTGGATCTTGATATGCCATATACATAAACTTGGATACGTAAATGAAGAACCCTGTTGAAAATTGAAGGAAACACAGAGTGTCATACAACAAACAGTCACTCGCACCTGGTTGTTATTCTTACTGAAACTCTATTTCTAAACCAATATAAGATAAACCCCAAAAACAAGCATCCCAGTTTCAGCCACGTTTTGCCATGGAAAAAGCAACCATATTATAAAAAATGTGAAGTAAACAAAAACAAAAGAAAAAGATTTACGTGTCTCCCCATCACTTCTGAGGAATACAACATCAACTGCATATGTCAAGGATCATCATATAATAGAAAACTTACATCTTCAAGAACGTCATGAGCACCACAGGATTCCCCCCACATATTATTATGAGTGCAGGAAGTAACAATTAATAATCAAGACAATAGCTCTACTCAAGTAAAATAAACTAGATAAGTTGTGTAGTGATTTAAACCTTCGCTCAAACTAGTAAAGATAAAGAATTTGAGAAACTTACATCACAAAACGGGTATGCTCACTACGGTCCATTGTATCAGATGCTCTTCCAAGCCCGATTTTCGTAGCATTAGGTAAAACAAGATTATCATCTTCAGCATGTTCACTTTGCGACGTCAACACACAAGTATCCTGTCCTTGCGACACCTCTTGCCCAATGCCCTTTCGGAAAAAATCAACACAGTACTTCTCTGTATCTTCCTCGTCAGAGAGCTCTCCTCTGACAAGTTTATCATACAACTCAGCTTTCCTCTCCAATGCTGCATAGCTTGCAGATCCATCCTTCACGGCTTTCAGCTCAAGCTTATCTCTGAAAATTAAATAAGGCCAGCAATTATTACATTCTGTGGAATATCCGGAATACATACATATTCTTCAGCTTATTGCAAAACAAGTTACGTCCCTTTCACCACCTACTCCCACTTACATCACAAAAAGCACATCCTACCATATTCCATATTAGACCCTTTGATCAATATACAAGTTCAACGAATGTTGCAAAACTTTGCACATTACTACATTTTATCGGCCCTTCTGAATAGGTAATATAATATGGAAACACAAGAAATTTACTAATTCCATTTGCATAAAACTAATGCTATACGACATCTAAGACACCATTACAATGCCGGTGTTAAAAGAACACTTGCAGCTACATTCATGTAAAATAATCACAAGACAAGAAGCAATTAGAGCCAGATATCAGTTTTCTGCAGTGGCAGAAACTCCAACCCTCCAACAAACAGCCACAAGTAATCCTGGGTTTTGTTTTAATGCAAACTAGTTCCGCAAACATTTGTATATACAGCTTTTGTTTATGAGTGAGATGCGTCGAAAAAATTAAGCAAAAAGAGAGGAACAAGTTAAATCATAGAGTAAAATCCCTCTGAAGATTAGCCCTAAAATCTGAAACAATATTCAAGAACTAAGAAAACCCTTCTCCTCCTGTAACCCAGGGATGATCATATAGCAACAATCAAATCGAATCTATAGCCAGAACAAACAAAAAAAAAAACATGAAATCCGATTCTCACTTGGCAGCGCGGGCTTCGACGCCAGAGTTTCTATGGGCGAAGGGATTGTTAGCGGTAATCTTCTGCTTAGCACGGTGGATTTCTAGTTGCTGATCAGAAGAAGAAGCGCTATAAACAGGGTCTCTGGAGAGACGATCTCTCTTGGAATCCTCCTGCGACTTGTAGAGTTGGGCCTTCAGCTCCAAAATAGAGGATGCACCGACACCTTCGATAGCCCGGTGCTTTTTGGGCATAATAGTGGATTCCGTCAGCCATCCTAGAGATTCGACCATCATCCTCTTCTTCTTCACCTTCTCGTCTCCTTCTTCTACCATTTTCGCAACCTCTGCATAAGCTTCTTCCCAAGACACGATAGATTGGGATTCTCGGATTCTTGCGGATGTTTTTGACTTATACGACGTCGTCAACAAGACAAGGCAAGGGACTTCATGTGCTCCAATGCACGATGTCGTTTTGAGTAATTTTTTTCTGCATTTAACGGTCAAGTGTGTAGAATGAGATCTTTTTCCCCGAGGACACATCAGCAATTCGTAACGAATCACTTTTTGGGTGTTTTGCATAGGAATAGCTAACGAGGAGGAAGCTTGGGATATGGTTAGTTATGGACCGGTCTGGTTCATGAACCGTTGGTTCCGGGTCCTAATTATGCCCGTTCAATAAGTGGGGCGGGTTGGACAGTTCGTGTAAGCTGTCTTGTTAGAAGGGTTGACGGGCCGGGCCGGGTTGAAATATGTTACGGGTCATCGCACGGTTCAGGTCACGGGAATCTATGAGTAGGTTGTTTATTCACAGTCTGTCTCCGTGGGATATGACCGTTGCTTGCATGTGCTATACCACGATTAACCTAGTTCTCTTGCTAGTAGTGCTTTTGGAGGTGCGATTACTTCTGATCCCTAAACCTGGAATGCAGACTGTTCATGAGAAGTTGCTTTATTTGAGATACCCATGACCTCTCTTCGGTAGTGAGTGATATATTTATTAAGGTACCGAGTGATATCTTTAGAACCTTAACGGACCTCCTTGAGAATAGTCTTAAGAGCAAATGCCTGAGCTGGATTACCCATGTTGGCATTTGTAGAAGCTTTTGATTTCTTCAAATATTTCTTCCTTATAGCTTTCTGTACGAGTTTCTTGTTCGTGATAATGCCATTAGAGATACGGTTCTACCACTAGCCTTGCTTTCTAGCTAGCTTTTGTGTACATAGGCTCTAAGACAGCCCTTGACTCAAGACACTGACCTTTGACTCTAAGCTCTGGCCTCACGATTAACCTCTCTCATCGCATTCTCATGGGATCGGGGCGAGGCGCCTCACGGTTAGGGTTTAACCGTTTTTAGCTTTTGTGTACATAGGAATCTCGTCTCCTTAAATCATATCCTTCGGTGAGTTCTTCATCCATTTGTGGGTAGTGATCGAATTACTAAATGACTTCAAAACAATTATCTAGTTTTCCATACATATCTTTGTCTTTGTGTGCACACCTACGTCTACATGCAAATGGGATATTGATTGTACTCACTACTCTATGTTGTAGCTTTTGAGTATCGTGTCGTCTTATATGGCCAGTTCTTGACAAATGCCCACGAGCTGGTTACATGTTCAAGTTGCTGCTTTGCTTCAGCTTTGTATTTACTTTTGATGTCGTTATTTATCGTAGAAGGAGATATCATACGGACGCATCAAGTAACTTCTGAGTAGGAAATGTATCAATTTTCTTCTCCGTAACCAAAATGTTGCATTTACTTGTAAATCTGTTATGTGGTTAATAGTTGCCTTTTTATTTCACTGTCTTGATGAGGGGATTATCCCGTTTGAGGGCCTTAAAACTTTCGAAGTGTTTCGCCCCTTTCCATATTTGATGCGCACAACCCCATAAAATCAAATAGAGCATGGATTTTCGACCAATAGTTTATCATTCCAATATGATTGAACGTTTAGTTTCCCGATTCGAGCGTTGAAATGTAAGTTTGCATAGGTTCCATAATCTTTAACACATTATTTGTTTGGATATATAAACGAATACTTGTATAAATACCCAAATATTGTATTTTTGTTAACGCTTTATTTGGATACTAGTATCAAAGACCGTACAAGGCACGGTTAATGCCCATTCCAGAATTGCTATATTAGTATGGTTGCAACATGTAAATTGATCATGTTTCCTAATGCATGTAAAGCAGTGACTATATAACATAGCATATTTGTTTCGGTGCATAAGGAAGGTGGTAGGACATAATAGGCATGAATATCATACAGTGGTTAAGTTATTTTTTGTTACAAACCAAGGAGCATCCAAAAGATAAAAAGATAGCACAATCGTTAACCCATGGAACATGGTTAACCTTGGTGGCTGCAAAAGACCTACTCTAAAGTCTGAGTGGTTAGATACATAACAAAAGAAGTGGCATATTATTAGGCATTAAGATTCAGCAGACACTGATTCTAAATGATCTAATATGTCACTGTTAACTGCATAGGGGTACAGTGTTTTATTTATAGACATCTACCAAACTTGTTTACATGCAGGTTTGTAGAGCAGGGGCGCTAGTCCTTTTTCTTTTGGCCCTTTGGCTTCTTTGTTGGCGTGGTTTCTGCTGGATCATCAGGCTGCTGCTGAGGAGATGAGGGAGTCACTGCTGCAGGGGGCGAAGCATGAAAGACTTGGTTTGTTGATAGGTTTGGTGCTTCAACACCTGTTGGTTCTTTGAAGGTTAGCATTCGTTTGGACCCAACTTGCTCAGTCATTGGTGTGGATGTAGCTGTAGGTAGGTCACCAATTTCTGTAAGTACCGCTTTCATGGTTGGCGTGAATAGCTATTTTTCAGGTGGAGGCATAGGCACAGATGACGATGATCCAATGTTCCCAGTAGCTGCAACATCTTCAGAGAGAGCTTCAGCAAGTGCTTTTGCTTGTTGGGCGACTTCGTATTTATGCACTTCAGCTTCAGTGTAGATTTTCACCAAGGGATAACAACGGTGTATAACACCTCCATGGTTTCGCTCATAGTATTTAAGAAAACATATAACATGTTTCTTTTCAAGGGATGCTTCCACTTGTCTCGACAATGGTTTGTTCTGAATGGTGTACAGTAGGCACATGAGTTGTGTAGTTAGTAAAATAGTAGTGTTTAGATGCAGGCTGAAGTAATTTTGAAAGATATACCTGAGCAGCAGCAAGTCTGAGTTCATTGCCTGTGAAGGGTATGAGTTTGTCAATTTCAGGTGATTTGATCGTTGCCTCAACAGTTGTAGGCCCATGGTTCAAGAGAATAGATACGTTAGAGCTGCAAAGATACAGGTGTGTTTGTTAGTAAGTGGTGGTAACTTCAGCAGTACATGTAAGGGTGTAAGTAACTAAAAATGGAATTTAAAGACAGAAATTTATTGTCGTACCAAACAGTGACGCTGGTATATTCTTTACAGTACGAGCACATAATCTTCCAGTCACTATCGACATCTAACTCTGTCAAGCATTTTTCACATGCCTCGAACCAAAGGTGCTCTTGTCCAGGCAAGTATGTCAGTGTGCCTTCAGTCCAGATTGTCTTAACCTGAATTGGGTAAAGGGTATCAGCAGAAGTGGAGTCAAAAGCACCGAGAAACGGAGATGTATTGTACAAGTTAAGTACATTTTCAATAGCTGAGACCGCAAAGGTCAGTGGATGTATCTCAGCAGCACGCGGGGGATGGAAAAGGGAAGCTGGATTTCTGTATGCTCGATTCTCCACAAGAGTGGTTATCTCTGCTGCATATGCATTATACCTGGTGCATAGATGTAACAAGTGTTAGAGATAGTAGTAATGACAGTTAAACAAAAAATAATGTGCCACGAGGTATACCAGCCTTTTAAAGGCAATTCCTCATTCAACGGTGGGTTCTCCATGATGTAGGCACTTGACTTTGTGCGTCGGGATAGGGCTGCATTATAACAGAGTCAGGTGAATAAGAATGCACTTTATATTTACTGGATTCCATGGATGAATTTATGTACTCTGTTTAAGCAGGGAGTAAGTTTTATTGATCGTAATTCATTCAGGGAAATGCAGTAATGGCTATGACAACATAAACAAAAAAACTGGGAAGATGATGGCAAACGTAATTATAAGTACAAGTGCTTGTGTACCATGCTGGGTTGTCACTTTCAATCCATATGCAATGATTAATGTTGGAATTTTGTAGCGTGCGTAGACATTTACATTAGTGTCAAATTCAACATCATTCCAAACACGCATAATCATGGGGATCTTCCTGTTACAGGAAAGAGGAAACAGTAGTGTAATATTTAGACGGCAGCACAAGCAATAAAGAATTTTCGTATTTAAGAAGGGGAAAAGGTGACACTTACTCGTCGTTAATGACAACACAGTCCCTGTAAGAAGATGTGGGGTCATTTTCCTGTACTGGTAAAGTGTGAACAACCAATGCCTTTATACCTGTGTGGATATAGAGTTAGAAATGCATTTGGCAGTAAGCAGTACGTGTTCAAGGGAAATATGTGTGTTATGTATGGCATTCACCTACAGGTGGAACGTTCTTGATCAGCATGGGTGTAAAGATCACTGAATTTGTCAAATGGGAAAGTGCAAGGGAGTGGAGGTGGAATTGGCTCCAGCTATGGCTCCACAAGGTTTTTGCGGTACAAAGTCCATGTGTATGGGTATTCAAGAGATCTATACCTTTGTGGAGTTTCTTTCACTGTCGCGTTGGACACATAGTAACGTTTGTATGGGTGGAGCGTATGTGAAAAAAAGTCAACGTTTTTATCATACACGATAATATACACCTTGGTTCCCTACAGTGGAAAAGCATATGGTAAGAATAAGCATAAGCGTTGTAAATTAATAGTGGGAGTGCAAGCAAGAAGGGTACCTCTGTATCAGTGACAACATGGCTTATGTAGAGTGGGCCTTGTGGTTTTTTTGGGGGGTTGCGACGTTCGATAACTTGAACCAGTGCACACCATTTTTTTGTTAGTGAGGGGGTGACCTGCCTAGCAGGGATAGTCTGTCTTTCCATAGTCTTGAGCAAAAAAAGAAGGTAGAGAACTATGACTGGCTGTGCTATTAAGTTACGGGGTACATGTTTCTGTGGTAAAGGGAGAGCAAAAAGCATGTCAACAATAGCAAAAAGAACATGGCAACTGTGGGAATGCAGCAAGAATCCCAATGGCAGTATGTTCTGAAATTTGTACATAAAGATTTTGTATTGTGTTTTTTCCTTCAAAGAGGAGCATTTTGTAATTGCTTTGAAACAACAAAACAGGGGGTGGCAGGAAATATAATGTTTGCCAGGGGTGGACAGTGTGCAGCTAATATGATTCAAAATAGTGGTTACAGTTACTCGTTAGTGTGGTAAGTGGAAGTGTAGTATCCAGTTTGATGGAAGAGGACTGACGGTGTGTAAGTCAAAAATGGAAGACAAACCATGGAATAAAGCGTGTAGCTAATGGGAAATGTACAATAGGATAGGTGGCTAAGTGTGTAGCTGCTTGTATGTACAAAGGTGAAGGAATGTCTGTGTTGAAAGCTGATTAACGGCGCAAGACTTCCTTGTAAACGACATTGCGTGTTTGTCTTTCTGCTGTTAAAGCACAGGCACTGTTGCATATGAAAACTTTTACGGCAGAGGAAGTACGTGCGCGAGATAGCGCCACATACAGCTGTCCATGTGAGAAGACATGCTCTTTAAGGTATACACCAACAAAATCCAGAGTTTTTCCTTGCGATTTGTTTATTGTCATCGCGAAACACAGCCGTACTGGAAACTGTGTCTCTTGTAAGGGACAGGGCAAAATTCTCCTTTCGTTGGTTGCAAGGGTATTCTGGGTATAAACACTTGCTTACCCGCAAAATCCCCAGTTACAATTTCAGCGTGAAGGACATTTTTAGAGAAATTTTTACAAACCAAGCGTGTGCCATTGCAAAGCCCTTCACTTGGGTCTATATTCCTCAGCAAAATAATTGGTGCATTCTGTTTGAGAATAAGTCTGTGTGGGGGAAACCGTTTGGGGATAGGCTATTTATCATATCCTCATATAGGCCTTGGTCAGATGGGTCAATGGTTTCGTCAAAGCCAATGTACTCAACATAGGGGCCTGTGAATTTGTCTATGATGATTCCATTGATTTCATCAACAAATGAGTTTTTGGTTGTCAAGATTGCTCTATTTAGAAATGTGGGGTTATGTCCCACTGTTTCCTCAAGATTGGGGTAGATAAGGGAAATAAAATCCTCCAAACTGTTGGGCAGAGAAGGCTGAGCGTAGCAAATGTGAGGAGGTAGTGTGGTAATGTCAATGTCTTTGGCCTGTTCAGTACCATCTCCTATAGATAGGAGGAATTTAGTGAATTGTGGATCTAGGTATACGCGCATGTTTGTGGTCAGGTGAAGTTGTATAAGGCACAGCCACGCAGTGGAGACCTAATCAATGATATATTGATGGTCTCTGTTTTCTTCGCCTTTAGCAACAATCGGCAAAGTTTATGGAAATCGCCTCCTAAGACAACCACTTTCCCACGAACATCAAATCATTCCATCAGTCTTTGAGCAAACTATCTGAGCTTCGACGACGATTCTTTTTGCCATTGGGGCTTTGTCCCACAGTATCAACTTTGAATCTATAACGAGTGAAGCTAAGGAGGACTGTTTGCTAATCCTGCATGAGGTAGCATCCTCAAGGTCAATTGGTATTTTGAATCTAGAATGAGCCGTTCGCCCGCCAGATAGGAGGGCGGCGAAATATGCCTGATGTGGCGATGAGCGCTTATGTCGCCTTTTAACCATACATGTGCTAAAAGAGCACGGTAAAGAAAGGTTTTCCCAGTCCCGCCTGGACCATCGATAAAGAAAGCTTGTGGTTTATTCTCATAGACAGCTGCAAGTATACGGTCGAAGGAACTCTTTTGCTCAGGATTAAGCAAGAGTGCAGAAGCTATGTCTGAAGGCAAAATTGCAACAGCCTTTTCGAGTGTAAGTTCTTTTGTGGTGTCATTCGAATCAATGGACATTTCTGGTAACAAATCCTGGCGTATGTTATAATGACTAAGGCTCTTACCCAAGTAGGAGTTAATATGCCTAAGCACTTTTCTCCTTATTAAGTGGGCTGGGGTATTTGAATGGAAGCTGAAGCCAGCGGACATGTCGGGTTCGAATCTTGACCACAATGCCGAAGGGTCACTGGGGCAAGAATGCACCAGCATGTCTACAAAAAGCTTCTGCAAAGCAAAATGCATGTTGTAAAGTGCAGCCTCAGACATACATTGTTCTTGGCTATTGTTTTGTTCCAGTAGGCCATGCTCTAAGGTAGCCTCATGATATGTGGGGAAAACGTGTCCATGGACTGTTCTAAGATCGGTGTATGATGTGGGGCAGCGTATCTTGGTCGAGAAACGCGCGCGTGAAGTAGCGCTTTCGCCCTCGATTAAATTGAACCGTGACAATTCTACCAACTGAATTGCCCCGAGCGCGGAGCTTCCATTTTCTTTTGTCCGGAAACCAGACAAAGTGATCTGGAAATTCAGAATACAGGCAGTTTTTTGCTTTTGCGTTAGGATCAGTCCTATTCATGGCAAAAAATTCAGTAAGCATTGTTCGCTTATTTGTCGGGTTCTCAAGGACAGTGGTAAGAAGTTTCCGGTGCCTGAAAGTGACAGGTTGGTAGTTTTCAAGATGAAGGTGCATTTGGATGACAGTAGGTTTCATTTCAGTAAGGGGGAAGCGAAACATACGCCATAAAGATTCTGACGCAGAAATCCAGCGGCCACTTCTGTATTGGTCTATCTCATTGAGATGGTTTACAGTATCAGCAGGTTGTATTTGGTGATCACAAGTGGACATGTTGAACAAAATACGGTCGCTGCCTTTACATATGTATTTGTATATGTATTTGACAGCCTTGATCGTGGAACAGATTTCAACGTTCAAGTGGTAGACAAATTTAGCAAGCAGGTAGGGGTTGTACGGTACAACCCATCGATTGTCTAACCAAACACCCCTAACTTTCTCCTTAACGCCATTATCACACCTACGGTAGTTTGGGTATGCATCATCAGTTATGTTGGTCTATGGATAAAAAGGTTTTGGGTAGTAGTCCTTGCATTTTTTATTTTTTTTCATGCACACATTTGTAGGATTTTGAACACCACAAGGGCCGTGGAGCATGTGCTTGAGAACTAACTTATGCAAGTAGGGATATTTAATTTTATCTGGGATCTCAGCAGACACAAATGTGTCAAATTCTTCAGGTCGGTGCACCATAAACTGAGGTTTAAGGATAATGAGGAAATGTACATGGGGCAGGCCCCTTTTCTGGAACTCAACAACATATGTATATGCTGCAACTTTTCCAAATAGATTCTTCTTGAACAACTCGGTCTTCAGTTCTTCTAACTTAGCCCTGAAGACTCTGCAGATGATGGCAGGCCTATCCTAAGATAGTTCACCGTATTTCAGATGCTCTTTGATCTCAGGCCAATTAGGGTTGCATGTCATAGTGAGGAAAATATCAGGCTTGCCGAATTTTCTCACTAAAGACATAGCATCCAAATATTTCTTTCTCATGTGGCGTGGACCACCTATGAAAGTAGCAGGGAGCACAACACGCTGGCCTACCTTGTCACAGGCTGTTTCGCCCGTGGCTAAAGCGTCGGAAACACCTTGCAGGAATTCATGTCTAATATTATCCTGCTGAGATCTGAAATAGTCAAGCCTTTGGGTTTCTAGCTTGACAACATGTCCACAGCATACTGCTAAAAGAGCCTGCCAAAGTGGAGCAAGTACGATTGGTCAGATTCCCTTATCTGAAATCTGTAACAGTAGTATTCACGGATGGAGACAGAGTTAGGGTTTTCTACACCCGCATTCATTGCATGTTCTTCATGCTCAAGCAAAGGCTGAGGGTCAGAGGCACATGCAGGATCTAATGATGTGTTATTGTAGTCAGGCCTGCTTCGTTTCTTGCCTCTTTTGGCAAGACCTTGCTTTGGGATGCCTTGGTGCCAACCTAAATTGGCCATAAGGGAACAACAATGGGTATTGGAGAGGATCATAGCATGCATAATAGTATTGTATGCTATGAGACTGGCCAGTGAGAGTATATATCTTAATACTTCTGTGATGATTTTCAGTACCATCGACCAAGATGCTTGCAACCTGACCAACAAAAGGTTTGTTGTATACACGTTGGTCAACGTTTGGGTTACAGTACAAGAAAATATTATGGTCCTCAAGGTTAACTTTATGTTTGAGGCTTCTGAAAAAACGTGCATATGAATTTTCCTCTAAGACGGTAAGTATTTTTTTCAGGGACATTTCGTAAAGCCTAGGACAGTGCGACAACCTATTCATCACCTCGTGCTCGGTATCGTGGAGGTAAAACTACAAGTTTTTAGCAGAGCCACCTTCACCTAACAACGGTGGCATGAAATGGTACACTTGTCCCTGAACCCTGAAAGTGTACACGCCTTTATTTCGGCGGGACAAATCGTGGTCGTATGTTGCTCCTAGGGAAGTGAAAGCTAAGTGGTTGTTGTAGGTTCTTATGCAGGAACTGAAATTCTTGGATTCGTCAGATCCTGAAACCAACAAGTCAACCAAAACGCTTGGGAGGGGAGTATTGAAAGAAAGATATCGCCGCCATTGCAGCATGAGCTAGGGGGTTCATAATCAAATCTAACTGCCCCACAGGAATCACAGTTACGTGCATAAGGCAATATGTGTGGTGCAGATGGAATGTTGCGAAAAGCATCATTGAGGGGAAGGTCAAGAATGGCTATGGACTTTTTCCTTGTGGTTTTTTTTAACGTTGGTATCACAGTGGGGCCTGACTTGTCAGCATTGCACGGAGCAACAGAAGGAACGTGGTCCCTGATGTGTGTTGAAATAAATGTATGTGGATTGGAAGGTAGAGCGGGAGATAGAAAGTTAGGCAGAGTATCTGAAAACAAGGCAGGAGCTGATGATCATGCTCAACTGGATGCAAAGGTTGTAAAGTAGAAGAGAAAGGGTACGAACTCAGGCCAATATCTGGTTGTAGGACCTGAACATTATGTGGGCTAAGAATGTGGGTGGAAGGCATCGTTTGAAGGTTTGGAAGGTGTAGTTTTCTGTGCATAGTAATGTGCGAAAGATATTTCTTAGGTTTGGTCACAGCAGTTGGTTTGGTAAGGCGTGAACGACCAGCATGGCTTGTATGTGGTAAATGTAAAGGCTGAGCAATGGTATTTTTTCTCTGTTGTTTTTTTTTTCGCCATCTAAGTATGGCTAGTTGTCTATAAGTATGAGAAGGCGAAGACTCACCACAACAAAGGTCTGATGTCATGGGAAACATGAAGTGGAAGATGCACACACCAACTTAGTATATATGCCTGATATGAATAACATATAGACAACTAATGAGGCAGCATGCAGGACAGTGGGGAAAAAAAAGCATGGTAGAAAGCGTACATGTAGATTGGTTTTTAAGGCAACCTAGATAAACGTTAACCAAATTACACGACCGTATAGCTGTCTACATAACTAAACATAATTGCTATGACAACCTAACTATAAAGTACAAAGACAAGACACAATCGGATCCTACAACAGTACTATGCGACAGCGACACCCCTTACATAAATAGCCTGCTAACGCTAACAATGAATATTACGTGAAGTGAACGTGGAAACTAATAGCAAGTACTAAAGGGAACAGGAAAGGTGGGATTTTCTGTAGATCCCGTAACTACGGGGTTTGCCATAGATCCCCTAACTATTGGGGTTTGCAGTAGTGCCCCTAACTACACATACCTGAAGCAAGCTTCTTGTTCTCAAAGGAAAGGAATGTAACACCTTTTTCCCGACAGCCTGGAAGAAGCATTAAATGTGTAAGTATATCTTGATAGATTGGTTATTATACTAAGGCCAAACAACGGTGGCAGACATGTGAACATTCAACTAAATAAAACAGAGGTAGCATATTTCCTATACATGGAAGGCAGAGAGCAAGGCATTGACGCAAGGAACACGTGTGCAATCTAAAGTAAGAAACACCTTTACTGCTACACACCTAAATACACATCATGGAATTTGTGCCAAGTTCATTGGGTGGACTAACCTCATCATTTGTATTCCAAGCACTAACCTTTTAACTTGTGTAACAGTATTATGTACAAGGTGGAAGAAAGTAATATGTAGTCATGATGATCACAATCCAGATTTGTTAAACGGTGATTGTCAAACTTGTTTGTTATTGTGTATTATCCCTATTAAGCATGACTATTATGTGTGGCCATGTCATATTGAAAGGCAAAGATCTTTACTTCAAGACACAAGTGAAAGCCGATGAACATGTAAACTTTTTAAACACACACTGTAAAACTAAGCTGTAAATAACAAAGACGACCACATGAATTAAAAGAAATAACTAAGAAACACCAATGAGTAAAGTTTATTTTCTTGTCATTTAGCAAAGCAATGAAGAACACATTAATTTCGCCATTGTCAATGAACAAATGAAAACACATATTCAGATTCTTCGTCATACACTTGTTCATTAATCTTTAATCACTAAGAAGCCGAAATAAAGTATAAACCATGAAGCGAGATTCTTCGTCATACACTTGTTCATTAATCTTTAATCACTAAGAAGCCAAAATAAAGTACAAACCATGAAGAAAAAATGCAAAAATGACTGAGGATCCTCATTTCTATTCACTGAAACCGATCCTTAACATATAACTTACCTATACACAATCAAGGAATAGAAGCAACAAAAACTAATGGTCTATTAACAAACCCTAACTAACATCTGATTACAATGCAAACCCAAACATAATTGTTTGGTTGAACATGCCATTTAATCTATCCTAAATAAAATAGAAAATAAATGCAGAAAGAAGCAATTTAAGGAAGAAACCTCAATCACACGAAACGTTTTCTTGTTGCTACTTTTTATCAGAGCATGAAACCTGAAATTCAAACGGTGCACACCCACAAAAGAAGAGAAATCAGAAATTTAAATTAGCAAAAGACAGAATATTTAGATCTGGAAAAGCAAACAACAAATTTGGGGGAAAACCCAAAGAAAAATACTTACACCAAAGCTGCAATGTTGAGCAGATGGAAAGGGGGATTTTTTCTTATACCAGTGGTCCAAAGAAGGGTTTACGTGTAGCATTCAACAGTAATCGAAATGATTTCGATTTCAGGCAGTAGGTCTTCATAGGTAGGTTTTGTGGCTTCATTTTCACCGAGCCACAGGTGCGTCTCAAAGATCGATTAGAAACCATGCGTCAATCAGTCGAATTTTGGCCAGAAGGTTGGGTGGCACTGAAGGTAGCAGCGACCACCGGTAAGGGTGGTGGGAAAAATGGGAACGATGGGGATGGGTGAGTGAATTAATGACTAAATTCAATACACCTACCTGTTTCAATGTATGTAATCTGACCTCCCCCCCCCCCCAATAGCACCCCACTAATCTAACCCATCTAACACAATATCCAATAAAGTTGACACACCTTTTCCCTTTTCTAAATTAAATTGTGTGTGCAATCATTTTTTTCCATTCTACATATATAAGACCACAATATATGATGTTTTATATGATGAAATATATATTATATTATTTAGATATGTTGGACCTTATGTTGTACAATAATTTATGTTGGTTTATACCATGAACTATATATTATATAAATATGTTAGACCATATGTTATACATTTTAAAACTTGTCAACGACCTTACGCTATACATTTTAAAATTCGACCTTATACAATTTAAAATTCGTCAATTTTTCTGAGTCACGTCACACGAAACATAAATGAGGCATGGAGCATGTAAAAAAGCAAGGGAAAAAACACCGTAGACAATGTAGCAAAAGAGTTTGTGACACAAAGGAAGCGCACCGAAAGGAGAATACTGCACCGCCTATGAAGTAAGCGGTACGACCATACTATCGTACGCACAAGACACCGGAAAAACACGTAACGCAAGTAGTTTTTTTTTTTTTTTTTTTTTTTTTTTTTTTTTTGTAAAAACGTATACAAGGGAAACGCGGAACAAAATAGAGGTAAGGGGGAAAATGTCGTAAAATATGTAGCGCACGTTTTATAATTTGTGTACGACCATATGTGAATGCAACGAATCTTCTAAGTTACATCGCACAAAGAATGAACAAAGCGTGGAGTATATAAGAAAGGGGTGGAAAAAATATCGTCACCACTACAATGCGGAGTCCGTGACACAAAACAAGAATTGCATACAAAAGGAAATATTACACCGTATGTTACTCAAACGCTACGATTATATCACCGCAGGTACTAATAAATATAAGATTACGCAACATAAGCACGTATTTTTTTACTTAACAAAGCATATAAAAGGGCAAGTGCGGAAAGAAAAAAAAAACAAAGGAAATAATAAAGAATTTGATAAAATACTAATCGTATGCTATGTTGTATACAAATGAAGACACAATAGAAAAGAAGACGCGAGGGCATAAAAATTCTCTGATCATGAAAACATTATGTTATTAAAAAAAAGGGAGGAAAAAAAGGGGGAAAATAATAGAAGTACGGAAATAACGAAAGGAAAGAGGGGGAAAGAGGAAAAGCAAGGGAAAAGTGGGTCAATCAGCAGGCGACACATGGCACAACAAAATTCACTCCCCTGAGCCAATCAGCAACCAACACATGTCACAACAAAATTCACTCCCTTGCCTTCCCTTGTCTTTTTATATAGTAGAATGGATATAAATGAATACTCATATAACTGAAACTCGTGACGACGAGCATGGGCGGCTACATGATTTTTGTGATACGGGTCAGGGATCGAGAATAACACATCACATTACATGTTTTTAATGTATTAATTTTAAGTGGATATTAGTTATAAGGCCATCGTTAGAGAATTAATGATCATTTAGGACACTTCGAAATCTTATTTAGTTATAAGGACATTCTAATTTTAAGAAGGAAACTTATTTAGTTATAAGGACATTCTAATTTCAAGTGGATAAAGAAGAAGAAGGAAAAAAAGGAAGGAAGGAAGGGAAAAAAAAAAAAAGAGGAAGCGCTAGATGGAGGAAAAAAAATGCGCTGATGTTTGTTTTTTTTTTTTTTTTAAAATTTAAATTCACTATATTTCTAAGGTTATATATTTTGATCTAAAACTCGGATCGTCAAAATTCTAAAGGATACGGTTGATGTCGATGTAGTGACATTGATGTCGATCTGCGAGGGCATTGATGACTTATCGCGATGACATTGATGTCGTCTGATACAAGGACATTGATGACTTATGCGATGGCGTTGATGTCGATCACGAGGACATTGATAGTGATGTAGGACATTGATGTCCGATCAGATGACCTTGATGAATGATCAGGGGGCATTAAGCTAAACAAGATCGTCAAATGATTCAAGATCGTGTTAAAGAATTGAGGATTCCACAATGAATCCAATTATCGTGAGGCACAAACAACGTGTGGCCATTACAAGAGTCATAGTGAAGAGTCTTTGTAGTTTTACCAAACTTGTACTTATCCATATTAAAAGCTCCACATTTGGAGAAATGCAAAACAAGAGCGAGCTAATCGATGCGATTGTTAGGTTTTATGCGGTGACATTGATGTCGATGTAGGGACATTGACGACTTATCGCGGTGACATTGGCGACTTATGCGGTGACATTGATGTGATGATCACGAGGACATTGATGACTTATGCAGGTGATATTGATGTCTGAAGCGGTGACATTGATGATCAGATATACAATTAGATAAGCCGATGCAATGATATTGATATCACCGCATATACAACTTGATACACACATTTGACAACTTTGTAAAGTACGCTTTATTTCTTTGTTATCTTTAAATATTTGATTGATGTTGGTTTATTTGATTAGTGTTGGTTTAAATTTTCGATAACTTTGTAAAATAAGCGTATATTTCTTTTCTTTTTTTTTGGTTTAAATGCATATTTTTACAACCAAAGGTATGCATAAATCGTTACAATAACACGTCCATTTGCATAAATCGTTACAATAACACGTCATTTGCATAATTCGATACAATAAGACATCATTTTGCATAGATCGCTACTATAAGAAGTCATCTGCGTAAATCGCTACTGATGAGGCGTCATTGCATAAATCGCAACAATGAGATGTCATCGATCAAGGTTGTCTATGGATCGCGGCGGTCAATACATCATGGTAGCCAATGAATCGCGGCGGTCAATGCGTCGGGGTGGTTAATGGATCCTGGTGGCCAATGCATCCGGGTAGGTGGTCATCGTACGACGTGATCAATACGTCACGTCGATTTTTATGAAGAAAAAAATTGATTTTATAAAATTTATTCGGAAAAAATATCAAATTTGATTTTAGAATAAAGAAGACGAAAAAAATATGAATTTGAGTAAAAAAATTATGATGATCCGAGTTTTAGATCAAAATATATGACCTTTAGAAATATAGTGAATTAAAAAAAAACCAAAAAACAAAAAAAACCACCCACGTTCAGTAAGTTTTTTTTTATTTTTTATTTTTATTTTTACTTTGAACGCTTCTTTTTTTTTTCCCTCCTTCATTTTTTTTCTTTTTTCCTCTTTATTCATTTGAAATTAGAATGTCCTTATAACTAAATAAGTTTTCTTCTTAAAATTAGAATGTCCTTATAACTAAATAAGATTTGAGATCATTCTATTACATAATAAGTTGAAAATCAGTCCTTTTAAATAATTGGCTCTAATTTTAAATAACCAAGCATATATACGGGTCACTGTAATTTTTTCTACATACAATGATACAAAACAAAATAAGATATTTGAACGATACAAAATACTTATTTAACAGTATGGTATATTAACGACCGTTAAAAACTCGAAGAACGAGGGTAGGTAAGAATACGTGGAGTGGCGGGGATCGTGAAAAAACATATTTTTTGGGAAAACAAAAAATCAGAAAGAAAAAAAAATCCTCAAAAAATAAATACTGCTCCTTCTGTTCCGAAATAACCGAGGCAGTTGTTAAAAAAATTGTTCCAAAATAACTGAGGCAATTATATTTCCAATTCAACATTTATTCTGTTTTTCCTACATCTACTATTATTTAATAAGGAGTGGGGAATTAAATACAATATTATAATAATTATAGACTAAGGGTTTTTTTAGTCATTTTAATATTCAAATTAAAACATTAACTCATATCATTAAATTATTTTTTTTTTACTTTATTTTTTATTTTGTTGAAAAACCTGTAATTTTATATATCTGAAAAAAAAAAATACAAGGTCTCAGTGCACACCCCATGCACGCTCCCAAAAACAAAAACGTATCATCAATGTACATGCCTCACCTCCCTAAAACCCTAGTCCGGAAAAACCAGAGTAGAAAAAACCGGGTGCAAGGGAAAGACTATGAGCCCATGTACATTGGAGCCACTCTATGTAGCTGAAATTAAAAGGAAAAAACAGCAGCATGCAATCTTTTTTTTTCTCTTCAGATTTGACAATTTTGTCATCTATATTGTGTCCTTTTTTTGTGTGGAGAAAAGAGCTAGTGTATTCTCAAAGCTGGAAGTTGAAGATTATCCCGCAGAACTAATAAGCCCAAAGGACCATCCAAGTGCAGGCTGTCGAGATCCTTTGAAACCTGAGCTGTACTTGCTGTTTTCGCCAAAAAAGTCCGCCACAGAATTACCTTCTCGGTAAATATGAGTGATATGAATGTTATATTGCTCATTCAAATTTTATAACTCTTGAATATCTTCCAAATATCTCCAAGGAACAGCCGTCATTCTGGAAAGCATATCAACCAAAATTTTGGAATCTGCTTCAATAACATGGCTACGACTCTCTTTATAATAGCAATGCTCTATCCCCAAACTTCATGGCCTTAATCTCCGCTTCCATATTAGTGCCAACACCAAACGCTTCAAAACACGCTGCAAAACTTTACCACAGGCTATTCGAATCACAAATCCCTCCAAATGAAACCAGGATCGCCTGAGGACGACCCATCACAATTAATTTTGACTTGCCCCTCCTTAGGAAAGGTCCAGGGCACTTGCTGAATACGTTTGGGACTACGAACAAACAAAGTTTTAATCAAACCACAGTCAATCAGGATGTTATCTTCTACTAATTTTAGGTGAAGGCATTCTGAGAGGCGTCAAACTGCATATTTTGTATGATGGCCTGAATAGAGACCAACATAGGAGTGCAATGTTCTCCATAAAGTTGTTGATTCCTTCGTTACCATACCTTCCGGTGAACATATCATTTATATACGTATTTGTGACAACTGACTTATTATTTTGGAACGAAAGAGAACTTAAAAAAAAAAAAACAAAAAAGTAACGTGGGGGCGTCAAAAAGCCACGCAGAAACCGGCGGGTATTCATATCATATCTCTGCGCCAGAAAGCCGCCACCTCGAAGCTCCACTGTCTGATTGTAAAAATGGCATCATTTTCTGCTTCGACTGCACTTTCGTTCTTCAATGGTAAACTACTATGCTATGGATATGCTGTGAATTCTTACAAGGAGTGTTTAATTTGCATTCTGATTTGTTAGTGTCAGGAGGTAAAACCAGATGTCATGGAAAATCATGGCCTCGTCGTTCATGTGCATTTTCACCTGATTCGTGGCGAATTTATGGGTCTAGGAAGTTGAAATTGCGCTCATTTGTCACTGGGAGTTCGGAAGGAACCTCCATTGAAGAAGCTCAACCTCAGACTTACGCCTGGCCAGATAAGAAGGTTCAAATTTCGCTTCTAGTAAACTGATTTGCACAATTTTCCTTATTTTATGTTTAAAGAATCATCTGGAAGGTTCAATCAAATGGCTTTAATTTTTCTTTTTGATTCTTTTCCATTTATTACCCTTGAGTGGTGAGCTCCGTTGTTGATAACTTTCATGGCAAAAATTAATTGGTTCGGTCTTCTGGCTCGCTCCCCTTTTCTAGTTTGAACTTTCACTGAAATCGTATAAAGATGGAAATGAAGTTTTTTTGCTTGAATTTATTTTGACATATTTTTCGAGGCTTTGTGGCTGGCCATGGTGTAATGGCTGAGGACGCACCTGAATTTGTTAATTTTATAGTCAAACACGTTGTTGACATTCGTAAGAATATCATATGCCTAGTTTGGAAGGATAATTGGCAAGGATAAGTGATTGAGGAACCCGGAAAAGTACATTATCAAGAAGGTCTAGGACAAAGGCGTCCACTTTATGGGGTTGTGCCACTTTAGTAGTCCTAAGTGGCAGGGTCCTTCCATGTATTGAGCTGCCACTTTATTTCCACGACTGGTTTTTCTATTTGTACTTTTTAATAAACCAAATTGTTAAAATAGAAAAGTAAGGCAACAAAAAGCCTTTTAGTGAAGATGTATAAAAAGTCCTTTAGTGAGAGGGGCAAGGCATGATTCACAATTTCCTTGTCATTATAGATGTGCAAGATGGCTGCCATCAGAAGTGTTCTAGTCTATCATGAGGCAATGTCTTAGAAGCCCCAAAAAACATGGTTTGATTATGAGGAATGAAGGTGTCATCTCACAATGTTCAAGTGTAGTAAAAGTTCCAAAAAAAAAAGAAGCCTTTTGAGTTACTTGCCTGTTGTGCACTTGTTTGAAGAAATCGTGAAGAGATAGAAAATTTTTCAGGCTCATAAGGAGAAATAGTACCACCTACTATGTAATGATGCTATGCATTTGTTTGCAGCTACCTAGAGTGTGCATTTTAGGAGGTGGATTTGGAGGTTTATACACTGCTCTAAGGCTTGAATCGCTTGTTTGGCCTGATGATAAGAAGCCACAGGTAACTGCAGATTCCAGTATCATGTGATTTCTTCTTGTTGATTATTTAGACGTCTTTCTCGTTGAAATGACTGTTATTTTTCTTTTTATATGTGCATTTTGCTTATTATAATGTTAGGCAATGACTAAACTGCCTACTTTTCTAGCAATTGTTTTCGGTGTGGCATCCTTTTGTACATAGGCTAAGACGTACAAAGCACAAGAGAGACTCAGAGATGCAAGTTAAAATAACACTGACATGCCAACACGCTTGATGCCCAGACTTCAGGATATGACTCAGTATAGACGTTTCAAAAATTTGTTACTCTCCTAAAATATATTCATGGCCAGACTATTAAATTAAAAGAACACCTGTTATAACAACAGCATAACGGAATGTGGTACATTCTCTACTCGCCAAAATATACAATTCAGTGTTGAAAATGTTCAGGGTATATTTCCAGGGTAGCTGTCCAATAGATAACAAGCAATTGACAACACCGTAAAAATCTACATGTTCCTCATTTTCCAGGAAATAACCTTTCAATAATGGGTGTTTAAAATATTCAAGTAGCTTGACTCAAGTGGTAAGTGGCTTGAGAATGCCTAGGGAGGAGTTCGATTCTCCTCTGAGGCGTCATGTTGAAAGAGCTCTTGTCCAGACCTTACCCCTGAGTAAGAGTCAGACTCTGCAGGCACGACCCGGGCCGAACTCCGGATTAGTCGGGCCAGTTGGTCCCGGATACCAGGGGCTTTAAGCAAAAAAAAAATAAAATTAAGGCTGTTTAAAATTGCTTCTAGCCTTCTCAAAAAAAAAAAAAAAAAAAATTGCTTCTAGCCCTTTTTTGTTAGTATTACTTTTTTCTTAAAAATTTTCGTAGAGTGTATATAGTCCGAGGTTTCGATTATGGGTTGCTTATTTGAACAATGAAAACATGGAGGTAAGTTTTAGTTATATACATTTTTAGAGTGGCTCTCATCTTTGATGTTGTTAAGGATCACTTTTTTTTCTGGATAATGCATTTTATACGTTCTCTTATAATTCTTAAGCGTCGGTTTGTCCAACTGTTTGGACCAGAGGCACAACTATGATATTTCCTAGATGGAGAACGTATTCTTTTGATCTACATATGACTTTATGATTGTTTAAGAATGCATACATGGGACTTCACTTGTCAGGGTTTGGACATATATTTAACCTTGATAGATTGCATATTCCAGGGTTTCCGTTGCTGTTTAAAGAGATTATTACGGCATGCATTTGTTATGCACTCCTTGCAACAGTTTCAGAAACCACTAATTCATTCATTGGAAGTAACAGGTGATTCTTGTTGATCAATCTGAGCGGTTTGTTTTCAAGCCTATGTTATATGAGCTACTTTCTGGAGGTATGTTATGTAACGATTTCTTGAACTATCAGCCGTTTGAGTTGTTTTTACATATTTTTATCTTGATGAACAAAGCTGAAAATTTTCACCTTCACTATGCAGAAGTCGATACGTGGGAAATAGCTCCACGTTTTTCTGACTTGCTGGCCAGTACCAGTGTGCAATTCTTTAGAGACAAGGTGAAATGTGTGTATCCTACTGATTGCGTTGGAAGGATAGGGACCTCTGTTTCTGGCTCAGGAGGCGTTGTTCATCTTGAAAGCGGGACCATGATTGAATATGACTGGTATGCTTTTGTATGAGCTTGTTGAACAAGTGTTTTTTATTGTATTTTAACTGTGAATGTAGAGTGCTTAAGTATTTACAAGCAAACTGCTAGGGGGTAAACAAATCCATGTAGGGGGGAAAAGGTGTTTGACCATGCTTTCTTGAAAGTCTTTCAATGGTTTTGTGGTCATATTTTGTGAGGTTTCATGCTCATTCTATCGGAAAACGTTCAATTTACTTAAAACTGAGGTTAAAATGCCACACTCTCTCTTCTCTCCCTCCCCTCTCCCTTTCCTGTCCCCTCTCTTCCACAATGCATGCTGCAAGACATCCAATGGTTGATTCATTTGTTAGTAAATGGTCAACTTTTTTAGAAATACAAGCTTTACCTTTTTTATTTTATTTTATTTTTATGAGCTATATGGGTGGTTAAATGAATGAACTACTGCTGGTAAGATGCTTGGCCAATTTAACTTCTACCCTCCCTATTTATGAATTTTGTGCATAAGAATCGGTTTTGAAGTACACAGTTGTTGCCTGTAAGTCTGTAGATGTCTGCTTGTCTTGCTCTTCCAGTTGCCTAGTGAATTATCTACACTTATTTTGTGTTTGGGCAGCCAGGTTGGTACTTGCACTTGGAGCTGAAAGCAAACTTGATCTTGTTCCTGGTGCTTCTGAATACGCTTTCCCATTTTCCACCGTAGAAGATGCTCATGTTAGTACAATCGCCTGGTAAATTATGTTGCTTATGCAAACTGTAAATTGAAGTATTCTTGCTTGTTATATTAAGTCACAATCTTTCTTCTGATTTATTTAATTCAGAGGGTTGATGAGCGATTGAAAATGTTAGAGCGCCAGAATTTCAGCAAGAATATTCCGATTCGTGTGGCTATAGTAGGATGTGGGTACTCTGGAATAGAGTTAGCTGCAACAATATCGGAAAGGCTGAAAGATAAGGGAGTTGTTGAAGCGATTAATGTCGAAAAGACAATCTTGCCTACTGCTCCAGATGGAAACAGGGAAGCTGCACTCAAGGTACTTCCTATCAAGTAAGAGTAGCTCATAAACGGGTTGTTTCATCATGTTTGATGTAATAATTTTTATTCTTCACTGTCAATCATTTGATAAATAAGCCAACTGCTGGTTAAGGCTGATAAGGAAGAAGTAAAAAAAACAAAAAAAGATGATAGGGTTATGTTTTGAAGGAAATCCTTTCTGATCCGTACTGGTTCTAGTTTCTATTTGCTGCATGATTTAATATATAACCGGGTGTCTGAAAAGAATCAGACGATCACATTTAATTTCCTTAAAGATACTGATACGTGCTGCACCAAAAGATTGAGGTTGGAGAAAATTAAACTAAGATTTGATTACTTTTGCAGGTTCTTTCTTCTCGGAAGGTCAACCTCTTGCTAGGTTATTATGTCCGTTGTATTAGGGAAAAGGATCAATCTGGTCTTCCTTTAGGAGCAAGTAGCAACGTAAAAGCAGCTTATGGAAAACTAATTCTGGAGTTACAGCCTGTTGAAAAGGACTTAGAAAGCCAAGTTTTGGAAGCTGATCTTGTCTTGTGGACTGTTGGATCAAAATCTTTACTCCCTCGTTTAGAATCCGATGACATGCCACATTATCTCCCTCTTAATGCCAGGGGACAGGCAGAAACAGATGAAACTCTTCGAGTTAAGGGCCATTCACGGATATTCGCTGTAGGCGATTCATCTTCTACAAGAGATAACAATGGGAAATTGCTTCCAGCCACCGCCCAGGTTTTCTAACTTTTTTCAGTGTATTTCACCAAAAGTAACAATATTCTTAGTTACTCATTACACAAATTCTCTTTGCTATATAGATCATACGTCCCCCTTTTTTCTTGTTTTTTTGAAACTCCCCCAAATAGCCGTCTCAGTGTTCCTTGTGGTAACATTCTGACCAGGTAGCATTCCAAGAAGCAGATTTTGCAGCTTGGAATTTGTGGGCTGCAATCAACGACCGGCCCCTGCTGCCTTTTAGGTAGGGTTTGTCTCATATCTCAAGTATATAGACTATGTTGAACTTCGTGTTGATTGTTTGAGCGTAGTTAGATCTCCGTATCCTTCTTCGTGCACACGTCTAATACGTATACAGTTGATGCAGATTTAATGAATGAACAAGTTGTATGAACATATCAAAATATGTTTAAATGCAGGTTTCAGAATTTAGGTGAGATGATGAGTCTTGGCAGATATGATGCAGCCATCTCACCAACCTTTATCGAGGGACTAACGCTAGAGGGGCCCGTTGGTCATACTGGTAATCTTCTTTCGCCTATTTATTTCAATTCAAAGTTCAAACTGATAAATTTCATTATGTTCCATTTGTATGACGGACCTGATGTGGTAATTCATATTTCAGCAAGAAAAATCGCATACTTGCTCAGATTACCTACTGACGAGCATCGTGTAAAGGTGGGTTTAAGTTGGTTAACAAAATCAGTCGTGGATTCGGTTGCTTTTGTGCAAGACAACGTTACGAAAGTGCTTTCTGGAGAAATATAGTTTTCTGTTCCCAGTTCAAGGTATGAAAAACATGGATCATATGTAAAATTGTTATTGCAATGGTTGTAAGAGCATTTGTATTGGTTTGTTTTTACAATTTCTCTATTTTTTTTATTATTGAAACTAACAATTTCTCTATTTTAACGACTCAAATTACTTTACAAAATCTTTATTCAGAGTGATATACATCAGAATATGTACAAGGCATAAGTTGAATAGATAATATGTATTTTATGCAGTATAAGAAGTGTATAATTTAACGATTATCTATTTTACAGATATAAATAGAGATTTTATTGCAGATAATATTTTATTGGATCTAAATGATTTGAAAAGGTAGATCTGAAACTTATGGAAGGAATTATTTTGGGTTAACATGAATGACGTATAAATATTGTTTATATTTTAATCAATAATTTGTACCTAATCATAAACTTGTAACAGTTATTTACCTAGTAATGAGTCACTTTGTGCAGAAGTTCCTTTTGTTGTTAGGACTAAAAGGGTGGTTTAGACTTGTTGTTAACGAGTATGTTAATTGACTAATGAAGCTCTATGCAATAAAAAAACAAACATGAAATGTTATTTTGATTGATGAGTTAAATCTTGTTAATTCAAATCTTGTTGATTAAAGGGTGGTTTAGACTTGGTCGATAAACGTTTCATTTTCTCTTTAAGGGAGTTATGAAGCAAGCTCGCGACCAAAGCGATGGCACTGGCTTCTAGCGATTATTTATCAGACAATTTATAGCTCCTTTAGTCTTTCTACAAAGCCCGGAGTCTGGGGGCATTACAAAATGGTATTCAGAGCCGACTGCCATACGGACCTAAGTGCCACATTGTGAGAGGCGGTGTGAGCCACCTTTAGAATCGTATAGTAGTGACGAACTGGGACAAGTCTTGGCCGTCCTGGCGAGGACGCCAGTCCCTTATAAGGAGGGGGGAGAATGTAAAGACATCGGTAAAGTAGAGTCATGCTTACCCCCATATAAGTGTGAGACATAAAGCCTTCATTAACTCTCGGGTTATAGCGCTTACCAGACCAAGCGAGGGCGACGGTCTAAGATTCGACCGGCCCATTTATGAAACTTATTTGACGCTATCGTACGCGAGTGCAGGGCGTTACAAACATCATTTCTATGGTATGTAACTTTGGATATACATAAGCATACTAAACTCTTCACCTTATACTAACTTCAACGTCAAAGGGACTTCCCAGATTCAACCACCAATAGTATGATTCATGGTGGTGATACCCCAAGTGACATTTGACGCTAGAAAGAAGGCAAAACTCTTCATCCAATTATTCTTGCAACACACACATCATATCAAGCAGCAATCACTCGTACTTATGGCTTCAACAACAACTCGGTTGAAAAGTTCACATGTCTTTGTTAATCCCGCATTTAACTACCGTCCCACCCAATGCAAACAAGTGTTATTGTTCGGCCTTCACATGCACCATCGACAACACAACCAGTTTCGCCAATTTCACATTGGATGAGACACCTATGCCCACACCAAGGGCAGTGACGGTGGTCACACCAGCATTAATAGACCTTCATCAATTCAAGAGGCTCGTAGTCGAGCATGCTTACATCCTGGAAGCCATGCTCGTCAAAATAAAAGGTCGGGCACCTGAACCAACTTTGGAGCCTCTTCCTTGGCCTGTGGATGTCGAGGCCTCATCTTATCAATAGGTTTCAATCACGATGCTGTAGAGAGTGAAACAGTACTTTACATACAAAAGCATACTAAACTCGTTTTAAATATCCCTTTTTTTTCTTAAAAAAATTGGTTTCAAACATCTTGTGTCGGTTATACAAATAACATTATTGATTGAAACTCCACCGCACCCAATTGCCAAATTGGGAGGGAATAATGTGACCCTTAGTAGTTAGAGGATATTATATGCTTAGGGGTCCTATGCATAAATGCGCATACACAAAGTTAGGTATACTTTTGTGCTCTTAAAAACTGTATGGATAATGTTTAGGGTAGACGGGAAAGTTTGCATCCATTGTATATAAAAAATAAAAAATAAAAAATTGAGAAATTTATTATCACTCACTCATGTGGTCTCAATCTCTTCCATCCGAATATTTCTTCGATTTTCCATTATAATCAAAGTCGTTTGTTTTTCAGTAGTATGCGTATTATCAACAAAGTCATTCACTTCTTCTTCAAACCAAATCCTCCCGAAATCTAAACGGCCTCTATTGAAGTTTGGGGTACATCAATTACATAAGTTTTGGGTTCATTTGAAAGTCCACAACCCGCTCAAAAGAATTGTACAAATTCATCTAAGGTTGTGGTCGCACTTCCTGGTGTGGAGGATATTCGATCCTCTCTTACCGTCAACGCTGCCATGGAGGAGATTTGCTGGAATTAGGATATCGACATGAAAATATTCCATACTCGCCTCCCGTCATCTGATGTGAGGGCCAATAAACCCCTTGAAGGTTTTATGACCGTTTACAAAGAAATAATTGGTGGGAGGTCTCCGATTGCCTTTGAATCCAGCCCTCATACATCTCCAGAGATTTGTCCGGTCTAGAGATTTTTTTAGTATCCATTCTTTTATGATCCAGCTTGTTTATATTATGTTGTAATAATAGACGTGTTCATAGTGCTATATTGTTTAGGTTCTGTTTGTATTGATGTTTATTCCATAATTGAAATAATCAACTCATACAAGGTTATCATTTTACACTATACATATGAGCAATAGCCTGTGGTAGATCGTCTGTCAATGTGACATCCAGCCCAATCAGCATCAGTGTAGACCTTGATTGATCTATCAGTAGACTTGGTGAAGTGCAGGCCTTGGCCAGAGTGGACTTTAAATATCTCAAGATCCTATTCACAAAGATCCCAATGTTGCTCAAGAGGGCGATGCATGAACCGACCGACTGACTAACCCCATATGCAATATCGGCCTTGTGTGAGAAAGGTAGATGAGATTACCTACAAGCCTTTGATATTGTTCTTTTCTCGACAAAGAATGTCACCATGCGATGAGGTGTTACTTGGGGTCTACTGGGGGATACAAAGAGGTTTGCATCCCAAAGATGCCGCTTTCCTTCAAAGAGATCCAAGACATACTTCCTTTGAGAGACCGAAATGCCTTTCTTGTTTAGCTATTTCCATACCAAGAAAGTATTTTAGGGAGCCCAGATCTTTAACTTGGAATACCTTTGCCAAGTAGAGTCTTCAAATGTTGGATCTCGGTGAGAGTCATCTCTCCAAGGATGATATCATCCACATATACAATAAGAATAGACCTTCTCTGTTGGTTGTCTTGATAAACAAAGTGTGATCGAGTTGCATTGATGATATCCAAAGACTTTAACCACAGAGTGAGTTTTCCAAACCAGGCTCTGGGGATTGCTTGAGGCCATATAGAGATTTCCGAGTTTGCATACCTTGCCTTGAGTGTGGGGATTGACAAAAGCAGAGGTACATTCATGTAGACTTCCTCGATCTGGTTACCATTGAGAAAAGCATTTTTGATATCCAATTGGTAAAGAGGCCGACCAAGTTGGACAAATAGAGAAATCGATGACTCGACAGTGTTAAGCTTTGCTCTTGGTGCAAAAGTTTCAGATAGTCAATGCCATAAGTTTGAGTGAACCCTCTAGCCACCAATCTGCTTTATACTTGTCAATAGTACCATCGACATTGTATTTTATGGTGAATAACCATCTACACCGACCTTCTTCTTGCTTTGGGGAGAGTTGTGAGGTCCCAAGTATGATTATCCAAGAGTGCAGTCATCTCTGTTTTAACAAAGACCTTTCCACTTATCATTTTGAAGGGCCTCCTGAATATTTTTAGGAATAGAGTGAGAGTCCAGTCCCGTAAACATAGCAAATACATGAGACAACCGGTCATAAGATAAATAAGTCTAAATAGAATGATCGAGTGCATGATCTTTTCCACTTTCCTTAGAGCAATAGAGTCTCATCAATGTCGGTAGGGTCTTTGTGGTTCAGCGATCTCTCGAGTCGATGAGGTGTTGAGGCTCAAGAGGCTCGGTTCAAGCAGGCTCTGGGTCATGAGTCTTGAGGTTCGATCTCTTTGAGTCTCGATGGAGTTCTTTGAGGGTTAAGAGTTTGTTGAGGAACAGTTTAGATCAATTTCAATTAGATGTCCATCGTTGGCTCGCTTGATGAGACTTGTTTGTAGTAGGGAGTCCTTTCAAAGAATTTTACATCCATAGAGTTGTAAAATTTCTTTTGATGAGTGAATAGCATTTGTAACCTTTCCTGTCCTTAGCATACCCTAGGAAAATGCACTTGTGAGCTTTGGGATCAAGTTTGCTTCTGTGTTGGGCATGGATATAAACAAACACAGTACAACCAAAGATTTTTGGAGGCAATTGGGCAATAAGATGAGGGCAGGAGTGTGTGGTCAACAGGGTTTGGATAGGAGTCTTGAAACCTAACACTCTGCTGGGAAGCCTGTTGATTAAGTATGTGGCAGTCAATATAGCTTCACCCCACATATATTTTGCTTTTGAGTAATAGACATTTTGTCTAATGACTACTCGAAATGCCGATAGTTTATCTAAATATTTGGAGGTATCTCTGATATTACCAGAGAAACAAGTATTCCATGCTTAGATATAGGCTATGGCATGGTTTTGGCACTGATGCTTGGCCTACCTCCGAGTGAAATGATTTCACTGAAAGGATAAACCATAGATTGTCTTGTATAGTTATTGATATGCTACAATACACTGCTTAACTCATTTAAGATATTGGTTGCAAAATAATGGTTTACATTATTATGTAATACCGAGAAGTCTACCTAAAAGGTGCTTATGAATTTAAGGATAAGGAGTGAACTACGTTTACTCCACTTCCGTAAATAGAGGCGTTTAGCACTTGGTACTTGAAGGTAGGACTGAAGATTTTGCATACACGTTCAGATGGTGAATGTTCGTAAAATATCTTTAATGCAATGAGTAATGGTTGGTTATAAGATTCTTAAGATCGGATAGTGACGGTTACACTGTTGCATCCTTTCTAAAAGAATGTTTAGATAACAACCTTAGACCTTGAAGTACAATTACTCAAAGAGTTACTATCTGATTTAATCAGACCACATCCAACATTGGTTGTTGGGGATAACATTGATAATACTACTGAACCAGATCAGAATATCAATCCACCCAAATGCAGTGGGAGTATGGTCTAACCATTGACCCGCTGTGATTATGCAGTCTCTACAGTCTGCTTGGGGTGATTGATCACCTATGGTCCTTCTGCAAGGACTGTATAGGATTCTGACAATAGAAGGTTGGTTTAAAGCCATAAAGCAGTGTATTGTAGCATATCAATAACTATACAAGACAATCTATGGTTTATCCTTTCAAAGGAAATCATTTCACTCGGAGGTAGGCCAAGCATCGATGCAAAACCATGCCATAGCCTATATCTAAGCATGGAATACTTGTTTCTCCGGTAATATCAGAGATACCTCCAAATATTTAGATAAACTATCGGCATTTCGAGTAGTCATTAGACAAAATGTCTATTACTCAAAAGCTCCCACTAGCTTGTATCCTTCATAAGGCCCCGAAGGTCAATATGAACAAGCTATGACACTTCTTTAGCTCCATTACCCTTTCCCAAATGAAAGGTTACTTAGTCATTTTTCCTTTGAGATAGTGTTCTTAGACTGGGAGATAGGAGTCACCCTTAACCAGTCTTTAGATCTTATCTCTATGATATATTCTCTAATTAATAGATGCTGAAGAATCGTTTATCAAAATACGGAAACCATTTGTCTTAATAGTTTATGATGTGTTACATATACATTTTCAGCATTACTTAGTGGTTCCGACTTTATCAGACAAAAGCCTGAGTCTCAGAATCGTATACAAATGTCATATTCAATTTCTTTAAGGCAACTATATTATCGATGTGAAAGTGAATCCATTTGTTCCAACGAATCTGAAAACATAAATTATATTTCTTTGATATTCAAGGATTAATATCCGAAATTTATTTCCTTGTATCACTCCCACTATCTTAGCTGAAATAACTGCCCGTTGTCTACTCTTTATCATGAATGCCCAGCTACCTTGTTCTAACAAAAGAACTTTAGCTTCTGAGTCAAATTACTCGGTTAAGAAAGTCTATAAGGATTCATAGGTTAGTGATCCGAAATCACTTTCCTCATCCTTTACTTTCTTTGATTAATATTTCGGTTTAGCCTTTAACTTTTTTATTTTAGACGACTTATTCTTGTAGACATTTACCGTCCCATTCTTGGCTTTCTTTAAAGGAAATGGCCGTGAACTAGCAGTTCATTTGAGTAGACACAACTCATGAACTGTGGGATGTCTAGTGAGATTGATACCAATTCATTCTCGTCATCTTTGAACTAATTTTAATTTGTCTCCTATGTAATGCGAGTGACAGCAGTGACATACTTATCAATGTCACTTAAGTTTGCAGACTCAAGAGGAACATCCTCTTCCGAAAAATTAATTTGCATTCTCGATTTATGAGTTCAACGTTCTTGTTACTTTTCCACTTTTACGAATTCGTTATTAGTCAATACAATATGTTTAGCAGTTTAGATACATTGAGATGATATGTAGTTGCAAAAATGAATTATGACAAAAATATAAATCAAATCATACACCACAACATATAATAATTTTAGGAATAATAAATGTGATTCATGCATGCAGTTTATCCTACCATTCCAAGGATTTAATCTCACACCTACAGTGCCACCGTAGGGTAGGTCAAAGAGGTGACGATTAAATTGAGACAATCTCTCTCAACAATTAAACCATTGAGAATCAAACATCTCCGTCTAGTTGTTGATTACCTTCCTTTTTCGGCCAAGATATTTCCAAAAATATCCTTGTGAGTGTGACCTACTGTTTCAGATTTTTAAGTACGCCCCGAGTATGCCACCGTAGAGTACTCAAAATCCAATCCTTTCGAAAACCAAACCTTGAATTTTGATAACGGTGAAGGCCATCCGTAGGGGGCCGAAATCAAGGCGGCACGAGGCGTCACCATTCTCTCACTTGCTTGTGTCAACAGTAGAGGCCGTGGGGTTGGTTGTCACCTTCCCTGCTCTCACTCGTTATTTTGAAAATTAGGTAGTCTCTTTAGGATTTTTAAAATTTTCAAATAATCCAAAAATAATGGATCATGAATATTTAATATTATCCTCCCATTAGTTCATCGGTTCCAAATACCGTCTAACTAGTGTCACTATATCCACGATCCTCCAATTTTATGGATTAAAATTCCGTTTTGTAGACACTACCCAAATAAAATTCACCAAGAATTTTAAAATCCTAATACATTAGGACTTATGAATTTCTCAATAATTTGAAAACAATAAATCACGATATTTAAAACTCCCACTAGTTTATCGGTTCCAAATACCGTCTAACTAGCGACACCTTATTCATGATTTTCCAATTTATCGATTATTCAGAAATTTTTGTAGACACTACATAATAAAAATTCATCAAAGAATTTTATAGTCATAATCTTGTCATGATAAAAGTTTTAGGATTGTAGAATTTTTTTCAATAAATCGAAAAACAATAAATCAAGAAAAACAATCACTAACTTATCGGTTCCAAATACCGTCTAGTTGGTGTCCAATTTTCATGATTTTCCAATTTTTGATTATCAAAATTCTAATATATGTAGACACTACATAATCCAAACCCCGAAGGATTCATAATCCCAAATCAAGTTTATCATGTGAATTTTATATCCCAATAAAATTCTGTTTCCTACAATTAATTTAATTTATTTTTAATCTAAATTAATTATTGTGTTCATACATGTCTAATTAATGTCAATATTAATTTTCTACATGTATGCATATGCTAGGAGTGAAATTCATGAATATGAAGCATGACATGGTTATTGAAGGATGCAGGTTCTTAGATCTAAACAAATTAGATCTACGTGCAGCGGATGGATCACGATTTATATATTACAATACATAATTAAAGGATTTAACAACTACAAGGGGGTTAAGATCATGTTACCAATAGTAGGAAGAGAAGCCAAGATCTTCCGATGTGTTCTCCAAACGGCGGTTGGTGGACACCCTTTTTGATACACGAGCCTCCTTGATATGTAACACCAAGAAAAACTTAGAGTTTTTCTTCTTCTAAAACCCAAGACAAGAAAACTAATTATTTCTCTCTTTTTTGCTATAGTGGTCGAAATTTGCCAATGTCCTAAGGCTTGGGAGAACTCTCTTTATATAGGAGAGTAAACTTTGTCCTCCAAGGATTAAATAATTAAGAGATAATTATTACATTAATCCTATATTCCAAATAAAAGATAAATAAAATGATTATCCCAAACAAATTAGGATAAATCAAGTTATTATCTAATATTCCATGAAATATCATTTAACAAATAAAAGATAAATCACATGTCAAATAATTATCCAAGAAAACTAATTTCTCTCTAATTAAACAACATCATTGGCGCCACCTTTAGGGTTTCCAAGCCCACATAAAATGTCTTTTATGTGTATTATATTATCTAGCCCAACTAAATAATATTTTGCATATCAATTAATTAGCCCAGCCAATTAATTATCACTGAGGCCCAAATAACAAGATTATTAGTCCGAATTACAGAAGCCACATCGGGGACCATGGACCTATAACCAGTAGCTCCAATAATTAATTATTCATCGAACCGAATAAGTACATTAATTATTAATTTCGGGATTACGCCACCATAAACCCGAAACTGAACTCTACCGATTATAGATCTATACTTATACTCAACCCATAGAGTGAATAAGCGTCCATTGATATAATCACTACATACGGATTAACCCTCCATAGACTGTCCATTCCGAGTGGGAAGTCTCCGTGAACCCGACTCAGAATATCTTATCCTTATTTACCATTAACCCCCTAGTGATCAATTAGTTCACATATCTGACTAGTAGCTAATTAGTCTAACATGAACTGGGCCCATCGATCATTTTCTTAGGGCTAACAAATAAGGGGATTGTCTCTCTACTTCCCGCAGGAAGGAATGGATTCCATGTCTGTGAAAATCAGAACTACTCACTCATCTGGAGATAGTGCCAATGAGAAGTGGCTTGGAACACATATTTAAGTGAACCGTAACTAACACATCAAACACTACCCGGACAAGCGGCACCACAGTGATCACCTCAGATTAAGGTCGATCCATATATGATCATCTAATGATTTAATAAGATTCCTCGATTACGGAATTATATCGAGAAATTCAGATTAAATCGGTCCATCTATATGAATGCCATCATATATAAATGCCCCACGTAGTACCCTCTGCAGCAGTCCGGATAAGACTATCACACCCTAAGGTGTTAGGCGCATTATTGGTGTTTTAATCAAGAGACCCTAAACTCTGATTAAGTTCACCACGGACTAACAGTTTAAGTATATCACCACTAACTCAATCCTCACGTGTAATCTATACACTGAGTTAAGTGGTTACATACAAATATACTTAGGGTTTGCAGCAGTGTATTACTTTACAAGCACAAAGCAAGTAACTAAGGTGAGATAAATTCTGTCATCCAATATAAAAAACAATTACACAAATTGTCTTTCGGGCACTACACCTAACAGTTATATCGCATAAATAATCATATAAGAAAATAAATGCGAAAAATAAACCACTGAGATGGACTGTTGGTACCCCCGTATCTAATCTATAAATAAACAAACCCTAAGCATAGAATAGAAGTTAATCTACTATATTCTTCAGCCGCTTCAGGTATTTACTTTTCTGCTCCATATCTTGAATAAAAAGCCCTTCTAGCTGAATTGGTTGAAGCTCCTTCTTCCTTCATCACCACCTGAGTTTGATTCCCTTCCCCTTTTTTTTTTGTTTAGTATTTTTTTTTCGTTTCGTAATTTATTAATTTTTTTCGTATTTGAACAGGAAAAAAAAAAAAAACAGAACAATGGAAGGAAAAAAAAATTCAAAATTAATCCGGCTAAGGAGATTCAAACTTGTGTCTACTCACAATTGAACTAGTGTCTTGACCACTGTGCTGCGGCTTTTATTCTTCATAGTCTTCATCCGAATTTATTAAATACTGTGGAAATATTACAGCATTACTTCAAAGATTGATCAAGTTCAAAGTAGGTGCCCAGACCTCGTGGAGTTCGTACAGGATATTTTGTACACTTTATTTTAATTGTAAAAGACATATTAATTGCGATACATATAAACAATTAATATGTCAAACTCTAGTTTACTTTATTTCATAGACATATTAATTGTGATACATATAAACAATTAATATGTCAAACTCTAGTTTACTTTATGTCATAGACATAGCTTTTACTTTTACTTTTGCATGCTTGCCGCCCACATCTACATACTCAAGTGGCCGCCTCTCTCAATTGTATCTATTTATACACCTCTCATATCAATGAATAAACTAAGTTGAAGTTTACTCTTGTGTTTATCACATTCTCAAACTCTCTTCATGGTATCGGAGCCTTACTGAGTTCTAAAATCCGCTGCAAAACTCAGTTCCTTTTCAGAAAAATGTCAACATTATCTGAAGTTTCATCTTCCTCAAGAGACTCACAATTGCCTCGGCAGATCGGGATAATCGAACACTCTTCTTTTACAAATCATAAACTTGATGGTAACAATTACTTGCTATGGTCAAGGTCTATGAAAATGTATATCTCCGGCCAGGGCAAGATGGGATATCTGTGCAGTTTCCAAACTCCCCTCTGGCCCGACCCCAAGTTTGAAGCATGGGACACGAAAAATAACCAAGTCATGACCATCCTCACGAGGTCTATGACAAAAGAGATCAGTGAGAACTTCATGATGTATGACACCGCTAAGGAAATGCAGGATAATGCCAGAGACCTTTACTCAAAAAAGGACAATACATCTGAAGTCTATGAACTCGAAGCTCAGATTCAAAACTGCAGACAAGGAGATATGTCTGTAACTCAATATTTCAATCAACTATCTAAGGCATGGCAACACCTAGATATGTTGGAAACTCACCCCTGGAATGATGTTAAGGATGCTGCCCTCTATAAGGACATCATAGAAAAGAAAAGAGTCTTCAAGTTCCTCACTTTGATCAACCTACTCTTGATGATGTTAGAGGGAGAATTCTTGCCACAAAACCTCTCCCAAATCTCAAATCCATGTTTGCTGAGGTCAAACATGAAGAAAGCAGGAGGAAAGTCATGCTGCTGAACACCCCTGCTGATAACCCTACTGAAGGTACTGCCCTGCTGAATGTCAGGAAGGCTGCTGAGGTTACTGGGACTTACAGGAAGCCTGCTGAGAAAACTGGAAGGTTGTTCTGTGATCACTGCAAACGCACAAATCACACCAAGGACAATTGCTGGAAGCTTCATGGCAAGCCTAATCCCTCTAAAACCTCAAAACCAACCAGGGAAAATCAAGGCAGACTTGTCAGTGACGAGGAGAATGACAGCCATCTGAATGCTCAGTTTGCTGCGCCAGAGTTGTAGGTCATTAGTTTAAACTTATATGAAAGGGTAGGGTTGTCACTGTTCACCGGATGAAAGCATGCAACACTTACATGAAAAGGTAAGTACATATCAGTTTGAAAATGCATGTATCTGAAAATGCATATCCCTTCATGAACTGATGCATGCATTGGTATAGGTTTCGGGGGCGTTGCCCCCGAACCCCATGAGTTGGAGCTGCCCCCTCGACCTTGACCGGGCAGTTCGAACCCCGTTTCGTTGCGATAACATTAATTTGTATGGCAACTTGTATGCAAACGATAACCAAAATATTTATTTATGAAAAAATATCTAACAATAAGTATGTTTTAAAAAAAACAACTTCAACTAAAAGGCCCAATTCGGGAACTGGTCTTAAGCCCAAAAAAAACCGAGGGCCGGCCCTGAATTTAAGTATTTGAGAAAAATAGTGATTCAGTATGATGCCAGAGTTGTAGGTCATTAGTTTAAAATTATATGCTAACATTGTCTTCCTATTTATATTGTTAGTGTTGGAGGGGTGACCGTGGGATGGAAGGTGTGGCGGCGAATGGTTGCGTGGTTGTTGAATTTCACTAGCCATTTTCTATATATGAATAAATATCACCGGTTATAGTAGCTATTATATTGTTTTTCTATATTTGAGATTGTTGTGTCATTTATATGTCTTAGTGTATTTTATGTTGCACGAGACTTTTTGTAATACGTCTATACTTAAAAGAACATGTTGAATTCAATTGTATCAATCTATATACTATAAACTCAACTACAAAAATTTTGCCGGCATGAGCTCAGCTCAATATTGAGCTTTATACGTCAGACGACTTCAGCAAAGCTTGTCTCCTTACAGAGCATGTCGCAATTATTATCACTATATCAACGTGACGTAGGTCGTCATTTGTCCAACACAACGCGTGTCGTCCTCTATTTTCAATGGCCATCTTGACGTAAGACGTCTATCTTCTATAGTATCCATTGTTTTTCTATATTTGAGATTGTTATGTCATTTATATGTCTTAGTGTGTTTTATGTTGCACAAGACTTTTTGTTATACGCCCATATTTAAAATAACGTGTTGAATTCAATTGTACCAATCTATATACTATAAACTCATACTACGAAAATTTGCTGACATGGGCTAAGCTCAACGTCATACGACTTCAACAAAGTTTAACTCCTTACAGCGCATGTGTCGCCCTTATTATCATTATATCAACGTGTCGTAGGTCGTCCTTTGTTAGACACAGTGCAGGTTGTCCTTTATCTTTTATGGCCAGCTTGACGTAAGACGTTTAAAGCCTCATACTGCCGACATGGTGCATGTTCACCTCGGCCTCTTACAGTCAGCTCAGAGAAAGTCTGCCCCAACCTCGATCACATGACTGTTACACTCTATTAACTAGGCATTAAAGCACGATGTTGTAACTGCTCCATGATTCTCAACATTAGGTCCATGATTGCTTCGCGACTACCTCATAAATGACTTCATGTCATTGACTACAACTTCAATGAAAACATAATAGTTCCCCCACGTGGGACGCTTATATAAAATGGTCATTGATGTAGGTCAACCAGACGATGCATTTAACGGTGTTTTACTTCCAATTCTTAGGCGTTTAGTGATGTTTTCGTATCCATTTGAGCAAATATTGTGATGATTTGGACCATCTTTTGTATATAGTCAATATTATGAAAATCAATTAACCTAGCACTTATTAAGGCTAATTAGCCAATTTTGTTATCGGATTTACGCGTGGTATCGTTCGTTTTTGTTTTGCAGCCTAGATACCGAGGTTTGGAACTTGATTTGTGGAATTCAGGAGCATTTCAAGGCATTAGAAGCAAAGATATCCTTTTGTAGAGCCTACGGCGCACGCCGGGATTGGCCACGACGCACGCCGGGATTTGAACTCTCTCTGCTACAGCATTTAATGCATGATGCCAGATCCCAACAACCCTGTCAGAGCTGATACATGCCAAATACACGCAAAGGAGAGCCGGCGCATGCCGAGGGTGCAGATTCAGCAATTTAAAATACTTCATTTACTCTCTTTTGGACATATCTCATCTAACACTCTCTCACTCATCTTGAAGGCACTCCAACCCACAAGGCTCTCCTAGCCAAAATCACTTATATTTAGCTCTTAATTGCAATTGTAAACATTTAGAATTCTTAGTTTAATCTTTTAGATTAATTTGGTTGGAGCAAGATTACCACTTTTGTGTATCAAACTCCATTGAAGTCTTTTGAAGATGAATGCAACTCATTTTTCAAGTTCATACATTGTGATTGGTAAATTCTTAGCCTTTACCTTGATTTAATTGCTCTCGTTGATATGCATACCAACCTTGACATGTCGGTGTTCATATCCATGAGTGGCTAGTTCCATACTAGCCGAGGTAATATAGTTGTGATAGTTGAATCTCTTATGGTTGATTGTGAGTGATTGTTCATATTTCATAGCTTCATTTGTGTAGAATGTTTTTCGACTTGCATTGTATGGTTTGTTTGTGTTGGAGTAATTAACCAATGCTTGCACACACACACACACTTAGTGGAAACCAAAAGGAGATATCAGGTGTGAGAAAGAGTTAGGAAAACAGAAGGTAAAGTTGACCTTTAGTGGAGATCAATTTCTTATCCGGGGAAGAGACTAGTTCTTTGCATTCAAGTTCTTATCATGTCGAATCATTAGGTCTAGGGTTCTTAGACCAAGGAGGAGGCATAGAGCAATTTCGTACACTCATATGAGGGGAAATTGCTAGCTTAGGAATGCACCGTTTCACACAACTGAACACCATTGGAAGGTTGGTAGGTAATCATTCCCGAGATACTATAAGAGGTTGATTGATCAATGAAATTGCCTTGGTTAGTGTTTACGGTGATTTTTACGATTTATATTACATTATTTCGTAACAATATCCTTGGTATTTTATTAATTTTTATAGAAAATTAAGTGTTTAATGGATTTATTGAAAGAATGAAGTTGGAAAGTATTAGAGTGCAAAGTCGGGTTATTTACGTGATTTTATTAGCAATTATCTATTTATATATGTGATGTTACACTTTGCACGTTTTTATTATGTTGTAGGTACGACGAGCATATCGTGGAACGAGTCAACGAGCTGAAGGATTTCGAACAGCATTTTATTTGAAGACTTATCTAGAAGGACAAAATTGGAATTATTATATTTTTATTAGGGTTTAGTTTTTATTTTTAAAGAAAAGGAAATAGGATAATTATTACCCTAGCTCGAAGAAGGTTATAAAAGGACGCAGTCATTGGAACAGAGAAGAGACGAAAAAGCATCTGGAGAACAGAGGCGACAAGAAAAAGCAACAAAAAAAAGTGTAGGGCTCGGTCGACCGAACCCTGACACTCGGTCGACCGAGTGTTTTTGTATTTTTTTCATTTATTTTATTTTGCTCCGGTGTGACGATGGTCAGAGGCTGAGGCTTTCTTGAACGAGCTTTGTGAAACCGATCGTTGCAGCATCTCAATTTCGACTCTTTGGATTGTTTGTGAGTTTTAATGAGATTGTATCTTTTCTATGTTTTTATTGTTATTATGCAATTTCATTGATGAATGTATTGATGTTTGATGTTTAATATTTGATGAGAATCGTTGTTAAACTAAGATCACCATAGTAAAGATTGGATTTTTAATCTAATTAACGATAGTTGTTAGGTTGAATATCTAGGTTACGAGATTGATAAATTTCACACCTTGATAATTAAAGCGTTAATCTTTAGGATCGATGGACGAAAAAGATTGATAGGTGAATTTTTCTAAGATGTTAGAAATTCATACTTATGATAGGTGAACCATAATTCTTATTAAATCATCACTAGACAACCTTAGAGAAGAAATTGAGGGTTGCGGGATCGGTGGATCATTGCTTGTTCGTTGTTAAATTTATTGAAAAAAAAATCATTTGTTATCACCATAGCAATTTTATAATTTTTATTTAGTTTATAGAATAGAATTATTTTCGTTATTCGGTTCGCAACTATCTTCGCTGGCTTTAGATTTTTAATCTTCTGTCCAGTTTAACTTTATTGTTTTCATTACTTGTTCATTTTGTTTTGTTATTTTAGTTGTAGTCTTTAAATTGTTTAGGATATGACGTTTTTACTTCTCGTGACAACTTTAGGAAAATTAATCAAACTAGACAAAGACGATTCCCTGTGAGTTCGACTCCGGTTTTAATCATTATACTACGATCCCTGCACTTGGGGTAAACCGGATTTATTTTATTACTTGTTATATTTCGTTTAGCATAAAATCCGAGACAAGTTTTTGGCGCCGTTGCCGGGGAATCGGTACGGTTGTCTAGTTTTTATTAATTTTTCCGTTTCTGTTTTGATTTTTCGTAGGCAGGTGCTCTCAGTTTCTCTGTATACATAAATAAAATTAATATATATATATTCTGTTCTCTGTTCTATTCTGTATTATAGTCTCTTTTTCTGTTTTATTTACGTTTTTTTTACTTTAGATTTTAGTGTAACCTTTGTAAGAAATTCGTGCGGACATCTTGTTTTTGGTTTTGGTTTATGCAAACTCGGAGTCAGAAAGGTCCACTGTTGTACACCACTGCTATATATATATATATATATATATATATATATATATATATATATATATATATATATATACTCTCTCTGTTCTATTCTCGTATTATAGTCTCTTTTTACCTGCTTTTATTTACGTTTTTTTTTACTTTAGATTTTAGTGTAACCTTTGTAAGAAATTCGTGCGGACATCTTGTTTTTGGTTTTGGTTTATGCAAACTCGGAGTCAGAAAGGTCCACTGCTGTACACCCCTGACCTCGAGCGAACCATAGTCAGACCAAACAGGCGAAGAGTCCATCCTGCGGTTCTTCCAGACGAAGTAAACTTAGCCGATCTAGATTTCGAACGAAATCTAGCAGAGGAGATTCAAGAAATCGTCATCATGGCTGCAAACGATAGACGTACGTTGGCTGACTACGCCATGCCTGGTGAAGTCAAAGTCAACCCAGCGGTCGTTCTGCCGGCTATTATCAAGCTACAACATTTGAACTTAAACCAGTCTTATCCAAATGATGCAACACGCATCTATCTTTCATGGTTTCCAATCTGAGAATCCTCACACTCATGTACACACATTTTTAGAAATATGTGGTACAACTCGCATACAAGGGGTAAATGAGGATGCGATTAAATTGAAATTGTTTCCATTTTCCTTGAAAGGGGAGGCGAAAGAGTGGTACAACTCTTTGCCTGCCGAGTCAATTACAACCTGGGCTGAACTCGAGCGTGAGTTCCTGAGTCAATATTTCCCACCCTAAAAAACGGCCCAGTGCCTGAATGAAATCTTCACATTTTTCCAAAGGGGAAATGAATCTTTCTTTGACTGCTGGAAGAGATTTAAAGCTCTCCTGTGAAAATTTCCTCATCATGGTTTAGACTTGCAGGGGCAAGTAAACACTTTCTTGATGGGTTGGATCGAACTCACCAAGGGCATGGTCAGCGAGCTTCTTGAGAGGAGCATTCTTAAGAAAAATGCCTAAAGAGGGTGGGCATTATTCAAGATATTTCCAAGTATAACTATGCCCCTTCATCTCACGCTATCCAGACACCCCATCCACCTAGGATTGAGGAGGTGAACATGCAAAATCAGATCGCCATGCTGCAACAGCAGGTGGCAGCTCTTAAAATGTCCGCTAATCCTATGGGTCAAAATCATTCATTCCCCGTAACTCTCAAGTTACGTCGCGTGAAAGTTATGTTGTCAACCTGGCCATGTGGTTGGCGAAGGTCGCTTTATTTCCCCTCTACTTATCAAGTCAATCTGTCGCCCGAATCGGGACGATTCGGTCCGATCGCGTGCGGACATGTGATAATGTGGGGCATACCGCTTCGTTTCGTCCATGGTTGGACGTAACGCCAAAATCAATGCGTTTAGTGGCCAAAAAAATCGAGAGATTCAACAATCGCCTCTCCGCCAAAGCAATTTTCAAAATCGAGGTTTCAATCAAAACCAAATTTCAATCGAGAACCATAATATGAATTTTTCCAATCAAAATCGAGGTTCAACCGTAATCGGGTGAACAATCCAAATCCGATGTTTCAAAGTCGGTCTAGCCAATCTTTCCCACAAAACTTCCGAACTTTCAAGGCCCTCTCAATCTAGTGATCTTGAAAGCAAATTGGACTCTATCGGAAGGAGCAGAATAATAATTTCCAATTCCTTCTTAGCACAATTAAGAATCTTGAGAGGCGGCTTGGGCAAGTAGTCGACCAAAAGCTTCTAGACCTCGGGCGCTTACCTAGCTTTATCGAGAAGAACCCCAGGGTGGTCAAGTAGCTCAAACCGAGTTAAATCAAAGCCAATGCACTCGATCTAGTTCCCACAGCCTTATGGTAGAGAAGAGGCCAAGATTATGAATTTGAGATCCGGCACTCGGCTTAGTGGTCCCCAACCAGAAACCACTAACCCTCCTGCCAATGATGAGGCGGGAGGGAAGTTGAGCGCCCATGTTTCCTGTCTGGATGAGAGTACTCGGTGGGTGATCCCCGAGAAATAAAGAGTTTGATAGTACTCGGTGGGTGATCCTCCGAGAAATAAAGAATTTAGTGAGTCGTCGGGTGGCCGATCCTCATTAGTAAGAAAGGTGAAAAGGTGGTGAGGTGGAAAGATTTGGAAGATAAAGCTGTTAGTTCATCCTCAAAGAAAGTGTTTTCTGAGAGTGATTTAAAGAAACTTCCGTTTCCACCTAGAAAAAGCAACATCTCCTTGCATGAAGACAAAAAGTATGAAAAAGTGCTTAATCTTCTTAAAAATACTCAGGTAAATATTTCATTATCAGATGTTTTGGTTGAGATGCCTAAGTATACAAAGTTCATTAAGGATGTTGTTTCCTCCAAAAAGAAGCTCGAAGACATGGATCAGTTGATTGGTGAGAATTGCTCTATGATTAGTTATGATGAGTTGCCAATCAAGAGGGGTGACCCTGGGAAATTTGTGCTCACATTGTTGATGGGAGGCTTAGTCTTTCCAAATTCTTTATGTGACCTAGGTGCATCCATTAGTCTGATGCCATTGTCTGTTTGTAAACAGCTTGGACTAGATGGCCTTTTAGAACCCACAACCATGAATCTTCAATTCGCTGATAGATCTTCCAAGAAAGCTGCTGAGATATTAAAGGATGTTTTAGTTCAAATTGATAGATTCACTTTCCCAGTTGACTAGTATGTCCTGGACATTGGGAAGGATGAGAACGTCCCTTTAATACTCGGCAGACCTTTTCTTTCTACAGCCCGAGCCCTCATTGATTGTGATGGTGGCAAAGTGACTATACGAGTTGGTGATCAAGAGGTGAGCTACAATGTCTCTAAATCTATTCAGAGACCCTCTGATTATCCAACCGGCTTCTCCATTGAAAACATGTCAGATGACTTTAACGACTACATGGAAAAGCAAGTCATGGTTTGTTGAGACCCGAATGTGAGCGATTAGTAGAGAATCTGAATAATCATGGTTGGGTGAGTCTAGAACAACTAGAGCTGAATTTGATGAAGGTTCGTTGAAAGGAGAAGCTTTGGCGATGGGACCACCGAGTAAACTCGGTGATGTTGAGTTGAAAAGTGGGGAGCTTAAATCTAGTTTAGAAGAACCACCTGCAGATTTGGTATTGAAGCCATTGCCTAAGCATCTGAAATACGTGTTCTTGAGAGAAGATGACAAGCTTCCATTAATTATCTCTGCCAAGTTATCCCGGTTAAAAGAGATGAAGTTGTTGAATGTGTTAAGAAAGAATGAGAAAGCCTTTGGATGGCAAGTGGGAGACATCAGAGGGATATCTCCTGACATATGCATGCACAAGATAAAAATCGAAGAGGGTGCTAAGTGTGTTAGATAGACGACCCAGAGAGGAGGCTCAACCCTCACATGCAAGAAGTAGTTAAGAAAGAGATTATCAAGCTTTTGGACATGGGTATTATTTTTGCGATTCTTTGACGGTGAATGGGTGTCCCTACTCAAGTAGTTCCTAAGAAAGGAGGAATTACTATCGAGAAGAATGAAAAGGGAGAAGAAATAGCATTGAGGCTAGTGACGGGTTATAGAGTCTGTATTGACTACAGAAAACTCAATGAAGTCACGAAAAAAGATCATTTCCCCTTCCCCTTCATTGACCGGATGCTTGAGCGTCTGGCGGGACATGCATTCTCTTGCTTTTCTTGATGGTTATTCGGGATATTTCCAGATACCCATAGACCCAATCGACCAAGAAAATACAACTTTACTACTCGCTTACTTATGGTACATTCGCTTACAGGCGAATGCCATTCGGTCTCTGCAATGCCCCAGCTACATTCCAAAGATGTATGCTGGCAATCTTTGATTGGCTTGTCGATAAGTGTATGGAGATATTCATGGACGATTTCTCAGTCTTTGGTCAATCCTTCGATCACTGTCTTGCTAATCTTGATCAAGTATTATCCCGCTGTGTGGAAAAGAACTTAGTCCTAAACTGGGAAAAATGCCACTTTATGGTAGACGAAGGAATAGTTCTTGGCCACAAGATATCAGAAAGAGGAATAGAAGTAGATAGGGCAAACCCTAAACAATTTAAAGACTACAACGGGTCGACTTTCTATACCAAATCAGCTAAGTACTTTATTTCTTCTTAAATTCTGCACAACATGAGGACATGTTGTTGTTTAAGTGTGGGGGAGGGGTTGTATGTACCTACAATTGTGCTTAATCTATTACCATGCTTAGAAAGAGCCGAAAACTTGAAAAAATTTAAATTTTTTTTGTTTTTGTTCCGAGCAAGTTCATATTTTGTTTGGCTTACTACTGTTGTGGTTTCCAACCGTGGCATATTATAGTCATTGATGCTTTATAATGTATGTTTAGTAGGTCAGATGTCTCACCCGACATACATTCACGTAGCCATGTTAAATGACGAGCTATAAATTATAAAGTTGTACCCATTTATATTAGTAACATTTGATCATCTTATAAGTATTCTGTGCTTAGTGCTAATGTACGTGTCATGGGAATTATAATAGTTTGTATTTAGAATCGAGTATGACATCTTGTGTGAATGTCCTAGGTTTGAATGTGATAAGTGAAACGTAACTACTGTGCTTGGGAAGTTGTTGTTAAAATAATGAAAATTTTGGGTGTGTCGGAAGCTGGTCGATGATTGGAGTGAGGTAGGGCGTACCACGAATGTCCTATACCACTATGATGACCAAAAGCTCACGACAGTCAGAAGAAACTGCCTTGTGATTTGAGTAAGGTAGGGCATATCCCGAATGTCCTATTCTACTATGACGGGCAATAGCCCATTCTGATGTGCGTTTATATGTGAAAGTTAATTGAATCAACTTCTATAAGGAAAGTGGTATGAATAAGTAGAAGACTTAGTTATTGCCTATCTTATCCCCAGTATAAACCGACAGGTGCATGTTGTAGGGAATATCCTCTCGAGTATGTCGAAAAGATCCTAAACACATTCTATCATCCTTTCGTGACATGTTACGCTTTGTAGGTCACATGTTATAAGTATCATCATCTTTTTCTAGTTTAGATGGGTATTTGCTAGTTGCTTGGAAAGTTTCAAGTTTGGACTTAGTGGAAATTTTATATGGCTCTGCACACACACCGGGGTGAACCTCTAACTTATTAAATACGACTGTATACTTGCTGAAGATGTCTATATTTATTCTTTTGGTTGGAACTTTGTGGTACTAAGTAAATCTAAGCCTTGGTCTTGTTTTGTCTTGCTCGGACGAGCAAAATCTAAGTGTGGGGAGTTGTTTACGGTGATTTTTACGATTTATATTACATTATTTAAGTAACAATATCCTTGGTATTTTATTAATTTTTATAGAAAATTAAGTGTTTAATGGATTTATTGAAAGAATGAAGTTGGAAAGTATTAGAGTGCAAAGTCGGGTTATTTACGTGATTTTATTAGCAATTATCTATTTATATATGTGATGTTACACTTTGCACGCTTTTATTATGTTGTAGTAATGATGCGACGAGCATATCGTGGAACGAGTCAACGAAATGAAGGATTTGAATAAACATTTTATTTGAAGACTTATCTAGAAGGACAAAATTGGAATTATTATATTTTTATTAGGGTTTAGTTTTTATTTTTAAAGAAAAGGAAATAGGATAATTATTACCCTAGCTCGAAGAAGGTTATAAAAGGACGCAGTCATTGGAACAGAGAAGAGATGAAAAAGCATCTGGAGAACAGAAGCGACAAGAAAAAGCAAAAAAAAAAAAGTGTAGGGCTCGGTCGACCGAACCATGACACTCGGTCGACCGAGTGTTTTTGTATTTTTTTTTTATATTTTATTTTGCTCCGGTGTGACGATGGTCAGAGGCTGAGGCTTTCTTGAACGAGCTTTGTGAAACCGATCGTTGCAGCATCTCAATTTCGACTCTTTGGATTGTTTGTGAGTTTTAATGAGATTGTATCTTTTCTATGTTTTTATTGTTATTATGCAATTTCATTGATGAATGTATTGATGTTTGATGTTTAATATTTGATGAGAATCGTTGTTAAACTAAGATCACCATAGTAAAGATTGGATTTTTAATCTAATTAACGATAGTTGTTAGGTTGAATATCTAGGTTACGAGATTGATAAATTTCACACCTTGATAATTAAAGCGTTAATCTTTAGGATCGATGGACGAAAAAAGATTGATAGGTGAATTTTTCTAAGATGTTAGAAATTCATACTTATGATAGGTGAACCATAATTCTTATTAAATCATCACTAGACAACCTTAGAGAAGAAATTGAGGGTTGCGGGATCGGTGGATCATTGCTTGTTCGTTGTTAAATTTATTGGAAAAAAAATCATTTGTTATCACCATAGCAATTTTATAATTTTTATTTAGTTTATAGAATAGAATTATTTTCGTTATTCGGTTCGCAACTATCTTCGCTGGCTTTAGATTTTTAATCTTCTGTCCAGTTTAACTTTATTGTTTTCATTACTAGTTCATTTTGTTTTGTTATTTTAGTTGTAGTCTTTAAATTGTTTAGGATAGGACGTTTTTACTTCTCGTGACAACTTTAAGAAAATTAATCAAACTAGACAAAGACGATTCTCTGTGAGTTCGACTCTGGTTTTAATCATTATACTACGATCCCTGCACTTGGGGTAAACCGGATTTATTTTATTACTTGTTATATTTCGTTTAGCATAAAATCCGAGACAGTTAGGTCTTTTACCATTTGATTATCCATATAATAGTAGAGTTAGAACAATTACTTTCTCGTTATTTGCGACTTAGATCAAGATAATAATAGCTAATTGGTGTTTGACCTCACATTCCTCGTGGGATACGACATTGACCACTTACTAGACTACATTTGACCCATTATACTTTCCTTTAATGTTGGCCACCGAAAAGTCGCATCAATCATCATCTTCACAATCAGAACTATGTTTTAGCTTGATCTGAACATTCTGGATACATAGGTAGTCATCTCAGCTATCAATCAGCAACAAATCGGCCACCAGATTACTAATTAAGTTGTCCTTTCAAAGCCCAATTACCCGATTCTTGCATTTTTCAAAAGTGCAAGAATCTTCTTCTGAAACTGAGTAATGAAACCTGTGGATTGATTTGACCGAAGATCCCTTAGAACGAAAATCTTGTTATTACTCAATATTTCGTTCATTTTTAATTGAGACCAACGGTGTAAATTTAATCGAGCCGATCCCGAGCAATTTGTTCCATTGCTCGAACGAACTCGAACCAAGGTTCAAGAATCACCATTTTTAGTAATTGCTCGACTCGGTCGATAAATGAATATTTGATTCGACTTAAATTGTTTACACACCGCTGGTCACAATTAAAAATGAACGGAATATAGTCCACAGGACATAGCCTAATGGTAAATGACTTGTCTGCATTAAAAAGACAGTTGGACTTTAAGTTGGCGTGTGGAGGTTTGAACCCTGTAAAGGAGGACTTCTTTTAGTTTCTTGTTATAATAACCAACCCATGACTTTGAGTCACTAGGTTACCTTATTAATATCTTCACTCATCCCGTAGGACAGAGACCATTGTGATTAGGGTTTAACCATAAAAATTATCACTAGGTTACAGTGTCGTAACCATAAATTTTTTCCAGTGGGGTAATCAGACTCTGAAACTATATTTTTTTAATCAAAAATTTGTTCCAGTGGAGTCACTGGAGCTTAAAATTACATTTTTTCCCGATAAAATGATATTTTTAACATCAAAACTACATTGTTTTAATAATAAAAAAATTCCGGATCTCAATGGGGTCACGTGACCCACCCTGATATACATACCTCCGCCCCTGCTAGGTTACCTGATTAACATCTTCACTCATCCCGTAGGACAGAGACCATTGTGATTAGGGTTGTTAGGAAAACACTAGTTTAACGCAGCGGAATTTAAAATTTGATTTCCTTTTCTAGATCGTTCTTCGTTTAATGCAATAAACACGTTAAGTAGTTTGACGGTTATACCTCAGATGATCTATAAGATCGTCGCTTTGACTGCCAACGGAGAGTAGTTCAATGCGCAAGCCGTCCACGCGTCCGGCCTCTATCGCTAATCCACACGAACCCCTCGCCGGAATCCTCCTTGGGTTGCTATCGGAAAAAACTCCGGTTGCTAGACCGGACCTTTTCTTCCCTCACAAACTCACTATGGATAGCTCTCTATTTTACACAAGAACTATGAGCTCTTTGCAATTGTGTTGTCTGAAAGAGCTTGACACCCACCTCCTATATATAGTGGTTGGGGCGCCCATATGGTGTGGAGGAGAAAGAAAACATTTTTCCAATAAAATAAAGAAAATCTCCTAGATTGATTTATCTCTTTAATTATAATTTATTTTGCCAATATCTTATATTGATTATAATTATCTTATTACCATAAATCTATTTTTTTCAAAATCAATTAATATCTTATATTAATATTATGGCAATCTTATTAATTAAAGTCTGTGATCCAAGTATATCTCATACACTCAATTGTGGCGCTTCCATATGCCAATTAATTGGCTTCCTAATATTCTTTAATTAATATAATTTATATATATAATTAATATCTTGTATTTTATTTATTCATAATAAATAAATACCATCATATTAATTTACCACTATAACTTTTATAGTCTAGAGATAAACTTTCCTTATTTGGTTATCAACTATAACCGCATTTTAATCCGACTCGATGTTCATATGTGTGTGACCCGATAGGCTTCCGAGTATGTTGGCCGTAGACACAAAGTGCAATTTACTAAAATGCCCTTCACACCTAACGATCACAGGATAGCGTCTAGCAACACACCGTGACCCCCAATTATCGGAAGAGTCAAAAGCAATGACTACTACCTTTCATGTGAAGCAGTTACCGTGTAACTTACAATCCTATCGCTGTAATAATATCCATACGATCGTATCTCGAGTGTCAATACATTGACGATCGTATCTTATAATTAATCTGGGTATCATGCTCTCTCGGAATAACACATTTACTCCCACTTTGCAAAGATTCTCGAGAGCTAGACATTCCTTATAAGAAGGCCATTTCGGATATTCGATCTCAATCACGGATATACGCGATTCCCGGACGACCAATCATGTATACTCCGCGATGCTTCAATATCATACCCAATCACTACCGCATGATCGCCCGTGGTTGGGAGAAATCTCAATAGTGTCAAAGCATGACAATCCACACCGTGATGCCATGAAGACTCGGTCAAAAGGATAATTACACAACCGCCACATAGTGTGACACTTAATGTAAGTGGGTCGGTCTAACGTCACGCGTTCTCTAATACACGCCCACGTCATACCCAAGTGTCCCTACACTTCGATAGACGATATCTATCTCTATCTTCTAAAAGATAGAAGACATCCAATACGTCTTTAGTCGATTATACTATCAATGTCCCATTTGATAATATATAAGACTAGAGACATTTAAGTACCAACCTTGTTATAGTGATTAGAGATCTCATCAACCATAATCACTATCATGGTTTCTCTATCACAGATCGATACTAGGGACGTTACTATATATATGCAACAAATAATATGAAGACAAACAATATATAATAACATAAGTGCTTTTATTAATCATAATAAAGTTATTACATGAACTAAATAGATTGTAAATAACCCGATCCGGTCGGATCCGATCCAACCCGATTGGGTTTAGGACACCTTTCCAACAAGGGTTTAGCCATAAAAATTAACATAATACCGATCCAACCCGATTGGGTTTAGGACACCTTTCCAACAAGGGTTTAGCCATAAAAATTAACATAATATTGAGTAGTAAGAAACTTCCCCAACGGCCAACAACTCACGACGTGGGTGGGTGTGTGTTTTTTTTGTTTTTTTGGTTTGGGTGCTATATTGTAGAAGTAATTTAGACAAATGGTTCAATGACAGCACTTTCTCTGCTTTATTTCTCATATGAACAAGGATTTAAATAGCCAAAGAAAACAACAAATAACATAATCGAAATAATGGAAATAATCATGGCTCAACTACATCCTAAATAATAGGAGAGTGGGCAACTATCCCTAAAGAATCGGTAAACTCCAACAAAAAAATTTGCAGAGACTAAGTCAGACATATATAAAGTGTATGTATACGAGTATATCCGTATATATCACAAAAGAAGAAATAAAAAAATAAAAAGGCTTTATTTATACATATCCTCCTTGTAATTACGTCCTCATTGCTCCAAAACATTCGTCAAGCTGTTTGTTTTGAAAAATACATCACTTTCTTCCAAACAAAAAACTAATTGTTCATTGTTTTCTTCCCACCAGCACAACCTCTCTTCATTTAAAGAAGCCATTTCTAAAAGACGTACGACTTATATATATATATATACATCCTTTATTATATATTTATTTATATTATTGATCCCCAAAAAAATAAAAATAAAACATCTTCATCATCACTCTCCCTTTTGTAATTGTTTTTCTTGAATTCTCAGCCTCTGTTTCTTTCTCTTCCTCTATATATATACATATACATATATACACCTTAAGGTTTAATTCTACACTACTTTAAATATATTATCAGATAATTTTTCTGGTTTTAATTAATTATAACAGAGAAAAGTTGTTTTTTTCTTGAGAAAATGGGGATTTTGAGAGATGAAGGTGTAGTATATAAGGCGGTGGATGATGTTGATATTGGACCTGGTAGCTCCGAGGTGTATCTCCGCGCCGACGTTAAAGGTGTGCATCATTTTTTTTCGTCTTTATTTTGAGCCGTGCGCCGCCTGTGCATGCTTATATATATATATATATATATATATATATATATATATATATATATATATACTATCTACGTCATAAGATTTAAATCCGTTTAGCCCTTTTGAATTTGTTTCATAATATAAGTACATTTAGAATACCGATAGAGCATTTATTACTTTTTTTCTTCCTTTCATTTATCCCTAATTTATTATACATTCACATACTTTACAACAATTACATTAATGATGTCAAAGAGTATTCTAGACTTTTACCATCAAAACTAATGACACTTGAACACTTTTTGGATCTATGTGAAAAATGGAGATAGATAATATTATTCAAGGTGTTTCTCTCGTAGCCAACGAGACATTGGCCAATGCTGAGGCACACAAGGATCAAGAGGTCCTGGCTCCTGGGCAAGGACGGAAGTACCTGAAAGTACATTTGAGGATTAGTCTCAATCAATTGTTTGAAAAATATTTTAGAAAATAAAAAAGTCAATAGATAATATTACAATTATTATAGAAACGTTATATCAAATGGATACATCATTTTATCATCGTTACTCAAAAGAATGATTTTATTTTTCTCCATGCAACTAGTAGTTGCATTATAAAAAAAATGATAGTAATACTTACTAACACAATTGAATCATAATGGATAATACAATTACATTATTGATTATCATAGGGTTACATCATTTTCAAATGTGAAAAAAATCGTATTGTATCAATCGTTGTGGTTGAATTGTTGTGTTAGCAGCATTGCTTATAAGGAAAATCTTGAGGTAATACATCCGTACATTACAAATATCTTTATTATTTTTATAATAAAAGACACATGTTTTATAATGTAAATCAATTTCTTTTTTTAGGGTAATATAAATCATTTAAGTCTCTAGTGTTTTACAAATGAAAATGAAAGTATCCGTACGATACGAATGTATTACCTAAAAAAAATTCTTGCATTGTGAAGTGTGTGCACAAATTATTTCTAGAAGGAAAAAAAATTTAAATAAATTATTGTCTCTCTTCACTCTGTAACTGTTACACAACAGGATCTCTTAGATTCCCTGAAACTTTTCTGACATTTCATGACACAACAAATTTAATAAAGGAAACTTGAAAATGTAGGAAATTTATTGTGTAGAATGTCTCTACACACTGCAAGAAAGGCACCGCAGTGTGTGATATCATCTGAGACTAAATGATTTTATTATTATGTATTTAAATTGTATGGTTCTGTTCGTTTCAACCTTCACTTCACCACAAAATAACTTCCCGAAAATGTATGCTTTCCTCAAAAAAAAAAAAAAAAAATTTGTATGCTTAAAAGATAAACATTTGGAATGTATGCTCCAAAAGCATTTCGTAAAGATCCTGTAGCGTATAAGTAGCCTTTGCATCGACGCGAAATGTTTTTAAATCATATTTTTCAAGCGTTTTACTTTTGACGGGAACATAATTTTTCAAAACACAACTTTTTAAGAAGCGTGTTAATTAAAACTTTCTTATAGATTAATACTTCCTTTCTTACCACTTAACAAGCGTGTTAATTACTTTTACACAATTTCATTCCAACTTCAACCATTCTGAGTAAAAGACAATATAATCTTTTTTTTTTTTTTTGACGTTTAGTACAAAAAAATAATAACTAAATATGACAATTTATTATTCTGGTAGGAAAATGAGGTCCCAAAGTAACCAAAATATATAAACAACAATTTTCTCAATGCCAAGTATAAAGGTGTATGGTTATATATAGCTTTCTTTCTTTAATTCTCTCTCTTTAAAACCTTACCCATAAAATTATTGAAATGGATCACAATATCATATAGAATTTGTGTATGGAAGAAGTACATTGAGAATTTGAGATATCAATAAATAAATAAAAAAAAGTACATCGAAATCAATTATATTTAATATATTAAATTGTCAATTTTTTAATACAAAAATTAGACTTTTGGAATAATTTGTAATTTCGGTTTTTGCAAAGTTTCTTTATTTTAATTAGTCAATTTGTTGATGTTTTATATTATATATATATTATTACAGCACCTAGGATGGCTGGACTATTGGTCAAAGTGTTTGCTTGGTTTTTAGAGACGAGGGTGCTTGGAGCTATCATGTTGCACTTTTTAAAGAAAAATAATCTTATTCACAAGGTACGTACGTTGTCGTTTTATTGAGTTAAGATAAATAGTGACATTTTTTAAATGACAGAAAGGAGTATATACGTATTTCTTGTATATATAAATTCATATATATGTAATTCAGATCGTACACGTGCTATAAATATTCTAGTAGTACAACCTAATGATTAAACTATTAATTATAATGCCATTAATGTGTCATCTATTGATTATTTAATAACTTATGATACTTATATTGTTTTTAAATAACAACAGTTTCCTACATGTTTTGTGGGTGTGTGTGTGTATATATATATATAGGGGATATGTATGTTCAATTCATGGACTTGTATACTTTATCCCTCCTGGAAATATTTGGGGTTCTTATGATCACACACCCCCCACCACAATTCAATATCATAAAGGGAGGTGGATGAGACAATGATATACTAACCATAAAGAGTTGGAAATGAATTCTATGAAGGTGGGTGGGGTGGGGTACGGTGGGGTGGGGTGGGGTGGTGACTATTTATAAATAAGGTATGAGCTTTTGTAAGCATGGCAATGACAATACCATTTCCCCTTATTAGAAACCTCTTCTAAGATTTTTTAACATTTAGAATTCTATCTTTATAATTTTTTTATACATAATTTCACATACATTTATGAAGGTTTCCATACATTTTCTATGATATATAATGATACTAAAAAAATTAACATTTAAAATCAATATGAAATTGGGTACATAAAAAATCACATTCTCTTCTTGGAGAAAAAAAAACATCACATTCATGTCAAGATTATTGTAAGGCCAACAAACTCCGGGTGTATCAGCGCTAAGTGAGTCATAAATGATCCGATTAACATTTAAAATCAATATGAAATTGGGTATACAAACATCACTCAAATGCCGGGTCTGATAGCGCTAAATAAGTCATAAAAGATCCGGTTAACTGCTTAGACAGTCGTTCTCACTTAGTCTAAAAAGCCTAACCCGAGTTGACAAGACATTTTATGTCTCACATGGAGGTAATATGTCTCCCCCTCCCCTTATAAGGAAGCTGCGTTTCCCCAACATTTCTGTTGGTCCCTTGAAAAGGCTTTGGTTAAGTTTAGAAAGGGGGGGGTGAATAAACTTAACACTTAAAACTTTTGGAGTTAACAAACTCATCAACTTCAACGACCTGCGATACTTGATGAGTCTGGCGATACCTCGATAAGCTTCTTTGATACACAATAGTCTACTGATGGTTGAGTTTACTGAATTTGTGCAGCGGATTTATATCAAAAATTAAGCCTTATTACTTGTTGTTAAATATGATACTAAGTATTGGATACTCAGTAGTGTGAGTGTGTGATTTCAGTTGCTAGATTCAGTAGGTTGATGTGTATGGTAAACTAAATGCAGAATGTAAGTGCAGAAAGTAAGTAGGCAGATTTTATAGTGGTTCCGTATGGTGTAATCCTGTCACCCACTCTTCTCCTTGTGATGTTGGAGGTAATTCACTGAGATCTTTGATGTAGCCACATTACAAAGATTCCTAAGTTGCTTGTCCTTCACCAATAACTATGGCTTCATTAAACACACTTGGAAGGTAGGATTGCTTTGCTCCAAAGTCTTCCACTCCCTTGAAGGGTAGGATTGCCTCTTCACCACTCCACCACAAACAACGATCTTTCACACCCAACGGATGCCTCACTGTCTTCAAGAGTTCTTTATAAAGTAAAGAATGAATCAAGTAAATGATTCAATTGCAAACGACTTGATTAGGATGATATAATCGGCCTGTCTTTCAAACTTGATGTAGCTTGAATCTGAGAATACACTTGATGATTTTCTCCTGGATCGATGGTTAAGCTCAATAGGTTGCCTGTTCTTGCACTCAATTTATCTCTTATAATTCTTTCTTAAAATTTATCAATGATGGAGGTCAAGTTAAATTATTAACTCGAGACCTACTAACCCACTAGCAGAACTAGGTTCAATTGTAGTATAGCCAGAGGCAGTCGAGGTCGATCCCACAGAGACTCGGCACAAATAAAACACAACTTACTTTATCGGACTTAAATTGAAAGGGCGGTCTACGACCAACTAAATCTTTGTAAATAAAATAATCAACCACAAGACACAAAATACCACAAAGACAAATCAAAGACTACTAAAACACGGATAATACGGTTGATATTATCTAGACAAATAGTATTGATTACGCTAGTAGATCATAACTCCCCATGTGAATTAGGTTGATAACGAGACAAAACAAACGTTCAAGATTAATTATTATGACTACGGGAGTCATCCCCAAGGTAGATTTAGCTCGGTTAGGCCATCTAAATCATCGTGCCTCCATTACGTGACTTCGCTTTTTAATGCCTCCATCTCATATAACTTCCGACACAATTATGTAACTAGGGATGCCGGTATAAACCGTAACCTCATCTAAGCAACATTCCTATGGTTAGCGCGTACTTCTTAGATGCCGATTCAATCTATATCCTAAGTAACAATCACTTTTTGAGTTTCATGTTAAATTATGATGACGAATAATTAAGTTGATCGTGTTTAATTGCTCGTTTAAATTCCAAATCGAGAATCCGGACTTAATCCACAATGTACGAACATAAAGAAAAGAAAAGAAAACTAAAACTTAAATTGCATAAATTGTTTTGTGTTGTAGTGGTGTGTCTTCTCAATTTCGTAGCTGCTGTTTATATAGGAGTTGTAGCCGACATAGGGAGAATCGAGTAAGATTGACACGCATTTATCACCTTAGGCTTGGGTGACCGAACCACACGCCTCGGTCGATCGAATGGAATGGCATATTTCGGTCGACCGAGCCACCTTCTCTACGCGCTTTCAATTTGGCTCCGTCTCGACTTGTTCCCCACTTCACTCGCTTGTCCGATCTCGATTAATCTTTTCTTCAATGCTCCGATTTTCTTCTCTTTTATCTTGAGATCTCCTGATTGTGTGATAATTATCTTCCCGATTTATCATGATCCGCAAAATCGATTTTATCACACAATTAATTGCTCTTTTATAATAAAACACTAAATACCAATTATCAATTAATAATCACTTATCATTAAATAATAACTATAAACACGTGATTAAATATGAAATATATATAATTGACTCCGATTTAAGGTTATAATTGATGACATAAATAGGTATATTTTAACCGTCATCAATCAATCATCATCTTTTTCTGAGTTGGAAGTCCTCTATTTATAGGTAGGATGGCATGTGACTTGTATTTGAAATTCAAATATAGCCGTTCACTGTTTTTGTCCCATTTGACATGCTTTCATCACTATTCATAGGATCGACAATCGCTGTAAATTCCTTTTTGACAATCGATCTGTCTACCCTTTGACTTATAACCATTGGATAAAGTCCTGAATCATCCAAACGTCCTTTTAATCTCAACCACTGATTTGTTTGATAAGTCAAAGGTTGTTAGCTGTCATTTCCCATGTAATCTTCCAATGTAATCTTGAATTAATCGAGGTATTATATCAAAGAGTTCATCGATCTGTTTTAATACCAATCGATCTCTAATGAAACGACAATTTGTTTGTGTGTCAAATACAATGCAACTGATTTCTTTTATCTAACTTTTATTTGTGAAGTTAGATTACACCTTTTTAATTATAACCAAGTTCCAATTATCATCCAACTTATGGAACTTAGACCTTCTACATAAGGTATATGTAATCAGTTTAGGGCATCACAGACTTGCCTAAATTCTGATTGCATATCCTTGACTTTAATCACTAAGTTTGATCCCTTAGCCTTCATTAACTGAGTTTGAGCCTCACCTTCGATCTTTCAAGAGTTCCGAAAAGTCTACCGACCTAACTACCTCATCGACCTGACTAGCTAGTCTGTTGAACCAAGTCACCGACCTTTCTGATGCTTGTTTGATCAAACCTAGTCAAAGATCAAACTCTAATAAACCTATACATTTGATCTAGACATCTTTTTGCCTTTGCACTATAACAGTTAGTCTGGCACTCATGACTAAAACTTAGAAATAAGTCCAACAATTTCCCCTTTTTTGGTGATGATGCCACTACCCTCACCTAACAGCAAAGCAAAAAGATTGAAACAAAAACAGAACAAATTTCAGTCATCTTTCATTATAAACAATTGTTCACATTATTACAGTCTAGATACAGCAAGGATAAAACAGATTAAGTATGCCGATCTACTGTCTTCTTTCTCTTTCCTGTCTAGCCTTCTCCACTTGTTCTTGGTAGGCTCTGATTTCTTCTATCATATCCCTCATCCATTCATTTTCAATCAGGGTAAAATCAATGTAGGGATTTACTTCTTTCCACCACTTCCATGCTTCAGGCAGGAGGAGATTGATTTGATTCACTCTGAATCCAAACTTCATGTACAGTTCCTTGAATTCATCAAGTGAGTCGTTTGCTTTTGTGATAGGCAAAATCCTATCACCTCTGCCACTTCTTCCACCTCTTCCACCTCTGTAAGTTGCCCTTAAGGCTTTAACTCTTGCTTCCCAAAACTTCAATCCCAAGAAAGAGTCTAAACCTTCATGAAATCCCTTGTCATGATAAGGTTTCCTTCTGTTATAGTACTCATTCTTGTATTGTTTAAGGAGATCATCAGTAAGTTGAACTCTACCAGGTGCAGGTTCCCTGAATGCATTTATCTTATTCTCTCATTTCTTCTTGGAAAAAATCCTTGCAGCCTCTTTTGCTACTCTGCTTTGTTTGGCCTCTTCCCCTTAGTGACATCATCAACAAAAGCGGGACAAGATAGACCATGAACACTCTCCTGTGTGATAATCAGATTACTCAGTTGTCCTTCCATAATCTCAGTTCTTGTATCAATTGCAGTAATCCTTGATTGCAAAGTCTGCTCCAGTAGATTGATCCTCTCAGTAACTTTAGGATCCAATCCAGCAGGTTGAGATGTTCCAGCAGCCTCAGCAGGCTTGGGTGTTTCAGCAAGTTTGTCAAGTTTCTGATGGATGGATATGAATTGGTCTTTCAAAAACTTGTCTTTCAGTGAATTCTCTTGCTTGATTCCTTTCACTTCCATTGCAAGATCAGCAAGAGCATACTGATTTGAGGTAATATTGGAGGCAACTGTTTCTGTAGTCCTCCCTCTATTTTCCACCAAATTGATCAAATCATCAAACCTCTGCTCTTGCCTGTCCAGTTGAGTTCTTAGATTTGCAATATCATTTCTGACAATCCTCAACTCTTCCAGGACATGTGCTGGTACTCCACCATCCATTTCTCCAGCAGCTCTATCAGCAGGCTCCTCAACATTATATTATGGCCTCTGATTGCTCACAACCATTGCCCAACTCCTATCTAGTCCACCAGGATTAGGGCCTTGATATTCTTCCAAGATAGGATCAAGAGCTGGTTCTTCAAAAATAGGTACAAATGCCTGTGGGGGATCAATATCAACATTTTCTTCTTCAGGCATTTGGAACTCCTCATCACTAAAGTCATAGTCCAAAGAAATTGCTCATCCTCATTAACGGCTGATCTGTGACCATCTTTCCTATAGTGGTCTTGACTCCAAAGAGGGCTCCACTACAAACAGACCTCTTCAACAACAGGGGTTTCTCCAAACCCAAAGTTTGTTCCAACCTTTGTCCAGTCTTTGTTTGAGACTCAAGCACTGCACTCTCTGTTCCAACCTTTGTGCATGTCTTTGTTTGTGGCCCACAGAACTGTACCTCCTCTTCAATCTGTTGGATTTGGTGCAATGAATGCCACAACAACTTGATCGTGGAGAATGTCCATGTTTTCTGTTGAAATTCTCCCATATCAGTGATTCTCCTTAGCAAATTTGCAGTTTTGGTTAAGACAGCCTCAGTGTCAATCCAGTCTTGATATTGAATTGATTCCTCTGAACTGGCACTAGGTTCACTGATATCAGTAACTCTTTCATCATCCAAATCTTCAGCTTGCTAGTCCTCAGGTTGATCAGTAGGTTCAACCACAAATAAATCATCAATCTCACCAACCATTCTATTTGCACCACCATCTATTCCATCATTGATTTGTGCCTCAATATCATCTATGGTGAGATTGTCCTCATCCTCATTCATCTGTCCAGTTTTCTCTCTCTCAGTGGACTCGCCCAAAGACCATGATCGCTTTACTCTTGGTTCAATAAACATGGCACTTCCACCGACTTCTCTGGACCGGAGGGTGATTATCATCGAATCGATGATGAAGAGTCATCATCACCACCTCTTGATCCTCGAACTTGATACCTCCTCTTTACGTGTTCATCAAACAAATCCATCACCTTGATTGTAACAAAGAGGTATCAATCGAGATCCAAAGAAACTCTCCACTCCAAATTTCTCAAAACCCATTCTTCAAAGTCTCATCATAGGTTCTGCAGTTGGGTTTTGCCTCTTATAGAATCCAAACTTCCACTGAAGTAATCACCACCAAAGAGGAGTTTTGGATCAACATACCTCTCTTTCCTCTTCTTCTCATGTTTTTCATAGGGCAAGAATGATCCTTTGGGAGTCATTGCGATGCACTTTGTCGACCTCCAAAAGTCTCAACAAGTAGATTCAATGTTTCTTCTACAGATGCCTCAAGGCCGATGAGGTTGCTCAAAGTTGGATATTACTTCCTACTACCTCCATCTATACCACACTTGGTTCCCCGACTTATATGCTCATCAAGTAGGGTTAGCAAACAGACGCTCTTCCCCGAACTATTGCGGGATTTGCGGGGTCTTGAACATGTGTTTCCATCTCCACAAAGCAGTGTAGTCTCGGTGATTTGTTGTGGTTCTTTATGCATTCTTCAAGAGTCTCTCAAGGCAGCGGCAGATCATGTGTTCCTTCAATGTTGCTGCTCAAAGAATGTACTGTTCACTTTCAAAGAGGCTCAGCAGCCTTAGTAGGTGGGGATTCAACAACATCAACAACAGGTTCAATCTCAGTAGTCTGCTGTGACTCTTCAGCAGGTTGCTCAACAACAACCTCTGCTTCCTCATTAGGCTTGATGATAGTCAAGGGCTCAGCCTCAATAGCCTCTTCTTCTTCTTCTACATCACCTTCTTCTTCTTGTGCCCTTAGAGCCTCTAAGTTTTTCAATTGTTTTCCCTTTCCATGTTTCTTTTTGTGAATAACTTCTTTCATTCTTTTGGAAAGCGGCTCATCATCAATTTCAACCACAGTAGACTTCCTCTTTCTACTGGCTTCTTTCTGTTGTTCCTTCAAAATCTCAACAATAGTTTTTCTAGCAAATGGCACAGTCGATAATCTCAACTTCAATGGACCTCGTGAGACTCAAGAATCATGTCTTTGTTTGCTTCCTTGTTCTCTTAGGTTTTAACATCTCAGTTATCTTCTTTGTGTCTGCAGCCTTTCTCTTCTCAGTAGACTTCTTTGGTGCAGCAGGTTTGACAGATTTCTTAACAGTTTGCTTGACCTGCTCACCACCAGTATCACCATCATCTCCATCACTATCATTATCAGCAGCCTCTGCAACATCTTCTTCATCATCATCCAGACCAGGGATGGCATAATCAATCTCTTTCTTGTATCTGGACTGATTAATCTTCTCAGGTGCAACATCAGGAATCTCCAGATGATTGAGCAGGGTATGAATCATTAACCCTAAGGGCAAGGCCTTGGATTTCCTTTTCCCTTCTCTTTCCTCCTTGGCTACTTTCTTCATATAGTGGATAAAGTATCCAGCCCAATCAAATTTCATACTCCTGCAGATAATCATCATCAGCTCTATCTTGGGTCCTAATAGAGTATCCATACTCCCAACCAGCCCTAATATATTCTTTGCAATGAGTTTGCTCAGCAGGTTGTACTCATTCCCAATGTGTCTACAATTGATGCCTGGAATTGATTTGGTGTCTTTATTGGTCTTGATCTTATCAACAAAATCCATCTTGGACAATCCCATTTCCTCAGGATTTGTTGGACCATCTATTACTTCTTCAAAACCAAAAACTTCCCTCAGCAAACTTGAGGAAACTTCTATTTCTTGTGCATTCACAACTGTTTTTAATGCTTCAGTTCCTTCCTTTACCTGAATATTCTTCCAAAAACTGACAACGTTTGTATATGAGTTTGTTTCCAATCTTATGTTCAGTACATTCTCCAATCCTGCATATCTTCTTATTCTTCAACCAATGTTGATAGCTAATTCTGTTTTATTAGCATCAACAACAAAACCTCTCACACTTTGGCTTGATTTGATTTGAACATCAATCTTTTCCGCCATTGTTAAAAGAAAAAGATGAAGAAGAAAGCTTTGTAAATCTGTGTTCACACAGTGTAAAAACAGATATATAAACAGATTTGCAGTAGAGTGTCTTATGTGTAATAGGTCTGTATATATAGACAGGGAGTGGTTGTAACTGTCAGTGCACGTACATCCACATTAACCATGATTAATCTGAGTGAATATTAGCTTGAGTTGGGTTGAACGCACATAGTCGGGCAGAGTGTTGTATACCCAACAATCTCCCCCCCAGCACCTGCTACCCACTCAACCGTGATTTACCACAGAATGCTGTTGCCGGGATTCAAACCCATGACCTGCTCTGCTACCAGTTTTTAGGATCAAGCGCTTACCGTTGTACTAAAACCAATTGGTGTTAGTAAATGTGCTACTTTATTTCCTTATACCACACCTTCACAGCGCCATGGGTTGAACGCACATAGTCGGGCAGAGTGCTGTATACCCAACAATTTCCAATGTGGGATATCACATCTTGGGGGTGATTCCCCCACATTTCCAATGTGGGATGTGCTTCCCCAGTTTTCCAGTGTGAGATATCACATCTTGGGGGCAATTCCCCACATGTTCAACGTGGGATATCACATCTTGGGGGTGTCCTCGTCAGGATTTGTCCCAGACTCGTTCCTATGGCGAGGAATCTAAAGAAAATATGGGATACACATTTTCAATGTAGGATATCACATCTTGGGAGCGTCCTTGCCAGGATTTGTCCCAGACTCGTCCCTATGACGATCGAGGAATCTTGAGTGTGGTCCTCAACCGTCTTTCACGGTGTGGCACTTAGTCGTCAAGATTTGTCCCAGACTCGTCCCTATAACGAGGAATCTAGAGGTGGCATGTTCCCGTATGGTATACCAATTGTAACTCCGTGCCAAGATTTGTCCCGAACTTGTCCTTATAACGAGGAATCTAAAACTGGCCTAGTCCCGTATGGTATACCAATTGTAACGCCCCCAAACCAGGATTTGACCTAGACCCGTCCCTATGACGAGGAATCTAGAGGTGGACTCGTCCCTAGAACGAGGAATCTAGATGTGGCCTAGTCCCGTATGGTATACCAATTGTAACGCCCTCAAACCACGATTTGTCTTAGACTCGTCCCTATGACGAGCAATCTAGAGGTGGCCACCGTCTCTCATGGTGTGGCACTTAGTCTCGTATGGTATACCAATTGTAACATCCTCAAACCCCCAGATGTTAGGTAACGCCCCAAAACCAGGATTTGTCTTAGACCTGTCCCTATGATGAGAAATCTAGAGGTGGCCACCGTCTTCTATGGTGTGACACTTAGTCTCGTATTGTATACTAATTGTAACACCCCCAAACTCTAGGACTAGGTAACGCCCTCAACCCCAGGTCTGGTAGTGCTGAGTGAGTCATAAAGAATTCAGTTAATTGCTTAAACCGTCGTTACCTCTTGATCTAAAATAACCAACCTGAGTTGACAAGAGCATTCTATATCTCACATTTATAAGGAGATAATACTTCCCCCACATTTCCAACATGGAATATCACAATTATAGGTGCAAAATGTGGGATATCACAATGATAGGTGTAAAGTCAAATGTAGTTAATACGTAAATTCAATATAATATTTCAAGTCAATTTAATTCAACTTACCCATTTCTTGGCTAAGAGGCGAGGCATTTGGGAATTCAACGACTAGAGGTGGAAGTGATTGTTTGGCGTCGTTCACGCCTCCGACGGCCAATAGAGATCTCTTACGCCTCAGCAAGCTTTGATCGCACGCGATTGTTTGACCATTTTATCCAAACTTCTTGATTTCTTTTTTATTTATTCGGCGTGTGCAAGCGATGTCCCAAGATCTTTTAAATGAAACGTCTATTTGACAGATTATTTCTAGGACATCTTGGGGTTCTCGCCGACGACGTTTTTGGCCATTGTTTTGGCGGATATTAATTAATAAAGTGTCCGATCATTTTATTTATTATATATTTATCTATATATAATCTACTCGTTCACGTCAATTTTATTTCATGGCTCCTTCCTTAATCCCGTAGAAGGACCCACTATTTTTCATCTGGGGCTCACTTTCAAATATAATTAATGCTTAATAGTGGTAACTAAATAATAGTCATTGAAAAATAGTTGTAACCACTAAAAAAAAAAAAAAATAGGTGTAACCAATAATTATAGACCACCGAAAGTAAAGCATTGATATCTAGTTTACATGATTCAACCATATTCAATAATTTAACATGTGAAAATATCTCGTTGCTCTTTAATTTCCTACCGTTTTTAATGATTTCATTCACATGTTTCATTTTTCATTATTGGAAAAAATATTGCATTTCTCCACTATTTTTTCACCTCCCTTCAAATTTTTTATTACAAAAACAAGAAAGTCCGATAAACAATGATGCAAATAATAATAATAATAATAATAATAATAAATTAAAACGATGAATAGAAAACTTAAATATAAATTATCTAAAGATTAAGATAATTTATGATTAAAAATTAAATTTTTTTGGAACACAATTAAAAATTAATTAAATAAATGATTCATGGGATACATGATTAACAGTTCTGTGTATATATATATATATATATATATATATATATATATATATATATATATATATATATATATATAATATATATATATATATATATATATATATCCGCAAAACTTTATTAATCAACATCCGCCAAAAAAACGGCTAAAACGTCACCAGTGGCGAGGTGCCCCAAGATGTCATAACAGTAACTGTCAAAGCATGTCTAGATAAAAGATGCGTCGGGACATTCCCCACACGCCGAACAAATGAAAAAGAAACCTATAAAAAACTAGGTAAGAGGGCCAAGCAGTCCTGCAATAAACAGTCATGAGCCGACGAAGACGCGAAACACACGTCAAAACTATCACTCTCCACCTCTCGTTGCTGAATCCCTAAGTGCCTCGCCTCCTCCAGAGCCAAGGAGATAGCCTTAAATTCCATATATTCCACCGGATCCCCTGGATCAAAATGATACGTGAAGGAGTGAAGAACGCCCCATGAGAGTCCTGGAAAATAACTCCAACACCTGCTCCGACCTCGGTAACTGACGCATCCACATTGCCCTTTATAACCCCCTCCGAAGGCCACTTCTCTATATAGTTATCTCTATCATCGTTGAATATATTTTTTATAATGTCATCTATATGATATTTTTTATATTGTTAGAATTTTTTTTATTATAGTTTTATTTTTATAACGCACATGTCACATGATATTGTTTCATGTCAAGCCTGTGGAGGTTTGCAAAACAAATTAATATGGCGTTTAATGATACTAAAAGTTAAAAACTTTCAAACTTAGAATAAGTATGTGCATAGCCACATAAAAATATTTTATTTGTGTCGGTACGTAGTGAAAGTCTTGCCTCTGAGTTAAGTATGAGAATTCAATCTCCTGGATCGACTACTCTCGTTGAAAAATAACATTCGATTTACAAAATAAATTACGAGACATATATAACATTCGATTTATGTCCTCTGTAAAGCTTTAGTTAGAGAAAATGAGGGCCCTTTGGGTTTGTTTTGTGACCATCCTATCATATTATATCGACAATATAATGCTTTATTTTTGTTCCAATGACATATTTTGTAATGGAGTTGTTAAAAACACAGCATCAAATCTGCTTTTGATGCATCACACCAACGGTAGATCTTTTGAAATTCAAAATTAAAGCTAAGCATTCGGCTTTACAGAGTTCAAATGTTCATTTTCAACTTTTGTAAAGTCTACTCTAACCTAACCGGAAGTGTGGAGCACGGTAGATTAATTCGATGTTGTGCTTTTAACGATGCTCCTTTCGCAATTATCATACATGGCTAATTATGACATGGTGTCTCCGATGATGATGCGGAGTCACCTTTATTCACATAAAAGCCATATAGCTTTTAACCGATTTTCTTGATGTCTCCGCATCATGTGAAGACGCCATTTCTGGCTTTTACGTGATTAATTTTCAGTGTCTCTGCCATCATGTGAAAACGCCACGTAAAAATTAGCCAGCATACATAGCAGTCTCTCTCTCTATTTTCGCTGACATAATTAATTAATTTGAATTTTGCAGCTAGTCTCCTTTGCAGATTTGCAAGAATCACCTCTTTATGTGCCTTTGCACCCTTATGAAGGTTTTTATATAATTACTACTATTTTATATCTTTTATATACTGCATTCATTTCACCAATTAAATGACTTGATAAGTATTCTAAAAAATACCCGTCGAGGGTTCGATTCTTCATAAAAGATCGAATAAACCTGGTTTCCGAGCGGCTCCAACGTGTTAAATTATCTGGGGCGGTAACTTATAAATGTGTTAAAATGTGGACTAATCTGTATATAATATATGTAACAGGTCCTGAAGAAAAAATGGACTCTGAAGTGTCTCCAATTGAACAAGTTCAAAAGGCTGCAGATTGCCTTCATCATTCTGATGATCAATATATGAACAAAATTACAAATGTAGCCTTTCCCTTTCGTCGGTGGACCGTCATGGATTATTCTAAAGCGTATAAATCGAAAAATGTCACCCCTCTAACGGTATACGTAGACGTTAATTACAACTTAATTACTCTGTTATTGAACTTTGGTTTGGCGTGTTTAAATATGTATTCGGTTCGTTTATGTAATACGAATTGAATCCGGCCTCTTAATTTGCATCAGGTTGCTGAACAACTTATAGCTGCTATACATGATTCAGTTAGGCCACCTTTGGATATGTCCTTTTTTATCAACTTTGATAGAGAAAATATACTACAACAAGCAACCGAGTCGTCTCTCAGATACGAACGAGGTTCGTTTAGGTTCGTAGATTGTTTTAGTTAATAACGATAATACGTATTCATGTTCGTATTGTGCATTTGTTACAACAGGACAACCGATAAGTGTGTTAGATGGAGTTCCTATTGCCATCAAAGACGAAATCGATTGCTTGCCATATCCGACTACGGGTGCGTGTTATAAGTTCGAGTTTTCGTATGATTTGAATTTGAAATATTGAATTTTATTAAATTGTGTTGTTAGGAGGTACAAAATGGTTGAATAAAGTAAGATCGTGTAAACAAGATGCATGTTGTGTCACGCGCTTAAGGTTATGCGGCGCGATAATAATCGGGAAAACGAACATGCATGAACTTGGGGCTGGCACCAGTGGGATAAATCCTCATTATGGGTAATTAATTACTGTTTTGTCCTTGTTTGTCATCTGTTAGTTACTGTTCAAGTCCACGTGTTCAGTTTCTATTGGTGTACGTGCATTCTAGGACGACCCGCAACCCGTATAATGCCGGTAGAATAACCGGTGGTTCTTCGAGTGGATCTGCTGCGGTTGTCTGTGCTGGATTATGCCCGGTTGCTCTCGGAGTTGACGGCGGAGGTAAAAAATTTTAAAAAATTGGACTTTAATATTTTTAATTGTTTATAAGTATGCAGTGATACGATGTTTGTGACAATATCATATTACAGGATCGGTTAGAATGCCGGCTGCTTTATGTGGTGTTGTTGGTTTGAAGCCGACTTTTGGTCGTATACCGCACACCGGGTACGTATATTTTTGTTGTATGTTAATCGAAAACCTAGCTAGCTCGAGGCGTGGTTTTTTAATTTATCTCTCTTATTACATTTCAGTGTTCTTCCTCTGAACTGGACTGTTGGAATGGTTGGAATTCTTGCTGGTACTGTTGAAGATTCACTCATTGTGTAAGTGCCCTTCACACACACACACATATATATATATATATAGAGAGACACACATACATTTGTGTTTTAGGGGCCTTATGTTTTTTTAGGGATAAGGGTCATAAAGTACAGAATATGAAAGATATCAGCCAAAAAGAACTATAGAAAATGATTTTGTCAAAAAAGAACGTTTCATTAGTGAAATTGAAAGTGAATTACGTTGGTTTTCAATAAAAAAAAAACAACGTAATTCACTTTCAAATCCACTATCATTTTTACTTTCACTAGTGAAATGTCCTTTTTGACAAAAATCTTTAAAATCCTGACATTTTTCTAAATGTGTCCTAATTGACAATTAACTATTTTTTTTTTATGAATTGCAGCTATGCAGCGGTTAGTGGTTCTTTACCGTCCGATGAATCCTCCCGATTGATGGTGAGACTTTGATTCCAAATAATATCGTATATACAGAGACTCGAGCCGTAAAAACAATCTCCCCGTTAACCTTATGAATTCCAAATAATATCGTTATCGTTTATACAGAGACTCGAGCCGTAAAAACAATCTCCCCGTTAACCTTATGAATTCCAAATAATATCGTTTATACAGAGACTCAGAGACTGTTTTTGCAATATCAAAACTCTGCACAGACTGCACTGTAATTAACCTTTGTGTTGTTTTTTCTGGAAAATATTTCAGCCAAGAGTTTCTCTCCCATTGTTGAACCCAACAGAGTATCCTTCGGATATCAAGCTGGCGAAATACGACGAGGTTTTTTTTTTTTTTTTTTTTTTTAAGGATCCTTCTTAGCATTTGTGGTTTATTAACTATTTTTTTTTTAATCTTATTAACTAATCATTATTGATTAATTTTGATGATTTATTTTTGTGACTAGTGGTTTAATGATTGCACTGATGGTGTTAGAGATTGTTGTTCTATTGCTTTGGCCAAATTAGTTAAGCAATATGGATGGAAGGTACTATTATTCATCTCCAATCCTCTACATTCAAATGAATGAAATGAACTCGTATATATATATATATATATATATATATATATATATATATATATATATATATATACTACTCCGTCCCATAAAAATGCCCACATTTTCTTTTAGCATAGATTAAGAAATCAATTAATGTGTAGTAATTTAAGTGTTGGTGGACATATATACCCCTATCATAAAATAAATGCTTCTATTGGAATGTGAAATGAACATACAAACATTAAATACAAACATAAGGGTATGTGTGGAAAAAATGTATTAAATGTTGTATTGGTTTTGTAAATTGACACTTTTTATGGGACAAATAATTTTCAAAATGTTGACACTTTTTATGGGACGGAGGAAGTATATGTATAAGTTTAAACTGTTCGAGAGATCCTTTATATACATATTAACCACCACATATACCCTTCAACACGCTCTTTCAAGTCCGGACCTATAATAACGACTGTGGGCCAACATAGGCCCAATACAGATGAGCTAGAACTGCAGAGAGAAGAGGTTTGATCCTACGACCTTCTGCTTTCTGATTCCGTATTGAATTCCATTTTGTTAGACGGTACAAGTCACCATCCCGGAGATCGAGGTGATGCGCTTAGCTCATTACACGACGATTGGCTCCGAGTGTACCGCTGCAATATCCAATCATCTATCAAAGTTGTATGTAACTTTTCACTGGTGAATTTTTATTTATTTTTTAAACTTTGAGCTCATCTTGTTATTAACATCAACATTACTCCAAAAAAAAAACAGGGATAAAGCAGAAATGGGATGGGATTCAAGGGTAGCACTTCCTGTATATGGTTCTTTCAGCAGCAGAGAGTACTTAAATGCCCAGAAGATACGGTATCAACAACGATTACTAATTAGCAATTATCGAAATAATCGTGGTGATTAATTAATCGCTTTTAAGTTCTATTACGTTTTCTCGACTTGCAGGAACAGACAACTGCAGTTACACAAGAAGATTTTCGCAATGGCTGATGTTATTGTCTCTCCAACAACTGGGTATATATATATATATATATATATCTATGAACTTTTTTGACAGAATCTTTACGCGTTTTGGAATAACATATATTATACTTATCGTAATTAATGTGATTTTTACAGTGTAACGGCGTATGAAATACAAGACGATGCGATGAAGACCGGAGAATTAGACTACATAAATGGAGGTATGAATTGATTTCTTACAATCAAAATTAGATTGCATTGTGATTTAAAGATTTTACATTTTTTTTTTTTCAACCACCACGGTTTAATCAAAATCGAATGGTTTTTTTTTTTTAATTTTATTTTAAACGTTTTAGCTGCGTTAGTACGATATCAGATCGCAGGAAACTTTCTTGGACTGCCTGCAGTGACTGTTCCGGTATATACTTATATTTTAAATTTTATTTTCTAGTTTATTGAAATCATTCCGAGGCGAGTGATTAACACTTAAGTTGTATTTATTATAGGTAGGGTATGATAAATTTGGATTGCCAATTGGTCTACAATTTATTGGAAGGCCATGGTCAGAATCTCTGTTGATCAAGATAGCTTTTGCAATGCAGGTAAAAATTAATTTTAAAAAATTAGTTATTTTAACATTCTAGTCATTATAATCAATATATGTGAATTAGATAATTTAAAAATTGATACATATTTAGCTGATTTTGAGCTTGAATTTGATTTACAGGAACTGTGTATGTCAGATTACAGAAAGCCACAAGTTTTCTATGATTTGCTGTCCATGGAAGAATAATGCAATGATCTACAATTGTCCAAATGGAATTGCTTTGATTAATTCTCTAAATCAAATGTGTAAATTGGAAAAGTTTTAGAAAAAGAAAATGATTTATTATGGTTTCTTTTGTGTGTAAAGAAATTGGAGTATATATATACTCACAAACTTGTGAAATAAAAGGTTTTTCGACCATGTTTTATCTTTGTTATGGCATCAAAATACATTGGAATTAATAATTCAAATGTTATAGTTCAATTGTAACGGCCAGTATCATAAGCTAGGATAAAATGGTAACAGATCGTTGGACACGTGCTCAACTCGTGACTAATTGAACACGTAAGCCTCACGTAACAATCAGATAAACATAAATGAGTGAAAGAAATATAAAACAAAAGAAATAGAATGCGTACATCAAAATCTCAAATGTGCACGATTTGAACATTATAAATTTACATATAAACAATTAGGGCATTGTTAATGGCATCAAAGTGATTGTGATATCCCGTAAATTCACGTAAGTGCATTTATATCATTTCGAATATGGACACTACACACATCTTCCATTTATTAAAATCTACTACTCCAAGTGAATGGATAAGATGTGTGTAGTGCATGTATCACCACCTTTTCGGATATTCATCCTGTATCATATTATTTCCATACCATTTAATCAAAGGATATAAGTGTGACATTTCAAGGGCATTTTAGGATTTCACTAAAGTAACACAATGTAATATCATACCACCCAAACTCTTAAACACCAAACACCCATCACCATGCCACCACATATCTTATAACGTCTCAATTTTGCATCTACACATTCCACTGTATGTACCACCAATCTTATGCTCCACCTCCATCACCTTTTCATCATTCCACCAAACACTTGTACACTTGTAACGCCCCGCTCCCGGATACCGAGTCCTTATCGGAAATGAAACGCTCGGCACATATAATATTAAATAAATCTACTATTACACGTATGCCTCTACTACGTCGTATCGAGTTAAGCAAAACGGGAGCTAAAAAGATTCGGCAAACACCATAAATGCTACTATGAAAAGAACTCAACATACTAAAGATAGAAATATAACATTTATTACATTGGAAAGCCAAACGAGAACTAAAACGTACGAAACCTTCAAAAGAATACCAAAAGAAAATACAACGTTTCCCAAAGGACAACGTGTCTAATGCATATAAAAGAAAAACAGTAAATAAATGCTTCAACTTCGGCGTCCTTAAACGTCGTTATCAAAGTCTGCCTCGAACTCTGGATCTACCTGTTCATCTTCTCTCCCCCAAACACATAGAAAAACAATGCATTTGAGGTAAGTACAAAGTACTCAATAAGAGGTATAAGCTACAAATTAACTAAGGTTTATTAACAGGTTTTATAAATTGATAAGTTGGCTTATCAATTTAAGGTTCACTTCATGTCCATCAACATGTTGTGACTATTGGTTTCTAACTTAGCTTATCTGTGTTACATCAGCATTCAAGGGCACTATGCATGGTACTACTCACCACGAAGTAACTCACTTAGACAGCTAGACATCACATCCTATCAAGTACACAGACATTGATGAACTCTAGATCATCAAAGCACAAGCCCTTTCATGCCCTTCCGACAGTCCCGAACTTCAACTCCCTTTAAGAGTACGTCCGGTGCCGGAACCAAACGTATCAGAATCTTAATCGGGGCTTGTTTATGTTTAATTAATGTTATATGATCAAAGATTAACATTTAGAACTCATTACATAGCTTAAAAATCATCTTAATCATCGGGCCTCCAGTGCGTCCGCACTAGGCTTGGTGCGCCCGCACCAAGCGCGGCAACTTCCCCAAAACTTAGTTTTTGAACCCTAATCGATCCGTAATCATTCCCAAACTTATTCAACATCATAATACACGGAAAATATTAGAAAAACATAACCTTTATCTACCATAACAACTCTAAATCCGTAGGCAACACGAAGGTAACAATTCTAGCATAAAATTACATCCAATCCCTACATAAATCCTACAAAACTGTAATTAACTTGTAGGAAGATCCTCTTACCTTCTAGCAAGCTAATCCAAATCCAAAACTCAGAAAAACTGCAGCAAACGACCCTTCATCTCACAGAAGACCTATGTGATCAATTCCAAAAAGGGTTAGATTCGATCACATGCTTCGATTAACACAAAACTACAAAAGATATGAGTTTTGATCTCCAAAACTCATCCAAACAACAGCTAGGTCGAAAATCATACCTTGAGAAAAGCTCCAACTTTCGTGTGTTGAAACAAAGCTCATTTCACGACGATTCCAACGCTCCACTCGAATCTAAAAACGGTTGAGATTTGACTTAGAAACTGAAAGAAAATCTCTCAGCCCTAAATTGCCTCTCACACGCCGTTCTCTCTTTCACGTTGGGAAGTTCTGATTTCTTTTTAGTTGTGGGAACTAATGGGATCTATTTTCCTTAAATAGATAAAATCCCAATAGTTAACCTAATCCCTTATTTCCCTTAATTATCCTTAATATTAACTAATCAGATTTTCCCAAATATATTTAGATATATATATATATATATATATATATATATATATATATATTTATCCACAAAACTTAACTCCAATAAAAGATGTCAGAATAATAATATTTCATTTTCGCAAAATGACACGTCTGCCCTTTCTCGAAAATCAGAATATTACAACACTTCACCACCAAACATTACACCAAACTCTTCCATAGCACTCTTCTATCATCTCATCTTCTCATTTGCATGTTTGAACGCTAAGAGAGAAAGGAGAGAGAGGAAGATAGTTTCTTCTTCTGATCATCATCCAACCACCGGATTGAAGATTGTTCATACATGCTACAAAGATCACAAAGACAATGGCTACATTTTGATACAACGATTTCATCCATCGGGTAAGAATATTAACTAAAACATTACTTTCTAGTTCTTGAGTTGTTCTTGTAGTATTCTTGAGAAATATGTTTAAGTGGTGTTAGTAACATTAGAATCATGTTTTGGTTGTAGGATTTGGAGAAGAACCATATCTTTCTTGAGTTCTTCAAGTTTGAAAACCTTGAGCTTAGGTAATGAGGTGTTATATTGAATCTCTTTTACGTTAAAATCGTGCCTTAAGACCTTGTACTATGTTTTTAGGCCTTGTACCATGTTTTTAGACTTTGAATCATGCTTTAGGCTTTGTAGCATGTTGAGATCTTGTTGGGTGTTATTGGGTATGTTTTTAAGCATGATTTGGGTGAGGATTTGAGGGTTTCATATGTGGAATCACCTTGGAATTGAGCTTAAAATGTTGTAGATTTTCTGGGCTCAAACCCCTTACGCGCACCATATGATGTTACAGGGGCGGGCCTAACAGAATAGAGAGTTGGACAGGAACATGGATCTTAGGCGCATGTCTATCACTCAAACATGGCAGGAATGTGTTTTGTTCCATATTACGAGCATGTCTTAGTGCAGAAGCCTTTTGTGGTGTGATGTAAAGTAAAATGATTGTGTTCTAGAGGTTTCGGCTCCGCACCATGACTCACGAGAGCATTGAAACACGTCTTGTTTTACTTTACGTGATGTTGACTTTGATGGTCATGCCTTATTGTTATTTGGAAAATTTAGGGGTTTGATTTCTGGTGGATTTGCATGAACACCTTAAAGACCCTATGTGGGGAGAAACTCAGGATCATGGGAAACCTTAATCATTAGCCTTGTGGGTATTGGATTAGAATTTGATATTTATGTGACACGTGCTAGGTAGTGTAACGTAGATTTGTGTAAGGTCTAGTAGTCCATGGAAGCCTTGGACTTCACTTAGGGATTATCCCTATGCCTTTTAAGGGGTTGAATATTTATGCAACTCATTTGATATTAGAATTGTCCTTGGGCTTTGTGCAACTCATTCCCTTGTGTTGTTGAGTTTTACTTGATGGACTAATATAGAGTTGTGAGACCTTGAACATACGTGGTTTGATGTTATTGTCTTGTAGTTTATTATCTCGTTGTTGCTTGCCATTGTTAATTTTTTAGATTCAATGCTTCTACTTCCTACTAAATATGTTTGTACTTACACCCTCGTTATATTGTTCTCATCATGAGAAGGTGATGCAGGTTTTGTGGTTGATTACGAGTACTTTGGGGAGTGACATCGTGATGCTTCAGAAGTGCTTTTTGATGATGTTCTTCATTTCAATCATGTAACAAGTTAAGCTTTCTCGTTCTGATTTGTTATCGAATCTTGTAAGTTTTGGACTTGTGGACCATCGTTGAACTCTCGGACTTTAAATATTGTAATGGACTCGACATTGATATTATATATTCAACCCCTAGCTATGTATGTTTTCCTCAATCGTTTTAGTTTCTGCAATCATATTCTGGTGTCGTATTTATAAGACTTACGTATATACATTACTATAAATTTAAGTTATGTTCGTGTCAAACATTCATTTCCAGATATGGAATCGGTGTCCGGAAACGGGACGCACATCGATCTATCCGACACTACATTTCGGGCAAATTTAACTTTACAAAAGCCGAAATATGATTTCAACCTCTCTAAAATCGAGTTTTGTATATAAATTCGATTTGAAGAAATCTAATTTCATTATGATGTATCAACAATAGATTGATCGTGGTGCCACCCGAAACAAATATTGTGTTTCAATTAAATTTACACAAGAAAAAAAAAATCTATCCTTTAAAAAATATATATAAAGCATAGAATATTCAAAGAAAGCATTTACCTCCTGAATCCTAAAGCACAGCCTCAAAGTTTCAGCATCATCAGCCGGAGTGAACTGTGTAGCCCTGCCGCGTAAAGTCCTTCGAAGAATTCAGGTTATCCCGTTTTTTCTCATGAAAAATGCTTCCGATTTTGTTCTTAATCTTTTTTAGTTTCAACTATGGATGTAATGATGTATAATTGTTCGGTTTGTTCGTTCTTCTTGACTATTCAGTACATTCATTCAACAACAAAAAAACCCCTCTGCTTTAAAAAAAAAAAAATTTCCAATAGTTTCTCTCCCTTTGTGAAAGTTGTCAAACAGATTTGTTCATCCAGTTCCTGGGTGCTTCACCTATGTTTAAGGTTCATCTTTTGAATTGGCTGTTCAAATTTTACTGGTTTCGTTTGAATGATTAGCACGGTTCAGTTCTTTCTTCTTAGATTTGAATAAAAAACTCAACTTTGCATCAATTTTGTTGAGTGAACACACTAATTTTCTGTTGTTCAATTATTTGGAAATCAGGCGCAGAAATATGAAATATCCTAGTCATGAAAGCAGCCAATTTGGGTGTGGAGCACATCCCATTTAGAAGAACTATGTAACCTAGGGTAGAAATGCTTTAGATACAACAATTACTTGTGTTCCATGAAAATACATTGAATTAGTGAAATAAAAAAAAAATTTAGCTGAAAATTTTCGTTTAGTGCATTCATCATGATTTGCAGCACCTTTATGATGAAGAAGAACATTGTTGTCACTATTGCTCTGCATAAAATAACTTGTAGTTTTGCAGAATGGTTGCTTTGTGTTTATATTTTAAGTATGGCCCTTGCTGCGTAACATTTTCAACCGTCTCCTCCCGTGTCCTTGGTGGGGGTAGTCTTGTATGTTCGTAATTTAGTTTAGTGATATGCACTTATGTTGTCATAGGGTGTAAATGGACGCAAGGAGACGGGAAAAAATTCAACGGTTTGAGGACTTCGTTGACCTCCGCTTGAAGCCTGATCTTGTCCATGCTGTTTCTGAAAGGTATAGTTTCTATTATCGCTGAAAAATTAAAAGCTTCCTGAAATAATGCTTTCAATTTAAAGTAGCGTATACAAAAGCCAGTCGAGTTGTAGCTTTGTCGATGAAATCAATTAAGAGCATGTCATTTTTTAGCATTTAGCTTCGATTATGTTTTGTTAAAATTGCTCGATTATTGTTAAGATCGCGCTTACCGTTGTACTAAAACCAATTGGTATTAATAAAGCCCTCAACTCCAGCTTCGAAGAGTCTCCTAAGCTTTGCTGATGATGAAGAAGGTGCAGAACCTATTATGCCTTCTCGCCGTTCTTCATCTTCATCATCTACGAGACCGGTAACATCATCTGCTGGTTCTTCGCAGTTTCATAAATTGACATCTTCAAAAGACCGAACGGGTGCTTCTGTTACGGCTATTGCGTCCAATGTTCAACCTCAAGCAGGGACTTATACTAAAGAAGCTCTTCTTGGGCTTCAGAAGAATACTAGAACCTAGCTCCTTCTCGTCCGGCACGGACTGAATCGAAGTCCAAGTCTGAACCGGTTGTTATCCTGAAAGGATTGGTTAAACCGACGTTTTTAGACGGTGATGAGAGAAAAGGGCCTGCAAAGGGTTCTGAAGAAAATGTTGGTTGAAGAGGGATAGAGATGATTACATTACTCAATTGGGTTCAATGGGGTTGGAGAACAGGTCCAGAGAAGAAACCGATGATTCCGGGTCTGGAATACCCGATAAGGCTATGATAGAGAAGATTAAAGCAAAAGGAGAGGCTCATAGGCAAGCAAGAGCTGCTGCACCTGATTATATAGCTATAGATGGAGGGAGTAAAATCATGGGGAAGCAGAAGGTTTAAGTGATGAGGAACCGGAATTCCGAGGTAGAACAGGATTTTTTGGTGAGAAAACCGAGGGGCAAAAGAAGGATGTATTCGAGGATTTTGAAGAGAGAATGGTGAAAAAGGATCAAGGTTTTCTAACCGATGATGATGAGGATGAGGACAAAATGTGGGAAGAGGAACAGGTCAGGAAAGGGTTGGGTCCGTTAGGAAAGAGGCTTGATGATGGGGATAGTAAAGGGGTCATAGCGCGCATCACAAAAGATTGGATATCCAGATACAGTGGTTACAAATGCATACTCTTCTGTTCAATTTGATGGTCTAAGCACTAGTGGGCCTACTATCGGCTTCTTGGTTGGGGGATTTCATGGTATGGATGGAATGTCAAGATCACAACAAGCTGATCTTGCTAAAAAAGCCTTTCTATGAGAATATGAAGAGGCTTAAGGAATCTCATGAGAGAACCGAGGCTTCCTTGCAGAGGATCGATAAAAACTTAACTAACTCGCTCTTGAACGTTACAAGACTTGAAGATGCGTTGGTTGCCGCTGGTGAGAAGTTCATCTTTATGCAAAAGCTTCGTGAGTTTGTAGAAGCTGCAATGTCAATTATACGTAAAGACAGTAGCAGTCTTATGATCGAAGCAGCTAAAACCGCTGCGCAAGCCGCGTCTACTGCTGCAAGAGAACTAAGAGATTTTCCGGTACACTTAGACGAATTTGGTAGAGACGAAAACCTTCAAAAACGAATAGATCTTGCAAGACGAGCCTCTGCTAGGCAACACAGGAGAGAGAAATCAGATTCTAAGAGACTGTGATGCATATGCAAAGTGATAGTTCTTATCAACCACTTGAAGGAGAATCAACCACCGATGAAAGCGATAGCGAGAGCAATGCATATGAATCTAATTGCAGTCAACTTCTCCAAACTGCTGAACAGATTTTTGGTGATGCAGATGATGAATATGCTAAGTTTTCAGTAGTTGTGGAGCGGTTTGACACGTGGAAGAAAGAATACGCGTCAAGCTATCGAGATGCTTATATGTCACTAAGCGCTCCAGCTGTTTTCTCTCCGTATGTAAGGCTTGAGCTTTTGAAGTGGAATCCACTGCATGTGGATGGAGATTTTATCGATATGAAATGGCATTCCTTGCTATTCAATTATGGTATTCCAGAAGATGGGAGTGACGTCAGCCCCCCCGACGATGCAGATGCTAATCTTGTTCCTCAACTAGTAGAAAAGCTTGCAGTTCCAATTCTGCATCATCATCTTGAATTTTTCTGGGACATGCTTAGTGCACGTCAAACGAAATATGCCGTGTCTGCAACTAATCTTGTTTTGAGATACGTTCCTCTATCCAGTTCGGCTTTGGCAAAGCTCTTATCTCTCCTTCGTGACCGCTTGTCTCATGCTGTAGCAAAATTGAATTTACCAACATGGAACACTGTGATACTAAACATTGTACCCAATGCTGCACGAGCTTCAGCCTACAAGTTTTGGAATCTCGGTTCGTTTGATGAGGAACATATGTTTGTGGAACAATATTCTAGCTATGCCTGCACTCGAGAAAATCGCGCTCGATGATCTTTTTCGAGGCATGATTCTTCCTCATCTTAGAAGTATTCAATCTAGCCTTCATGATGCAATTGCAAGAAGTGAGAGAATTGTTGCTTCCCTTGATGGGGTTTGGTCTGGTCCAAGCGTTACTGGCGATCGAAGCCCAAAATTGCAACCATTGGTGGATTATATTCTGAGATTGGCAGAAACACTGAAGGACAAACACTGCGCAGGCGGGTTCGAGACAGTGACGACGAAACTTGCACGGCGGTTGAAGAAGATGCCGGTGGATTTAAATGAATATGATCAAGCTAGAAGAATATCTAGAACCCTTAATCTTAATAAAGACGCTACTATATTTCTTTAGGCATCCAAGAGTGTGGGAATCTCTCCCAACAATTATACACAAACAAGTCTAACAGATATTATCTTCAGAATATTATTTTCCACTATCTCTATGTGTGTGTGTGTGTGTGTTTTGGTGTATGCAATATCAACTGATAGACGGCCCTATCGTCGTAAATAAGATTGACTTGTATTTTCTTTTTTCAGGGACAAGGTGTTTGAGCAGCAGAAGATATTGTATCCTTTTCTGTCAGATCCTTTCATCATTTTGTTTGTTCTGTTAATGCGAGGAGATTCGAAATCCGCAAGCTTTTTCCCCCCTTGTTTCTTTCCTGCTAATCAAGTATTGTTGCCTTTTTTTATTTTTTATTTTTTTTTTACCTTAACTCGAATGGTCTTTAGCTCTGATCTGAGGAAAAATATAGAGAATTTGGAAAAGAACAGTGTGACCAGTCTGAAGACATTAGTCAATCTTGGTTCTGAAGTTTATATGCAAGCCGACGTGTATGTTTAAAATATATATAATATTGCATCTTGATACTTAATATGCAGCATGTATTTGTGTATCCTTTAACCCTGACTCTGTGACTTAATAATTGCATGTATGTAGACCGGATACGAGACATATATTCGTGGATGTTGGACTTGGATTTCATGTGGAATTTACTTGGTCTGAAGCTCTTAAGTACATATCTGCCAGAGAAGAAAAGATAGAAAGGTAATGTGTAGGTAGTATGAGTTTCTTTGGCTTTGCTGTATATTCGATTTATACACCTACCGTTACCGTGGTACCACACCTATCCTACCATGACACCACACCTGTATATTAGATTTGTCTTTTTCGTGGTCGAATGTAAAGTCAAATCTGAGGTCAAGATTCGACTCGTCAGAGGTTGAATGTTATTGTGGTGCCCTGAGCCCCCGACACTAGTTTTGGTATGATGCCTTGAACAATCCCTAAAAATGGAGGACATGCCCGTTATAATGTTTTGTGGTATATGGTGTGTTTCAGACTTTTATTGGCATCATCATCAACATTTACTGCAGCAGCACCATATCGTGACCAATCGACCAATTGAAAGCCGATTCTAAAACATAAATCAACTTTAAAACGGTCGAGATCCTCACTATCGACCGTCTAAAAGTCAATTTTATGCTCTAAAATCGACTCTTCAAACCACAACAGTAATTTGTAATTTTGGTGCAGTGCCACTAAAGACATCCTTTTTTTTTCCCTCCCCATTTGGCATATACTAAAGGCTATATATATCATGTACAGGGAACTAGAGGAGTATACACGCAAAATTGCATCAATCAAGGCCCAAATCAAGATGGTATATATATATTTCTTCTTTCTTTCTTTCTTGTTGCAGAGTTCTCTTTTTAGGACTTTCTTCTGCTATGCCTCGATTCATATTAGTTGGCTCGATTCATTTCATGTCATATTCCTTTGCAGGTTTGTGAAGGAATTCGAGAATTAATGGATCTTCAAGCTGTTTGAAGTTGTATATTGATGTTGGCTGTTCTGACATTAGGGGTAGAAAAGTAATTTTGTATCTTCATCACCATGGCTAGTTAATGTTTTGTCACTCCAATTTGTAGGGTTAAAAAGATTGCCAGGTTTGAAAGTTTTTTTTTTCTGAATGAGTAAATTCAAACGCAATTCTATTTGAATCGCATTAACCATTCAATGCCTTTTATCGGTTCGTTGTTGTATGGATATATTCGTGTGTTTTTTCTTGTCCCATGAATAAAATCGGTGAAGATGTTAGGAATTTATCGCACTTTCGGTCGAATAAATAAATGGTGTTTTGAATCCGTAAAATAAAGAATTTTCTTATAAATTTCTTAAGTAAATACTCTAAATCTTCCAGCAAGGAAGGTTGGAGTTGCCATTTGAAGTGCATGTAAAGTTAGTTTGGACATCGCCCTAAATTCATCTTAAATAAAATAAGATAATTTTTTTTTTTGAAAGCGAATAAAATAAGATAATTAAATTCATCTTGATTAAAATTATTTGATTTCTCTTAATTTCTAACTCAATAATATCCTATCACCTTTATTGAACACAAAACTCAATACAAATAACACAAAATTTCAACCATGCTTTATTTGAATATTAATTCATTTCTGGAACACCTCTATCTAACAGAGCGACAGTGAAAATACCGAAATGTTGGCAACAAAGGTACGTATGATTCCAAACCTCAAAAAAAAAGATTTAATTCTTGAATAAAGACAAGTTTTACTACTTTCTTTTTCTTATAATTCTAATAAATAAAAAGTTACTAAATTTATTGAATTAACTTCTCATTGATGTAATATTGTTTCATCAATCAACCCAGAAGTTTTCGCAACTCAATCATAGATGATGGAATCATCAAAGATTTGACATTTTCGAACTCGGTTCGTCTCCATTTTCGTGAAACTATTCCTCAAGCAAGGCAGCCGATAACTCATCGAAGGGTTTGTGTGAATAATGGAATGGTAAGCATTACTCATTTTAAAGTTTCCCACGGCGATATAATATCTTTTCAAGAAAATGATGCAAGTTCATGACAGAGCAAAACCTCTCTGAACAATGTAGAGTAGGGCTTTTGGACCCTAATTAAATCGCTTTATTACAACTTTGCCCTCTGACCGCAACTGATGTACAACTGTCGTAACTTTTTATTAATGACATCATGAAAATTAGATAGTGGCTATACTATAATGAAACCATGTACCCGTTTGTTTTTTTGATGTATTTATCTTGATTATGGTATCCATTACCGATACAAGTTAAATAATAATTGGATAATTAAGAATCGTTATCATCTTTAAAAGAATAATAAATACAAAAACATTTATACCATGATTAAATTCGTATGACAAAAAATTCCTCCAAATTCAATAAACATACATCATTGTGTAAAAAATATCATTATTCAATATATTTCTACTTTATATAAAATAAATACACACCCACTAAGATAATAAATAAGGAACATGTATCTTTTGCTAGTATATGATACGTACATATGGTCGTATAGTTTCTTTTTACTATTAAATAAAATAAAATAAAATAAATAAATTACACTAATATTGGAACCTCAACGTGGTTTGCATTATTCCAACGCAAATTTACTTTTCAGTTTTTTTAATAAAATATATTAACTGTGTGCGACACCTTCACGCTTAACACGCTTCAGTCCCGCCACCGCCATATATAGTTTCACTTTCACTGAAGGAACTTCATTTCAAATTTTCGTTCTCCAGCGTCTTTCTAAGTGTGTTCAAGTTTCGCTCTACTCGCCAAATCTTTTGATTTCATCTCACTAAATCGGTGTAAAAAAATGGTGAGCTAAGATCGATTCGAGAAGATATTGTGCATTTTGTTTCCCGTACTTGAAGTTCGGCGATCAATTTGTTCGGGTAGTGATTATGATTCCGATTTGTGTTTATTCTTTCAGGTTGTTGCTCAGAAATTGAAGGAAGCTGAGATTACAGAGCAGGATTCACTTCTTCTGGTAAATTCGCTTTCGTATCATTTTTTTCAGGTGTTTTAATCAGCTCGAACGATTCTCTACTTTTTGTTATTCCATGATTTTGATTTCGTATCAATGTTTTTGGCTATTTTGTTCAGTTCGTTAGACTCCGAACACCTCTACTGTAAATTTTTGGTTGCTTGATGATCGAGGAAGACTGTACTTAAGAATACAGAACTTACGCTCTGCTGTTCCATTGTTTTTCGATTCTGTAATTTTGAATGTAATTTTCAGATCACGCCTTGTACGTTTTATTCAGGCCTTAGTCGGATGAATTTTATTACAAAGATTATTGAAGTATTCCTGTTGCTGATGTTATTCTAAGCATTTGGAATTTGTTCTGATAAAATTATTGGAATAAACACGCTATGTGGCCGTAGCATTTTCTTTCGTGCTCTTCTGGTTGTTCTTTTTCCCCTCTTTATAAAATCGTCTGAGATTAAGTAGAAGTTAACTAGTTATGGCTGAGTAGTTTCGAATTTCGCTGTGAATGTTAGTTGGTTAAAGTTGATCGGTCTCTACATAGTTCTAGCCTGAGACGTAGAGTAAACAAGGTCCAATAAATTGTCACTGAGATTGAAGAGTATCATTTGTTATGATTTACTCCTTTCTATTCCCAATCCCCTGTATCCATTTCTGGATTGAAGTAATTAGCAGAGTCGACTGTTGTGGATATAACCTTTGTGCAGCAGCATTTTAACAATGAGTAGTAAGTATGGTGTTTTTTCCCAGGTTGTTTGATTTCCGTGGTTCATCATGTCTAAGTAGTGACAAAAAACGATTTGTTTGGCAGAATGATACTCTAATGCGTTTCTTCGAAATGCTTTTTGATTCTTTTCAGCTGTTTGGCTAATTATTTTCTTACATGTCCAAATTGGAGTGTTCTTGTTTGTACTGTTGTGATTTTTCCAGTGATTTCTAAGTTACAGTTCAGTTATACTTATGTACAACAACAAGCTTCTCCATTCATTTTATTCAATTACTATGCTTACGTGGTTGCAAAACGCACAGACAAGGAATCTGCTGCGAATTGCCATATTCAACATCAGCTACATCAGAGGTCTTTTCCCTGAGAAGTATTTCAGTGACAAATCTGTTCCAGCCTTAGGTAAATTTCCATTGCACTGCTAAGATTATAGTCTATGTTATCCTAGTTATTATGATTAATTTATCCCTTGCTGTAATCAGAAATGAAGATCAAGAAGTTGATGCCAGTAGATGCAGAGTCACGTAGATTGATTGACTGGATGGAGAAAGGTATGCTGTCGTTATGACTTCATGTGCTGAACTATTAATGTGAATGTTGCAATTTTAACATTTTGTTCTCTCTTTGCAGGTGTTTATGACGCACTTCAAAAAAAATATCTGAAAACACTTTTATTCTGCGTGTGTGAAGCAGTTGATGGGCCAATGATTGAAGAATATGCTTGTAAGATGCATTGTTAACTCCCATATTTGCTCCCCAACATCTTTAGAAGCAATAATTAGATTATAAGGCAGTTTGTAAGCAGATTTACAGGTGGGAAAATATTTAAAACTAAAGTAGAACAGTGCTTATATTGCTGTAACGTTACATTGACTGAACATTTCTTTCTGTTACAGTCTCCTTCAGTTACTCTAATAGCGACAGCCAGGAAGTTTCTATGAACATTAACCGCACTGGCAGCAAGAAAGGAGGAACCGTCAAATGTAACTCCATGACAGATATAACCCCCAATCAAATGAGGTGATTGAAGATTTGAAGTCAAATAATGTGTTCAGTTCTACTATTCCTGTTTGATTCTGTTTTGAATTGCAAGTGCCATCTCAACTCAATGATGTGAGCACTCAATTTCAGGAGCTCTGCTTGTAAGATGGTCCGGACTTTAGTTCAACTCATGAGAACTCTGGATAAGATGCCGAATGAGGTAATTTTTTGAGGAGCCATTCAGTTTTTTGCATGTAGCTTCTCTATGTCTTGACTTTTGAATGTTTTTCCTTGTAACTGTACTAAACTTGGACATGTTTTGTTTCAGCGCATCATTCTGATGAAACTTTTCTACTATGATGATGTCACAGTAAGTTTCTAACTGTCACTGATTGTTAATACTCTGTCTAATCTTTTCAAACCTGGTTCATCAAAAGAGGACTATATTAATTCTTCCAGGCTGAGTCAATTTTGAAATATGTGGCTTATGGTACTTCTTGAAATGGTGTTTATATTTTTAATTCCCAATCATACTGTTTTGTGATAACGAATAACGTGGATATGCACTTGCCTTTGATGACTAAAGTTGTTCTGGTAGCTTATTTCTGTAGTTAGAGTATAACTCTCCTTTCAGCTACACCTAATACTTTCATCTAGTGCAGTGTAGATATTGAAAATTTTGCATGTGTTTCAGTATATTAACAATAGAACTTAGTTAGAAAGGGGCAGCTCGGTGCGTGGACGCATCCCCTCTATGGAGGGAAGGGGCGCAACTTAGGCCTATTAGAAAAACTTATATACTTAAATGTTTGTTGATGTTTGCAGCCAGCTGATTATGAGCCACCATTCTTCCAAGGCTGCTCAGAAGAGGAAGCTCATAATCCTTGGACTAAAACTCCTCTAAAGATGGAGGTTGGAAATGTGAACAGCAAGCATTTAGTGTTAGCTTTGAAAGTAAGTATTAAGGTATAAGACAGAAGTAAAAGGCTCGGAATCTCAATCAATGACTAACCATCCTTCGTTCTGTTGGAATTCATGCAGGTTAAGAGTGTTCTTGATCCTTGTGAGGATGAAAATGATGAAAACCAAGACGACGTGAGTTTGCATGCAGATTCTCCCCAAAGAGATGAGGACAGCTCATCTGATAGTCTGGTATGAGCGTTGATAACTCCGTTGCTTTTAGTTTCCTGCTTTGGCAAGAAAATCAAAGAAACATTACTGCTAATCTCATGAAAACTTATTGATTTTTCAGGCTAGTAATTCAGATGACGACCGTTATGTAGTTGCTCCGGCTGGTAAAATCCTTGCATGTTCATTTAGTTTCCTTAGTTCTTATTCATTTATTTCATTAATTAAATAATCAATGCAATCCTCCCTTGGCAGGTAAGCAACAAGAGAAGGACAACAGTGCGTTGGTTAATAGTGGTAACTTTTCTTTTTATTAAACATTTTGATAAATTTCCATGTAATCAGTAATAATATATCCGAATTCATGTGCTCAGAGAGTACTCAAGATCCAGAGGAGGACGAGCAGCAATTTAGCCGGGTGAAAGACTGGATCAGTTCTTATCACCTTAAGACAATTGAACTTACTGACGTTCTCTCAAACTTTTCAGATATATCAGAGGTGAATAACGATCCTTTCTATATGAAAATGAAGCCAAGAATCTCTTATCAGGTAGATTATAATTTTATCTGCTTCTGAAGTTCTGTTAAAATTTAATTGCAGGCACTGCTTGAAGGTAAACCGGACTTGTTCATGCTATAGCTAAAAACAAATATTACATGCTGCAAAGCTCCTAGTGCAGTTGAATCTATTTTTTCTTTTATCAGAAATCATTAAGAAGCTTGTGATGGAGGGGTTCCTATCAAAAGCTGGTGCTGACAGCTATGCTATTAATAAGCAAGAGGTCATTCATCTTCTTCCCTAGGTTTCCATTGGAGTATTAGATTAAACTTGTCCTCATTAATGCTTCTTTCTTCACATTCTTTGGTTACGGAATATTTAATCAGGAGAAATTCGACTATGAGTTTGATGCTGTGAAAGAAGAAGGGGAAGGCCAGAAGCATTCAAATGGAAAACCTGGCTTAGTTGAAGATCCTATGTACATGAAGGTATGTAAGAACTAACAATAATTATTTAGGATTTTTTTTGTAAGAACCAAAAAAGTGCGTCTCTATCAGTCTTGAGAGCTTTCATATGATCCGGCACGTAAAGTGTGTTGTCAGCTATGGCAAACAATCGCTGAAATGAAAATGAAGACACCGTTGCAGAGATTAAGTTTCATCAGTTGAAAAAATATGAAAGCCATTGAACGTTGTGAAATGAAAAAAGCTATCAATTTTATGCATTGCTCATGTCATTTTCCATTGTTTTCGTTCCAGGCGTTGTATTATGCTCTTCCATTGAACTACATTACTCCTGCAAAGCTCCATAGCAAACTTGAAGGAGAGGCCAACCTGACTACTGTGCGCAAGTTGATTGATAAAATGGCTCAGGAGGGTTTCCTTGAGACTAAAAGCAACCGAAAACTAGGTGAAAGTCAGAGCGTCGGTTTTCTAGTTTTGCAAATAAGTAAATCTTAAGTTGTTGATTTGATTTTTTTTTTACTTTTCAATTTTCTTTGCAGGGAGGCGAGTAATACACTCAGAATCTTCTGATAAGAAGCTGATGGAAGTCAAGAAGGCTCTGGATATGGATGTCATGGTGAATGCAGTAACACTGAGCTTTTAATTCATATACTCCTACATATTCCTCAAGATTGAACATTTTCACCTGAATTGTACAGGAAGTGGAAGAAAATGACTTTGCTAACAAGCCTGACCATCCTGAAACAGAGAACATAGGTATACATTTCAAATCTATTCATTACTAGTCAAAACTAGATTCAAAGGTTTAATAAAATAGTCTTGTTATTGTGGCTAACCAACCAGGGAACAACTATAAGGACCTATCAACATGTGGTTTCCTTCACTCTATTGGATCTGATCTTACTCGTAGCAGAGACAAATCTGATGGCGGCTATCAGAATGGATCCATTAGAAGCGATCAGACCATCTCAAAGAGAAACGAGGAGGTTAGTCCAGAATCATAATTATCATTGATTGCTTATTCTTTTTTTTTGGAAGTTCCAACTTTTATAACTTAGTTCCGGTCATTATTGCAGCCAGCTGCGTCTCGAGAAAGTTTCGCTACAGGGATGGAAACTGGGAGAGACATTCCTAACAACAATGAATATGATGAGGCTGCCATTTGTAGCAGGTCGACTCAAGGAAAACGTTTTAGGAAAGCAAGCAAGGTATTCAAAAAAATACAGTCATTTAATTGTCTTCTTATCTCCATCAAGAAGTACATAACTATTCAAAATACGCATACTAAAATCTACTGTTGTTTTCTCTCATATTTTGCAGGTCAAAGAGCCCATAATGCAGTCAATGAAGCGCCAGAGATGTCCAGATGTATGAAAGTTTCCAAGCAGGCATGGCTGAATTCCACTTTTATGCATCAGATAATAGTATGGGGGTAGTATTATTTTGAGATTCCTCTCCTGGAAAAACCAGCATTCTATTGAGTAGTAGCACCAATGGCAATGGTTGCTATCATTTATGGATTGGAAAATTATTGTGTTACAACATTTTATCATTATATATAATATAACACTTGTTAACCATCCATTGAACGCATTTATAACCATTGTGTTACAACATTTTATCATTATATATAATAACATTTTATAACCATTGGAGACGTGTCCAGTAGGGAAGGAGAAAAGTGGAAAATGCTCATTTCAGATTCTATAAAATAAAGAAGCTAATGCATTTCATCTTGGATAAAGATACTGTAAACTCGGAAATGTAGTATTTAAATCTTTGTAAAACAGAAAATCCGTGGCTACATTATAAATGGTGTTCTTTTTCAAGAGTGCATGTTTTGAAGACCTCTCTCATATTTTCACTTGATGGTTTCCAAACTATCTATATCTTCATCATCAACACATGCTAATCTGCTTCTCTATTAATAATAATTCCACCTGATTCAATCATTCTCAATCATTTCACCATCCAAAAATGATGATTCAACATTGTACTACTACCCTTTATAACAAAATCACAAAATTTCTTCACAGATCTTGTCAAATTTACGTAACATTGAATCGGGGATCCGTCTCTGTCTCTTTCTCTCTCGGTCCTTTCCCCTTCTGGGAAGGGGGCTTCAAATCTTTGCCCTGTATTTCTCTCCTTTTGTCAGATGATGAACGTATCGTTCCGGAATCGATCATTTGTTCTATACAATGATGGCTTGTGACATTTCGGAATCATTCAATACGTCTTCCAATGCAGCGAGCGATTTTAACTGGCGATCGAGAGATGCAATCGTCTTTTGACAGTCTGCAAACTTGCCAGCAGCAGTAGCCAATTCCTTATCCTGTATATCAAATCACATGATACGCATGTGCATACAAATACGGGGATACAGGATACGCATGTGCATGATTTTTGAATAGCTGAATACAAATACGGGGATACAGGTTACGCATGTGCATGATTTTTGAAAAATAAAGGATACGGTTATGGAGGGGCACATACATAAATATCAAGAATATTGGGACCAAACTGTACATGATAAAACTATCAGAACTAAATAATAAATATTAAAACACAAAGTAAAACAATTTTCAGTGACTTCATTTTTGGTAGTTTTTTCATCAATTTGGATATCTTTTCATTCATTATCTGGTTGTTTTACTCTATTTTCAACATTGTTCTTCATTTCACATATCTGAGATATGGATATGCATATCCAAACATGGTATCCAACTTTCCTAAATTACAAATTTGTCCCAGGCGTGTATCCTAAGTGTCCGTGCATCGTACATTGAAGATCTTCCCCACTTTTGCACCAAATTTTTTGTACTTATACAAGACTTAAAGTCCTATATGACAGAAGCCCTTCAACTCCTAGGTTTTCAAAACAATAGTATCAACTTTTTCATTCCATATGCCTCTATGAATTATATAAGGAAGAAAATCATAATGCTAATATCCGATAGTAAACCCAACGCGAATAAAAAAGCAATGGAAAACACAAATTCTGAGGATTCAGTAAATAACCTGATTGAACCAGATTGAAGTTTTGTGCACCTGAGATTCAGCTTTCATCAATGAAATTTCGTCATTTAACTTCTGGCATTTCGCAACAGTTTCCTGTAAAAGATTCCGTTCGTTCTGTATATCTAACTCTAAACTGCTGATCTTGATTTGCAATGTATGATTCTCGAGTTCTAGTGATTTGAGTCGTGATTCTGTAACTTCTTTGTTTATTTTCATTGACTGGAGTTCTGCTTCGGTATCACGTTTATACGCATTTAGGCTAAACAGTTGTCCCCGAAGCTCAACCAATTCAACCTCGGTTTCCTCTAAACATTTTACTGACTTGGCAAGTTTTTCATTGGAAGCTTCTAGATCTTCTGCAGCTAAATCTTTTGCCTCTGTTAACTGATTCTGGAGGTCCATGGCACGGAGTTCAGCTTTCTGTAAATCGCTTGTTGACTTCTTGAGCATAGCTTTGACAAACTGTACTTCTGATTCTGCTGCTTTTTTTGCTTCATTTGTGACCTCTAATTGGTTTTGCAAGTCAATGAGATTTACTAAAGTACCCTCCAATTGATCCCTTGATGCCTTTATATGATCTTGACAGTTGAACAAATCGATTTTCAGTTTTACTTTCTCTGCTTCGGTTTTCTTCAACTTTTCTTCAAGTTCAGTATTCTGATTGATCAAAGTTTCAAACTTTTCACCGCTTTCTTCTCGAGACGGCTTACTATTATTATTATTATTATCTTCAGCAGCAAACTTTTCCATCTCAAGAAAATCATCCATGAGATCAATGTCAAGGGAGTCTACTTCTACTTTCCAATCCGAATGTCGTAATCTAGTGGATCCTGGCTTCGGCTCCAAGCCATCGTATCTGCTCATGTCATCACAAATCGAGCCTTCCCCGAAATCAGAATGAGATTTGCTGTAGGACTCGGCATAAACGGATGAAGAAGCCGTTGGAGGATGATAATCATTACTAAGTGCAGTTTTGTGGGCCAGCATATTTAGTTTACGGCACTCTGCTTCGAGCTTAGCCACCTTTTTTATGCTATCCAAATATTGCTTACTAGCTGTTTCTGCAGCAAGAGTGCTTAGGTCCCTCTCAGAGATCATACGTTTTAGTTCCCTGTCTCGAGAGAGTAGCTTAGCTCGGAGTTCTGAGTTTTCTCTTTCGGCAGCTTCGAGCTTGATACAAAGATCAGGAAATGTTGAGGCTACACAATCTGTTTCAGTGGTTTCAAGCAAAGACTGGAGTTCTGTAAACCGGTTCTCGAGTTCAACTTTTTCGAATTCCCAAATGCAATTCTTATGTGCAATGGCTTCATGAATCTTCTGTTCTTGATTTTCTCTTGCTTGACGAAGCTGTCTTAAACATTCCTTAAGTGCCCCATCAAGTTGGCCAACACGTTCTTCGAGGGCTGAATTCTTTTCTGTGACGACATCGAGCTGTTTCTTCAACAATAATGCTTCATTCTCAACTTTCTCCCATCCTAGCATGTAACATAAATATGTTAGCTAAAGAGCACTAATACTTTTTTATGTTACCCCTAAGTGGACCCCGGTATCTGGAACCACAACCAGCCCGACTACATCCGAACTCAATCTCTGGGGTCCACAGAGTTTGACTCTTAGGTTCAATCTGACCCAGGGCTCTTTAATAGTTGGAGCCAGAAAGAAAGTGTGTCATTTGATCTCGTAAGAGGAATCGAATCCTGTGTGTTTGTTATGTTTCTATAATTATTAGTTCTTGCACAACAATAGCATACATCAAACTCTGATTCAAAATTTTATAAAGTTTTGATACCTGAGACGGCTTCTTCAGCAACTTTAGCATGCTGCTTTACCGATTCTTCTTTCGCATCGATGTTTTGCAGAGCTTCAGAGAGTTTACTTGAGAGAATCTTGACACTACTTAACAGTTCATCATAGGTTGGAGATGGCTTAGATGTAACTTCTGGTGAGTTAATATTGTGAACTGAAAGGGCCTTAAACAACAAAAACATAAGTCAAAATCTCCATTCCAAATTCTTGATTTCTGTATTCATTCAAGAATTTATGCCCTCTTCAATAGGAAAAAAACAGTATACCAAATTTAACAAGTTTGATTCATTCTTGTTATTACTTATTACTAGGACAAAGAACCTGGTTCAAAAAAACAAGTGTGTAAAATGAACACTGGCAACTAACTAATTATACCAAAAGTTTGAAATAAGCACATTGACAACATTTTATTTTCAAGAAGAATATCAATAAGCATGAGAATGAGTTGAAGAACAAACCTGCTCATCAGAGATTCTTTCTGAATGGGATGATACCGATTCGGAGCTGTCCGTTTCGGCATTGGGACTCTTCTCCGATGACTTCCTCCGCCATAGCCAGCTCCTTCGGTCCATTTAAAGGACAACCTTCAAACACTTCACTTCATCTACAGATTCCAAAATCAAAAATTAAATCTACAAAATCTTCTTGCTTTAAGCCTTCAACAACTATCCCAGATAAGAATCGATGTCCTTCTACAAAAAAAAAAGGATAATAAACTATGTAAACACCAAAGGAAAACCCAAATATACTCAGAAACTTGAATGTATGCTAAAAAATGATGAATAACTTCATAGGGGGTAAGTGAAAAACCCAAAAAAAAAAAAAAAAAAAAAAAAAAAAAAAAAAAAAAAGGTAGGATGTCTTGTCTTAGAATTCACTCTCCAACCAACTAACCTTTCAGATTTAAGGCACCTCAAAAAATAAAAAGGGTTAATGTCAAATTATCAGTTGAGTTTGAATCTGGACCCCAAAATGCAATTGGGCATAAACTTTGGAAACACAACACGCTAAAATACAACTAATCAGATGGGCACATTTCATATCCATCAAAGCTGTCAATTTTGCAAGAAGAAAAAGGGGAAGAAAAAGATAAAAAAAAAGATAATTTAAACACAAATGAGAAAATCGACAATTGCTTAAAAGTAAATTATCCTACAAATCAAAATCGGAACTTTGCACATGACCCTCTGAAAAGGCTATGTTTTGCAAATGACAAAACAAGCCCCACCGCAAAAGTAAGTCGAAGAAAACCTTTTATTTTATATTCAAATTAAAACACACACTTCATGCAAATATCTGCATCAATCTGCATTGTTTATTGAATAGTATCAAATTTGGGACCAATAGGAAAATAATTTAAAAGTGATTTCAAAAATTGACCTTTTTCTGTTGATTTCAAAGAAATGAAAACCAGTTAGCAACATTTTCTGGATTGAAAATGATATGAAGGACAAGACAAGGTGGGTGGAATGGAGCGTAGCGTTTGAGTCACGACGAAGACTTTTAGTTTGCAGTATTCACTTTTCCTATTCAAAACTTGAAATTGTATATTTCTTGGCGCCCGTGATACCTATACATTGATATATACAGTACTCAAGAAGCAAGAGTGTAAAACGAGTCGAGCCACTAACAAGCAGCTCAACGTTTGACTCGTGAAATATTCATTTAAATATGATTTAATCCAACTCGAATAATTCATTAAAATTAACGAGTCAAACTTACATACTTGAATGTTTGTTCACGAGTTTTATCGAGTATTTTTATATTATATTATTAAAAATATATATTCTTTTGTATTTTTCACGATCCAAGCTCGGACACTTTAAAACTTAACGTTTATTCGAGTTGTTTGAGCTCTAGTTCGAGTTTGAAAGTGCTTAAATCTATGTTGATCGTATGCCGAACTCGAGCATAATTAAATCTCAATTGAGTTGATCTCTACCAATTCTTTCCTTGCTTGAACACAAACTTGAGTCGAGTTTGAGAATCACTGTATTGAGTGATTGCTTGACTTGATTGATAAATGTTTGATTTGAGTTAAATCGTTTACACCTTTACTCAAGAGCAGCTCAAGATCAATTTGAATTAGGGATGAACAAAAAGATTGTAAACCAAATCAATCGACCGAAAATGTAAAACATGATTTTTTTTTAAATTGGTTTTTTTTTTTTTTTTTTTTTTTTTTGAGAAGACATTAAATTGGTTTTTATACGACTAAGAATCAAACTGTTTAATACAATTTGATTTCAACTTGAAGAAATAAAAACCGTTTAAAACCGGGCTAAACCGGACTTTTATACACAGACACATACATCCGACTACGATAAAATCATCTCATGGCTAAGGTCATTTTAACCCAATTAATTCATACTTTTTATTTGAATCGTATTACTAATCCATTATTCATTTTATATCCTACATAACTGATTTTTCGTAATCTTTCCATAGACTTATCAATGTTTCAAACCCTCTCTTCTCTTTCTACTTCTGTATCACCAACACGACAATTTAACTTATAATTTACAACTCAACATTGCTTTCTCTTTCTACTTTCGTATCACCGGTAAAAAATATATATATCTGTTGATGTTGATTCTGCTCCACATAATTCTTTTCATAAACTCATAACCTCTTGATCATGATGCCTTAGCATTTGCCACTAGGCATGCCTCATGAGCAGATTGGTCAATATAAATTATTTGATAAATCGTCTTGTTTGGCTTTATTTACATAATAGTAATGAGGTATCACATAAACAACTTGTGATATACAATCAAAAAGTTAATTTATTTCTGAAAACAATGAATAACCAGAACTATGTCAACCAAACCGGTCTGAACACACGGTTTTAGCCTTAAAACCGTTAGATTTTGGTTTACAAAATCACAAACATAATAAAATGGTTTGGTTTATAAAGAAAAGAAAATCAAACAAACCGGATCATATTCACACCTAATCAAACAATACACGTGTAATACAATACTCAACGTGACTACTTGTAAGTAAACTCATATTGATTTTAATGAAAAAACATAAATGTATTAATTTATTTTTTTTATATGCGCTACTTCTTACTTTACAACTATTTTATTTATGATACTCAAAAAAATGTATTAAACAATTTACTCATACATTAATAATATTCAACGAATTTCTTAAATTATGTAAAAACTCTAATATGATTTATATTTAGAGACGATGTATGTAGTTATATATATATATATATATATATATATATATATATATATATATATATATAACAAAGTATATCTTGATTCAACAATAAATAAAATTTACGTATATTAGTGGTTTTATGGTGGTCCCAGATCTTCACGTATCACTCGCTTCACCACCAACGAAAATCCTTATAAGAAGGGTAAAAATGTAAATTAATGGCGATTTATATTTTACACGATGGGCGCTCATGTGTTTTTTTTTCTATTTGGTGTGATGAATCACCAAGTCATACTTAGTCCAGGACCATAATAAATTTTCTGTATATATAAAGATATATATGAGACGTGGAAAATTTGGAAATGAATAATGCGGGAGGTGGGAGCCACGATGATTGTTGGAAAAACAAAAAGCTCCATTTAACACGAAGAGTCATCAAAGCATATGATTTCCAGCAGTATTCTACTCAGTTTAAGCAAGCATCAGTTTTATTCCAACACGTTGAAATGAGAACAGTAGTGGTAGAGAGATAAACATGGCCTAACTTCCCCCCCTCCCTATCGTTTTTGCTAGTCTATTATTCATTTAAGACATGTCATCATCTCTAAAGTTAAATATATCAATACTATTCCCCGTATGAAATGGTTTGGGAAATATGCTCCCATTCGCGTGAGACTTGCATGAGACACACAGTTTTTTTTTTTTTTTTTTTTTTTTTTTTTAAGGATAAAATAACAACAAATAAAATAAATAATAAAATGATAATAAGATTATATTTGTTTTTGTTGTTGTTATTTTATTAATCAGTTTTATTAAATTTTTTTTTTTTTGATGGTGAAATGATAGGTGAAAGAAATTATAATAAAATAATATAATTAATAAAATAATGATAATAACATAGCGAAGTGAATAAAATATTGAGTTGAATCCTTAACCCAAACCCCAAACCAAACAAATGCGTGGGGTTCGGGGCCCTATGCCAGTTTTACATACTGGTCCTTATTAATTTTGAATACATTTCTCTTTAAAAAAATAGATAAATGGTATAGAAAATAATACATTCATTATAAATTTACAAACAACCATAACAAATTTTACACATTATTTTTAAACATCATTATTCAAGTATATTTAGAAACAAAATCACTAATCAAAGTAAATATCAACTGGAAATGTATATAATATAGTCTTTGTTAAGCGAATGAGCCGCTCGTGAACAAGCTCGTGTTAGATTCGTTAGTGTTAAATTGATCGTTTGTTCGTTTAGCTTAACGCAGTTTGAGTGCAAACATGATTGTACGCTGCGTTTGCTTGACGAACGAACACGAGCTTAGTTACATGAACGTTCGATTATGTTCGCGAACACGCTTATATAAATACATCAATTTACTGATAATATTTATTTCAAAAAGAGAATAATTTATTCATTCATCTAATAGAACATAGATTGAATTTATATAATATTTAGATATTCTTATAGTAATTTTTGTTGAGTAATATATGTAATTTTAATGTATAACTTGATATTTTTACATTTCATGACTTTATGTTTTATATCTTATGAACCTAACTCGAAATTTGAATTAAAGTAAACTCGAGCCAAAATACCAAAAATATGTTTAACAGTAGATCTCGAACACGCAAATTTAACATTTCATCTTTTAAACGAGTATACATTAATAATATTCAACAAATTTCTTAAATTATGTAAAAACTCTAATATGATTTATATTTAGGGACGATGTATCTAGTAATGTAGTTATATATATATATATATATATATATATATATATATATATATATGAGACGTGGAAAATTTGGAAATGAATTATGAGGGAGGTGGGAGCCACGATGATTGTTGGAAAAACAAAAAGCTCCATTTAACACGAAGAGTCATCAAAGCATATGACTTCCAGCGGTATTCTACTCAGTTTAAGCAAGCATCAGTAGTATTCCAACCCCTTCCCCCTCCCCCTCCCCCTCCCCCTCGTGTTTGCTAGTCTATTATTCATTTAAGACATGTCATCATCTCTCATATATATTGTTATAAATGTTCAGAAGAACAATAGTTTTTTTCCTAGGAATGTGTAGCACCATCTAATATATTGCATATAATATATTACTATTTCCGTCTTAAAATATAAGTTTTTTTTTTAGTTTTTTAGTTTGTCCCAAAATATAAGTCTATTTAAAAAATCAATAAAGCATTTATTACATTTTTTTCTTTCTACCGCTTATTTATTATATACTCAACCACATTTTACTACTTTGCATTAATATCAATAAAATGTCATTTTAGTCTTTTTAATCAATATTAATGGCAAATAACAAATTTAACTAACTTTTTTAATATGTGTGAAAAAGACCAAATGAATTTACATTTTAAGACGGAGGTAGTAATAATTTATATTTCCATCAGCTTAAGTCTTTTGAGAGAGATGGTGATTAAATATGATATCAAAGCATGAGGTGAGGTCTTTTAGAAACTTATGAAAAAGTATAGAACAAAAAGAAAAACTAATGGAGAATGATCAAACTCCAAGAACATGACATAGGGAAACTAAATTTTCATTCCGAACTTGAAATGTATGAGTTTGACTCATTTTACAATCGAATATTTGGTTTTTCACGACTTAAAAGGAATTTCCAGCTTAATTATATAATATTGAGAATGCTTAAACTACTCTAACCTCTAACAACCTCTTAACCGCGCTTAACTACTATAGACCACAATGTGTTTGATGTGTGCTTGTAAGAGATTAAAAATTCAATCGGGTTGGACAGGATCCGACCGGGTCTGATCAATTGCAGTCTATTTAGTTCATGTAATAATTTTATTATGGGTAATAAAAACACATTTGTTATTATATATTATGTTTATTTTATGAACCAATTTGTTATTGTATATACAATAACATCCTTAATATTAAATTGTGATAGAGAAACCATGATAGTGATTATGGGGATAAGATATCGAAACACTTTAATAAGTTTGATACTTAGATGTCTCTAGTCGTATGTACTATTAAATAAGACATTAATAGTACGGTTAGACTAGCATGTATTAGATGTCTTCTATCTTATTAAAGATATGGATAGATCTCGTCTATCGAAGTGTATGAACACTTGGACTGTACATGGACATGTATTGGAGAATGTGTATGTTAGACTGACCCACTTACATTAAGTGTTGCAGTATGTGACAGTTGTGTAATTATCCTGAGACCGGAGTCTTCATGCCATCGCGGGTGTGGATTGTCATGCTTTGACGCTATTGAGGTTTCCCCTATTCACGGGACGATCATGCGGCAGTGCTCGGGTGTGATATTCAAGAATGCGTATGATACATGTTGCTCGTCTGGAAATCGCGTACCCTAATGGTAAGAGTAAATATCCGAAAAGGTTTTCTTATAAGGAATGTCTAGCTCTCGTGAACCTTTGCAAAGTGGGAGTAATTGAGTTATTTCGAGAGAGCATGATATCCAGATTATAAGATACGATTGTTAATGTATTGACATTCAAGATACGACCATATAGATATTATAACAACGATAGGATTTTATTTACACGGTAACTGTATCACATGAAATGTAGTAGTCATTGCATTTGACTCTTCCGATGATTGAGGGCCATGACATGTTGCTAGACGCTATTCCTGATCGTTAGGTGTGAAGGGTATTTTAGTAAAAGCACTTTATGCCTACGGCCAACATATTCGGAAGACTATCGGGTTACACACATAAGAACATGCAGACAGATTAAAATGCGGGTATAGTGATAACCAAATAAGAAAACTTTTTATCTCGACTATAAAGTGTTATAGTGATAAATTAATATTGTGCTATTTATTTATTATGAATAAATTAAATACAAGATATTAATTGTGTTTATTAATCAGAAAATCCCGGATGCCAATTTATGGCAGTATGGGGCGTATATTTGTGTGTATAAGATACATATGAATTTTACAATTTAATTAATATATTATTTAATATAAGATGTTAAATTTAAATGAGATATCTGTAAAAAAAAAAATAGATAATTCTAGAATATCTATATTCCTTATTTTTATTAGAAAAATGTTTTCTTTCTCCCCACTTCACGCATGAAGCTTTTCCCATTGGGAATGAGACTACATTGGGGCGCATGCCACCTCTATATAAAAGATGGGTGCCTAGCTTTTTTGTATCATCACAATTAGAAAAGTTCTAATTTACTAGAAAATTAAAAGGCTTCCTAGAGAGAGTTTTGAGAGAGAGATAAAAGATCGGTCTAGCAACGGAGTTTTTCTAGTAGCAATCCAAGGCGGGATTCCGGCGGGGTGCTTGTGCGGATATTGATAAAGGCCGAACACTTGGGAGGCTTTGCGCACTACTACTCTTCCGTAGACGACTAAAGCTTCAATCTTTTAGATCTTCCAAGGTATATTCTTCGTCTACTACATTTATGTTTGTTGTTTAAACGAAGTCAATCCTGGAAATAGAAATCAATTTATTGAATTCCAGTGCGTAAACTAGTTGATTTTCTAACACCACTAAGCTTTTTTTTTTTTTTTTTGAAGACACTACGCTACTTTTCACAGACTATAAAATGCTTGAGACCCCAATCTGTACAAGAACATCTGAAAAATTGGTTTAACCATAGATTTATCTAATATGTCAGCTAGTTGTGGCTTAGTGTGAACTGGCATAAGCTTCAGCATTCCACTTGTTACATTCTCTCTAACAAATTGTACTATTAACTAAATTCAAAATCCAAGTCTTAACTTTAGTATCACATTGGTGCCAAAGATAACAGTATGTACTTGTTACATCAGGTTTAGGGAATGTACCTTCAATAAAGCTGATTTTTTCTTGTTTATAAGAGCCATTTTCATGGATTGCTCCATGGGTGATAGTTCTTATCAAGCAATGATTATATCAAGACAAGAGCTGGATTCTCATTGGGATGGAGATAAATATGATTTGATGGACCAACTTCTCTCCATTTGATGTTACTTTCTTCAGTGTCCGTGGATGAAGAACCTCAACAACAAATAGGAAAACCTCAACATAAAAGAACACATCAACAACTAAAAAGTTTCCGATACTTTTTGCAGTTGATTGATGAGCACTTCATGCATAAATTGAGCAAAAATGCTTTGATACCACTTAGAAACCTATGAAAAATGTAGAATGAAGTAGGATCAAACTCCAAGAACATGAAGGAAAGAAAACTGAATTTTCTATAAGAACTTGATCTTAATGAGTTAAACTCATTTTACAATCGAGTGTACTGTTTACAATTAAGTGTATTGTTTTTTCATTACTTGAAAGGAACTTCCAGCTTAATCAAATAGCAATGAGAATTCTTAAACTACTCCGACTACTTTAACAACCTCTTAACCGCTCTTAACTACTTTAGACCACAAAGTGCAGTTTGATGTGTTCTTATGAGAGATTCAAACTTCAGAATTCCTATTTGATTCAAGTCATGATCAAACCATATACGTTAATAATCCCGAGTTCAAACCTCGTTGCAAAGTCTACTATTTGCCAAAAATATATATCAAGTGATGGGCTTGGTAATTCAACAATTTTCAATGTGTTGGAGGTTTATTTATGAACCTAATGCTTTGTGGAGGAAATTTGTGGTTTCAGTTTACATGGAAAATGAGTGTGGGATTTTCACTGCAATAGAAAGGGATTGGGCAAGGTGTGGGGTGGTATTAGGGATGCGGTGGGGGTATTTGAAAGCTTTTGATATAAACTTGGCGGGGTCTAAAAAGTGGTGTGTTGGGAGGGGGGGGTTAATTTAGTGAGGTTTTGGATCGATGAGTGGGTGGTAGGGGATCCATTGTCGGTTCAATTCCCTAGACTATTTTATCTTGCTAATAATAAAACGACTTTGGTTTGGGATGTTAAGGTGAGGGAGGGTGGGGGTTAGTCGTATAGGTGGGAGTGGAGGAAGAGTTTGAGAGCATTTGAGAAAGTGGAGGTTGTGAGGTTGATATCGGGTATTACTGTTTATTTTCTCATTCCAAGTGATCCGGTTGATCGGCCCTCGTCGGGAATCGGGGTAACTAGATGGGATCTTGACCACTAAAGAATTTTTGTAAATTCTTGAAAGTCATTTGGGAGTAGTTGACTAGTGGGAGCAAAATCATAAATACAAAAGACCATTTTGATTTTGCATGTATAAACAACAACACTCTTTTTATCTTTATTTTATGTTGTAGTTTTTGCAAGCTTTTATTTCTATGTATTTTTATTCTCAATTAGTAAAACCAAATTATGACTGTTACCTTTTGAGAAACATTCTCAAGTATGGTTAAGTAATTTTAATCCTTTTAAAATAAGCAATGACACGTGCAACCCCATTATAGTAGTTAGAGACAAGGAGACTACATATTTGATGGAGTGCTCCTGAACTTTAATTATTAATGAAAAACAGAAGCTCATGATATGATTAAATCACTTGAAATAAGTTTCAACGAATTAATCATATATTGGATACGATCCAATGTGATCATTCTGTCATACGATGACAATTAATTCAAACGTTGGATAAGAATGACCACATCAAATTTTGGAAATGTTGTTTTCAAAATTGTAAGATTTAAGTATCAACTTATTTCTTTAATCATTGCTTGAAGGTTAATTAAATAGTTCATGTTTTAAATATGATTCAAAAGGCTAAATAAACTATCTAATAAACATTGGATTTTCTTTATGAAAGAAAATTGAAGACATAGCTCTTGTAATTTCTCTTAAGCCTTATGAAGACTAAATTGAGAAATATTTACGAGTGCTTAAAGGATTAAAAGGAGAGTTATGGCATGTTCTTAAAATAAGAGAACTTATCGAAGTCTCTATTCTAGGCAAGTGTGTTGAGATAAATCCATCTAAGTTCAAGTCAACTCTTAAATATATGATATCTTACGAGTGTGATTGAATTAGAAAGATTAGATACGGAATACACTAAGACGTGGAAGATGAAGCAAACGTTGCAACATTTCCTTTATGGTATTCTGAATCTGGTAGACTGATAAATGAGCTAAATAAATGTTACGTGTTCCGGTTCTTATGAAAAACACGAGTTTAGTTGTTTGTTAGGATTTAGTAAACATATTCAATTGTAAGGAATAAAAGTTGTTCCAATAAAGTTGAACGGTCACCGAATCTAACATACTAGATTACGATCACTATATAGTCGATATAGGTGATGAAATCTCAACCAAATGTTTTGAATGGCTGTTATCCTTGATATTTGTGGTTGTTCTAGATGTAGACTCTCTGGAAGAGAAATGTGTAATCAAATGTCATTCTAATGATGTCTGAAACATGTGATTATGAATCATGTGGGTAATACGTATCTTATCTAAAGATGACTAAAATACCCTTTTATGAAAAGATTATGAATTCTAGAAAATTGTCTAAAGCCTAAACATACCGACTGACGATGACAAATTGTGTCACCTTAATGATTTGAGCCTTAATTTAATCTAGTGATGAACACACAAGAACCCTAATGCCAAAAAGAGGAATGAGGGGGTGGATTTTTATGTATGCGGCTGAGTTCAAGATGCTCTCTTGAATTGCCTACGTATCCTGTTTGGTTCCAGGAATCAAGCCTTACGTAGTTCCTGGAATGGGGTATTTATAATGACAACACTTGCCTAAACCCTAAGGTTAAGTCGGCTTATGCTATTGTCACCTTTGCCCTTAAATGGGCCTTGACCCCTTGCCCAAGCTGTTGCTATTAATGGGCTTAGTAAGCTGATGCGGGCTCTATCCTTGATGTCGATATACCGACCTGCGGTTATCGACTCTGGGGATCACTGTCCTACATTGCTAGCTGGTGCGGGCTGAACGTCCTACACTGCTCGATACTCGATAATCGATAGTCGTAGCCTAGCTTTGATATGAAGGCCTTGGCCTCGAGCACTGGCATCGACATGAATATCTTGGCGTTATCTCGGTGTGATGACCAACCAATAGAGCGACACGTGGAGGAGTGAAACCACTGATCGTCATAAGCCCCAGACTTGAAAGAGGCGACTCCGTTGTCCGAGGTCGAGTCTGTCACGTGAGTCGTCTTCGAGTTGGGCTTTTTCTTTGGGCGGAGAAAGCCCGCCTTTTCATAACCCTAATCGCCTAGCATCCACGTGGAGCGGTTTCTAGCCCACAAAACGCGGCGAATCCCGCAAAAGACGCGTCATTGCCTTGATAACCGCGATTTTCAGATGAGTTATAACCCCATTATCCCTGTCTTTTCAAATCATTCGCCATATCTTTTACAAGCATATAAAGGAGGAGGATAAAAGCAGCAGAGCCTATTTGCCATTTCCTTCTTACAAACTCCAAATCCCAAACACCAAGTAAGTCTCTTTCTTTTCTTAGTGTTCTTCATCTTGTTTTTGAATTATCCATGTCCAATAGTAGTAGCGCCACTTGAATCAGATTGGGGTAGTGACACACCCATTCATAGCCAATCTCCTGCACCTGTCATCTCCGATCTTCTTCTCCGGGGAGACTCCGGCGAGCCTGTAGCTTCCCCTCCTCCTGTCCCTAACCAGCCTAAAAAGCTAGTAACTAGGATGGATGGAAAGGGTGCAAAAGGGTGTCTTAGTACACTTACTCCAGAGGATATTGTTGAAATCTGTGGGAAATATAGCATAATTCATCCTCCGTTTGAATCTCGACTCCCATCAGGCCTGCATCGATTCGCGGATGAGCCCCCAGAGGGGTTTTGCACTGTTTACGAAAATCAACTGGCAAGCGGACTAAGGTTTCCACTCTGTCCAGCTGTTCTGGCCGTCCTTCATCATTATGAGATAAGCGTGTCTCAACTCGCTTGAATGGCATCGAACTCGATGGGGTTCATCATAAGCGTGTCGAGTGGCGCAAGTCTGCTTCTCGATGCCCGTGTTCGATTTTATTACAAGATGGTTGCCACACCTGACAAGTTGTGGTATTCCTTCCAGAGGAGAGCAAATCGCCACGAGTTCATTACGAGGGGGCCTTCTTCTCATGGGGAGTGGAAGCCTCGATTTTTCTTTGTCCGTCATGGCCTTGATAAACCCTACATCGGTCAATGGAGGTCGAGAGAGGGGAAACAAGACAAGCTTGGGAGGAACCGGCTCACGAGGCTCGACTCCTGAGTGGGCATAATTTCGAGGTGTGTACTCGAGACTTGAGTCTCTTGTATCACCTGGCTCACTTAGAGGAAGCTGGGCCCATGCCCTATGTAGGCTTGAACGTTCCTGATCACGAGAATCGTAGGATGTTTACTTATTTGCTTGCTTTTTCACACTAGTATTTCTTTAAGTTGATAACTTGTTGTCTGTCGGTTCAAACTAACTTGTCTTTTTCTTGTATTGCAGTGGGCAAATTCTCCAAGGTCACCAACCCTCAGCGCATTCCTGAGGCGACGGTCGTAGCTGCACCACCTCTCGAGGGTCAGGCCGCTGCCGACTTGCCAATGGCTGAGATCGGCATGCCTTCCTCTTCTCGAGAGGGGGCCGTCCATCCACCAAGGAAAAGCCCTGCTGCAATCGAGTCGTCTGCCGCGGCTGGAACGACTGAGGTGCCATCGACTACCGGCGAGCTAACCGTCCGATTTGGATCTCTTCGGGACGAAGACGAGGAGGAGTTCGTCGATTTAACCTCGAATATCGAGGCTAATGTCGAGGTGCCGGCGGCGCGAACAAAGAAGAGACCAACCGTTGCTGAGGTAGTGAAGGAGCAACTTCGAGAGGCGAAGAGGAAGAAGGTTGCTGAGACCTCTACCGAGTCTGGAATCGGCGTGGACTGGGTCTTCGACGATTACGCCGGCGTGGAAGATAAAGACTTGTCTTACGTATTGCGGAAGCTGAATCGCCTCGTAAGTCGATCTTTCTTTCTATATTAGCTTCTCTCGAGGCCTACGCCTTGTCCATTTTTTGATATACTCATTATGTTTTGTAGAATACCCTTTTTGGTCGGGAGGCTGCCCGACGGATGGCCAAAACAAGCGAGTCGGCGGATGAAATTAAGAAGGAGAATAGCAGACTGCTCCAAGACATTGTCGTCAAAGGTGCTGCACTCTCCGACGCAGAGAAACAATACGAAAAGTTGAAGCGCGAGTCGGTCACCGAGCTCCAAAGTTGCAAGATAAGTTAGTGGTCTTTGAAGCAAAGCGGCCCTACCGGTAGAAGGAGCCGGTCCGATTGCGGGGATGAAAGGCAAGATCGGGTCGAGAGCCGCTCAAGGCGCTCAAGATTATGAGAAGCTGCGCAGCAGATGTCGGAAGGCCGCAGATGAAGAAGCTAGGAAGGCTCGTCAAGATCGAGATGCTGCTGCGCAGTGAATCAGATGTCGGCGCAGCGCAGTCGAGGAGAAGCTAAGATCCGAGGCCATCATGGAGTATCGCAAGTCATCCAACCTTGAAGATGATTTAGAAGTGATCATGCGGGCTTCGATGATGGGTGGATACACTCTGGCCGTAGATCAGATGAAGGAGGCTACCCCGAGCTTCGACATGTCGACTCTCCAGACGCCGATGTTCTACAATCCCGACTCGGAGAAGTTTGTACGATCGATGCCGAGGAGTTTCAGCGGGGAGAGTCCTTGGCCATAAAGTATGCTCCTCCCTCGTCTGCCCCTACTGCCAATCCGACCGCCGCCGATCCGACCCCTGGCACCACTGAGCCGACTCCGGAAGCCGACCCCTGATCTTGATGTTTTTATATCTTCTTTTGCTATTCAAACTTCTGATTTGTAATAACATTTATTTTAACTTTGGCTGGTCTTTTCGACCTGGCCTTGTTTTTGTAATAACTTTACCTGATTTTGACATCTCTCTTAACTTATTGTCTTGATGTTTCTTAGTCTTTTGCTTGTCGAGCTCCTGGCTCTGCTCGCTACTCGCTATTCATTTTATTTGCTATACTTGTTGTCAGTGTTGTGTTGCCCCCCAAGTGTATTATGAACTCTTGGTTCTTATTACACTTGAGATTGATGTGCTTGCCTTAGTCTTTTGCCCCTTAGGCTTAGTTGACCTTTGGCTGAGCATTTTAGTGTAAACTGTCCCTGATCTTTGGTCTTTTTCGCTACTCGAGCTCTTTTGACCATCGACTGGGACAGGTGGCCCGACTATGCGAACCGTCCTTTGTCTAGGCCTTTTTCGCCCTCTGGGCTCGTTTGGCTTTCGACTTGAACAGGTGGCCCGACTATGCGAACCGTCCTTTGCTTAAACCTTGTTTGCCTCTTGGGCTCGTTCGGCTTTTAGCTAGGACCTTTGGCCCGACCATGCGAACCGTCTTTATGCCTTTGCATTCGTTGCCCATTAGGCTAACTTTGCTTTGGCTTGTCTAGATTTCCGACTGCGGATTTCTCTATTCGTTGTTTGATTATTTTGCCTTTAACTTTTCTGTCACATTGGACTTGTATCGTTTTGGCTATAAATCCTAACAAACACGAAAACATCTCGAGAAAGCATACTTTTATTAGAATATCATAGATTGTCACATGGACTTATTACAAGATTTAACATTAAGAGTAAATAAAAGTTCATAAAAGCTTATCTCGGACATAATACTTCCTCAGTTGTTGGCATGACAATGTCGAGGAACGATAGTCCCATCCGCCCGACCAAGTTGATAAGACCGCTTTGGGGTGGACTTTGAAATGATAAGGTCCTTCCCAATTCGGGGTTAACTTTCCGGCCGCCTCTTGTCGACTTGCTTCATTCTTCCTTAGAACCAGATCTCCAACCCTGAAGTATCGATGTCTGACCCTCGAGTTGTAATACTGAGAGATCTTCTGCTTATACCTTGCCATTCTGGCTGAGGCTATCTCTCTTCGTTCCTCGACACTGTCCCTTTCCTGTCGGAGTTCGGGATCGTTAGTCTCAACATTGTATGCCAGAACTCGAGGGGAGGGAACTCCGATCTCGGCGGGTATCACCGCTTGACAACCGTACACTAAATGAAAGGAGTTTCCCCTGTTGATGAATTAGGAGCTGTCTTATGCGACCATAGGATGCTCGGAAGTTGAACTGCCCAATCTCGACCTTCTGCCTCTAGCCTCTTTTTTAAACCTAGCTTGATCTGTCGATTAGTTTGCTCAACTTGACCGTTTGCCTGTGGATGAGCTACCGAGGTGAATCGTTGGTCGATATGATACTCATTGCACCATTCTCTAACTTTTCGATCTTCGAACTGGGTACCGTTATCCGAGATCAGAGCCTTCGGAATTCCATATCTGCACAAAATGTCGACCCACAAGAATTTTTTGATGGTTGCAGCTTTGATGTCCGGTATAGCCTTAGCTTCGACCCACTTTGTGAAATAATCCACAGCAACAACCACATATTTAAGATTTCCCGGAGCTCGAGGTAGGGGTCCCACGATATCGACTCCCCACTGATCAAATGGCCATGCTGACGAGATGACATTCATGTCTTGCGCTTGTTGGTGGGAGATATTATCATGAATCGACAAGTGTTGCATTTTGGACAAGATTGTTCGCGTCTCGTTGCATCGACGGCCAAAAATACCCGGCTAACTTGCATTTTCGAGCTAACATTCTTGCTCCACGTGATTTCCACACGCTCTCTATGGATTTCCTCAAGAGATATTCGCCTTCATTTTCGTGAGACACATCTTAACCATGGATTTACAAAGGATTTCCGATAAAGGATGTCGTCGAAGAACGCATATCGAGTGGATGAAGTCGAACTTTCTGGCTTGCACTTTATCAGCTGGTAGTACTCCGTCTTTTAGATAAAGGGCGATCGAGTCCATCCATGTGGCCTGCTGAGTAATCGGCTGGGCCTCTATCTCGATGTAACTCCTATCGGTCAGTAACTCGACTAGAACCTTCTTACTTGACATGAAGTTTGAGGCCAACTTCGAGAGCGCATCGGCTCTCTTGTTCTGACTTCGGGAACACCTTTCGAATTGAACCGTTTTGAATTTTGGTATGAGGCTTTGGACAATCTGCTAAGTAATTCTTCATGGTTTCTTCCTTAGCCTCATACTCCCTTTAACATGATTGACCACTAGCTTGTGAGTCGTTGTGGTGACAAATCTTGACACCCGGCTTCAAAGCGAGCTTTAAACCGGTAATCATAGCCTCGTATTCGGCCGTTGTTCGTTGCTTTGAAGTCGAAACGAAGGGCGTAAGGAATTCCTCGCCTTCGGGCTTACGGAAGAGCCACTGCTCCTGCCCCTCTCCTTACTCGATCGTCATCGACTTGAAGAGTCCATTTTTCTTCCGGGCTTTGCTTTTCTTGATCGAGTTGGGCGGAGATCCTTCGGCTAAAAATCCGCCAAGGCACTCGTGCTTTTATCGTAGTTCGAGGGCGAACTCGATATCGTACTGGGCTATTTCAACCACCCTCTTTGCCAATCGACCTGAAGTGTCGGGTTTTGCCAATATTTGCTTTAGTGGTTGGTCAGTGACTACCACAATAGGATGAGCTTGAAAATAGGGCCTCAACTTTCTCGAGCGTGAGCGAGACATAATGCTAACTTCTCGGCCGGCGAGTATCGGACCTCGGGGCCATGCAAAGCCTTGCTAACAAAGTAGATTGGCACTTGGCCATGTACCCTTTCTCGACTAGGACCGCACTCGCACCGCCTCCTGCATACTTGCCAAATAAATTAATAACTTTTCCCCTTCTCGAGGAGAAGTGAGGGTAGGCAATTCTGACAAATAAGTCTTCAACTCTTCAAAGGCTGTCTGACACTCATCATCCCAATGAAAAGGACTGGCCTTTCGGAGTATCTTGAAAAATGGTAAGGCACGCTGTGCTGATCTCGATAAAAACCTGTTGAGAGCGGCCATTCGACCCGTGAGCCTCTGTACTTCCTTGATATTTCGTGGTGCGGGCATATTCTTCAATGTGTCAATTTTATCTGGGTTCGCTCGAATCCCGTCCTTCGAAATCATATAACCCAAGAACTTACCCGACCTAACTCCAAAAGTACACTTCTTCGGGTTTAATCTCATCTGCGTTTTTCTCAACACTTCGAAAACCTCTCGAGCATCGACTAGTCTCGCTCATAGATCGACTCTTGATAAGCTAGTCTTACATAAACTTCCATACATCTACCAATTTGCCTTGCAAATATCTTATTGACTGCCCTCTGGTATGTTGCCCCAGCATTCTTTAATCCGAATGGCATGGTCACATAACAGAAGGTGCCGAATTCTGTGATAAATGCAGTTTTCTCCGCGTCTCGAGGGTCCATTAGAATCTGGTGGTATCCTTTATACGCATCTAAAAACCAAAAACTTCAAAATCGATGGTCGAGTCTACTAACTTTTAATCGATTTTAGGCAATGGATATGAATCTTTTGGACATGCTTTGTTAAGATCTGTGAAGTCCACACACATCGCCAATCGCCATCGGGCTTTTTGACTAATACCGGGTTAGCTAGCCACTGGGGTAGAATACCTCTCTCACGATCTGGTGCCAATAGCTTGCCGACTTCCAACTCTATAGCTTCAAGTCGATCGGACGCAAAATTCCTCTTCTTCTTTTGGTGATCGCTTTTTAGCCTGGTCAATCTCAAGCTTATGAACGCGATGTCGGTAGATAACCCCGGCATGTCGGTGGCTTTCCAGGCAAAGATGTCTCTGAACTCGATTAGAAGCTTAACCAGTAGCTGTTTTTCTTTCTCTGGGATCCAAATCCCGACTTGTACGCATTGATCGTCCTCTCCTTCCCAGAGTCGGACGTTTTCAACTGCATCACTGGAGACCCAACTCTTCTCCTCTTCTTCCTCTGGAATCAGTTCCTCGACTAAAACTTGTTGAACCGCCATCTTCCCATTCATGACCACGAGTTACAACTCCGGCGACTTCAACGTCTCCCTTTACCTCGTGGGAACCCGTTCTGAGTGGGAAACTTCATGCTATTATGGAATGTTGAAATTATAGCCCGAAGGTCGAAGAGCGCAGGTCGTCCTAGGATAACATTGTACGCAGAGGGAGCTTTGACTACCACATAGCTTAATTCAAGTGTCCTTCCTTTCTCGCCATCACCAACTGTCGTGAGTAACCTTATCGAGCCCATGGGATGGACTGCTTGCCCTGTGAATCCGAACAGGGGAGATGCTATGGGGGCTAGATCTTTCTCTTTCAACTTCATTGCTTGAAATGCCGAGTGGTATATGATGTTCACTGCACTCCCGTTATCGATACAGACTCTCGATACACGGGCTCGGCTAATAATCGCTTCAATGACTAACCTTCGCTATGACTCCTCGACTTGGGGATATCATCTCGAGGGCGTATCCGACTTCCGTGAACTGGTAGCCGCTTGCGCTCTCTCGAGCTACAAGTCGGCTCTTGACGTCCGTGTCTTTATCACTCTCACCAGGACCAAAGATTGTGTTGACATAGTTAATCGGTCGATTATCTTCATACCTATCTCGCCAAAATTTTCTCTGTTGTTTCCTTCTCGACCCGGGATCGATTCCTCCGAGGTGACCGATCCTTCGTCTCTGGACATCTCGACCTCGGTTCCTGTCTTGATCGGAGTTTTCCTCTTGAATTCTCCACGCCCGGGCCCATCATATCGAGATCATCAACAACTTCGTCTAGCTTCCCTTCCTCGAATGCAGGCGTCGATATCCTCTTTAGGTCAATACACCTCCTCATTTGTATGGCCTATGTCTTCGTGAAAATCACGATATTTGCTTGCGTTCCTCTTTTCTCGAGGTTTTTTCAATGGTGGCGGTTTCCTCGCCAAGTTTTTTGAAAGCATAATCGCCAACACCTCAGATCGAGGTCGATTGAGTGGGATAAAGTCCTTATCACGTGAGGTTCCCTTCTTGCCCCTCCGGTCCGAGGTGGGCGTGTCGATCGGTCCCAGCACCGATGGCTTACTTTCGACATCCTGCCTCTTGGGTGATTCTGCTTCGGACCTCGGGTGTCCTTCTTGGATTCCATCCAGGTCGGATTGGGTGTGCCGCCGCCTTGCCTCTTCCCTTGACAGAATCTATGCACCACATTGACACATTCGTCCAAGGGTTTGGGGTACGTCCTGCTCAACTTCATGTACAACTTAGTATTACGCGGCCCCTACGAACGAGCGTGATCGTGAAGTCGGTCATCTGCGTCCTTGACTGCATGGCCTCGAGATTAAACCACTTCAAATATTCCATCACCGTCTCATCTTTTTTCTTTGCCTCACGTTCATGAGGTCGCGTGGCACTCGATGAAACTTCTTGTTGACTATAAACGCATCTCGGAACTTTCGGCGAGCATGGCAAAACTGGAGATCGACCCTGGTCGTAGCTTTGTGAACCATTCTCTTGCTCGACCTACGAGTAACGTCTCGAATGCCCGACAACGCATTGCATCAGGTGCCCCATCCAATCTCATTTGCGATAGATACCTGTGGAGATGGTCCTCCGGGTCGGTGGTGCCATCATAAGGTTCTATCTTTGGTATCTTAAACCCCTTGGGTTTAGGAAAGCTCTCGATCTCCTTCGTGAAGGGAGACTCGAGCCACAACGATACCTGATTCTTTCCCAAAATTGCATTCAGCTCTTCTCGGGCGCTGTCATCATCCCCTCTCTGGTGTTTTTGGTGAATCTCACGTCTCTTCCTTTCCACCGAGCTAGATGATGCGCTTATTTCTTCCCCAAGGGTCTGTTTAGGTTTGTCCACAGCTTCTTTCTGACCGCCTTCCGCCATAGCTTCTTTCTGGGCGGCGTCTGCTTTCCTTCGCGCCGTAACTGCCTCGGCGATTATCCTGGACATTACCTCCAAGTCTGCCCCTGCCAACTGATCTGCAAGCGTCCGATATTCTGGAGCAAGAGCTTGATTTTCTGGTTGGTGGGTTTCCTGGACAGGGTTCAAAGCTTGATCTTTTTCCCCCTGTTTTTGCTGAGGATCGTGCTGAACAAGATCCAAGTCTGGATCTTCTTCTCCTTGCAAATCAGGATCGGTTGGCTCGTTCATCTGGGAGCCTTGATCGACTGCTTTGGATGCAGTTTTGGATGCAGTTTTCTTGGGAGGCATCGTGTTTTCGCGTATTCAATCAATAGAAGGCCCTCCTTCTAGCGCCAATGACGATGACAAATTGTGTCACCTTAATGATTTGAGCCTTAATTTAATCTAGTGATGAACACACAAGAACCCTAATGCCAAAAAGAGGAATGAGGGGTGGATTTTTATGTATCTTGGTGAGTTCAAGATGCTCTCTTGAATTGCCTACGTATCTGTTTGGTTCCGGAATCAAGCCTTACGTAGTTCCCGGAATGGGGTATTTATAATGACAACACTTGCCTAAACCCTAAGGTTAAGTCGGCTTATGCTATTGTCACCTTTGCCCTTAAATGGGCCTTGACCCTTGCCCAAGCCGCTATATTAATGGGCTTAGTAAGTCGATGCGGACTCTATCCTTGATGTCGATATACCGACCTGCGGTTATCGACTCTGGGGATCACTGTCCTACATTGCTAGCTGGTGCGGGCTGAACGTCCTACACTGCTCGATACTCGATAATCGATAGTCGTAGCCTAGCTTTGATATGAAGGCCTTGGCCTCGAGCCTGGGCATCGACATGAATATGCTGGCGTTATCTCAGTGTGATGACCAACCAATAGACGACACGTGGAGGGAGTGAAACCCTGTATCGTCACCGACTTTGTTGGCTTATGGCAATTAATGCCGCAAATAATTGCTTATTAATCTCTATGACTATTTTTAGAAATAGTTTAATGTACTTAGTGAAGTACGACAATTCGGAAAGCCCGAAAAGTTTGAGCTAGTACGAATATGAGATTGATGAACTACTTAGAATTAAATCTTCAATTGGATTGAAGCAATTAATACCTGATGGGTGTTTCAGAAGTCATCTGAAAAGGAATTAGATTCTCCTTTGAAGGATACCATTTTGGGATACCAATTAGATTGTGTTCCTAAGATGGAAACAACACTTTATAAAGGTGTGACGTAAGCCATGTGAAGTATCCCTTACCTATTTCAGGATAGTGCCCTTATACAATACTTATACTTAACCGAGTTCCAATGAATAAATTCCATATTAGATATGGAAGACGACAACATCAAATCCATCTTAACCGATGATTTGGGGTTGTCGGGCTTTTAGCAAGCATGCAATGTCTGAAAGGCTTTGAGCTTAGTATGACATGTTCAACTTTGTGGAATATCTTAGCTAGCACGCTGGATATTATTTACTTGCCCGCGGAGCAAAAGGTGTTTGTCTCAAAACATGCTGTCTTCTAGAGGAAGTGTTTTTTCCAAAAGAAATAGTGGGAATAAATAAGATCTCAAAAGAGTTTGAGAACCATAAAGAGATATTCAACCATTGGAACATGAGCATGCACAGTATAGCGATAAGGTGCATGACACTACTCAGTGCACACAAGTATTCTATGAGTCTGAAGATAACAACATGCTTGAAAGGGCTACTGGAGTGTTCATCTTGAAGAATGAAGATCTCGTGACTTATGTAGGAATGCTTGAAAGGCAAGATTAAGAGATATGGCTTGGAGCCATAATGTCTTTATGAAAGACTGACATGGATGGTAATACGATTACCTGTTAGGCTGAGTTTATGGCTAAGAGGCTATGAGGTGTAAACCTTGTAATTACCTTTATGCTACCGGCTATGCTTAAGTCTATTTAGATAGTGCTTGATGTAGCTACATATCATGGCTATAGTGTTGAAAACGTTGGGCCAATGGCTTATTGTTCATAGACAATAACATGTTATGTAAGCTTATGAGATCCATTTATGGACTCAAACAAGTTTCTCTGTATAAGCTCTTTACTTTGAGAATCAAAAGAGTTTGATTTGATCAAAAGTGAAGATATGCCTGATGTGCAAAAGGTTAGTCGGAGTGTTACACTTTTCGAGCAAGGTATTGGATAACCTTCTCGGAATCAACACCCCATGTCACAGTCAATTAATGTTTGGTATTTCAAGGTATTTACGAAAACTCTTGAAAATGCAGTTCTTATTTTGGAAATAAGAATCTATAATGATAGATTTAGATACTGCTTGATTATCACAGTTCACAGGCATAGATGAGATGCTAAAGAGTTTAGCATAGATCACATCAAGAGATACCGCTAGCCGGAATTCTTGGGATCTATCTTTGGTAGGACGCCAGTTCTAAAGATAAGGTGAAAGATGGTACTTGTGAAAGGTTCCCTTTGCTACTACAATAGGATCCATCATAAGAGTTGTTCTAGATGTTCATACTCCATGAAGAGTCATGAGTAAGTATGAATGTGTTTCTAGTAGATGTTGAGGATGTCCTTAAAGGTGTTAGGGATGGTTTCCTGGTTTATTGAAACTTGGAATCAAATAAATGTAGATATACAGATGTATACCTTGAATCTTATGAAGACAGTGGGAGCTGCAGTCTGGGTTTGCATTCACTTTTGAATTAGTGATACAGTGAGCTGGAAATGTTCTTAGCTAGATATCACTATTGATTCTACAACTGAGCCAAAACACAATATTGCCTTGGAGGCGCAGCGGGAGTAGTACATGGATCTAAGAGGGTCATTCCTGAACCTTGTACGGTTCTTCCACCTTTTCTATATAGCTGATATAATAAGTGGATTCATTGCTTCAAGCAAGGACCAGGGTCTCGTCAGAGATTCATGTATGTGTTGAGGCGGTTCCTTTTGACTTGATCAATTGGAGAATGATGTGAGGATTGTCTGAGTCCTCATGGACAGTGATCCGTTCATGCCTAGGGTTGGTTATGAGTATTGCATGAGATTCTTGTGTTTCAAATTGGTCTCGTGTGTACGAGTGATTGGCTTTAAGCTAAGTGGGGGATTGTTGAGACAGTGTCCTAAATCGAATCGGGTTGGACCGGATCCAACCGGGTCACACCTCTAAATAATATCACAAATGGAGGAAAAAGAAGACCTCAACCAGGACCATACCAAGATACCCTTCACCACCAACATGGATACTGATATTCGACAGAACTCAATTCCGTACGTGACGTGACTGGAAGAGTGTATCTTAAAACACACCCTCCTGACGCCGTGGACGATTCATTTCTACTATTTCCTTTTATTTATACATATATTAAATGGATTTTCTGTTATTATATATTTGTTCGTTTAATGAACCAATTACGATATTGTTATATGATAACGTCCTTAGCATTAAACTGTGATAGAGAAACCATGATAGTGATTATGGTTGATGAGATCTCTAATCACTTTAATAAGTTTGATACTTAAATGTCTCTAGTCATATGTACTATTAAAAATGACATTGATAGTACGATTAGACTAGCACGTATTGGATGTCTTCTATCTTATTGAAGATAAGGATAGATCTTGTCTATCAAACTGTAGAGACACTTGGAATGTACGTGAACGTGTATTAGAGAATGCGTACGTTAGATGACCCTTATACTTTATTAAGTGTCACACTATGTGGCGGTTGTGTAATTATCCTGAGACCGGAGTCTTCATGACATCATGGTGTGGATTGTCATGCTTTGACACTAGTGAGGTTTCCCAAAACCATGGGGTGATCATGTGATAGTGATTGAGTGTGATACTGAAGCATGCGTAGGATTCATGTTGCTCATACAGAAATCGCGTATCCTATGATTAGGAGTAAATATCCGAAAGGGCCTTCTAATAAGGAATATTTTATTCTCGATAGTCTTTGTAAAGCGGAAGTAATATGTTACTTCAAGAGAGTAGGATATCCAGAATATAAGATATGGTCGTTGATGTTTGACACTCGACGTACGACCGTATGTATATTGTAACAGCGATATGATTCTATTTACACGGTAACTGTTTCACATGAAAGGTAGTAGTCATTGAATTTGACTCTTCCGATGATTTGGGGTCACGGTGTGTTGCTAGACACTATTCCGTGATCGTTAGGTATGAAGGGTATTTTAGTAAAATGCACTTTATGCCTACGGCCAATATATTCGGAAGCCTATTGGGTCACACACATAAGAACATCTAGCCGGATTAAAATACGGTTATAGCGACAACCAAATAAGGAAAGTTTTTTCTCGACTATACAATTGTTATAGTGATAAAAATTAATATGGTGATATTTATTTATTATGAATAAAGATATTAATTATGGTCATTAGTTAAATATATATTTAATATATATGGTGCGCATAAATGATGTGTATATGATACACATGGATTTTACAAATTAATTAATTATGGTATTATATTATCTAGTATTAATATAAGATATTAATATTTATATATACACACACATGCGTGACAAGCATATGCATGTGCACATTTGTAGCAAATATATATATATGTATGGATTTATATGTGTAATATATATATGTGTGTGATATATACACATGTGTAAATTGATTTATGGTAATATAATAAAAATATATTCAATAATAGATATTGGCAATATATATCTTCTCTATTTTTCACAAGAACTATTAGCTCTTGGAATTATGTTGTATAAAAGAGCTAGCCAACCCCTTGCTTTTATAGGTGTTGGGGCGCCCTAATGTCTCCAACCTGATTGAGAGAAGCTTCCTAGTAGATTGAGGAAAGAGAAAATATTTTTCCTAATAAAATACAGAAAATATATTTGATTGCTTTATCTCATTAATATTCAATATTAAATATTTTTCCAAGATATATATTGACAATATATTATATTGAATATATCTTTAACTTTTTACCATAAATCTATTTTTCCAAAAATCAATTAATATACAATATTAATATATGGTAATATCATTAATTAAATTGCACAATCCAAGTGTATCTAATACACTAGAAGTTGCGCCACCTTCATGCCATAAATTGGCATCCAAATATTCTTTAATTAATATAACGCTATGATTAATTAATTTGCAAAATACATGTGTATCAATATACATATATATATTTTCGACATACATATACATCATATGTATATTTAATTAATCAATATAATTAATATGTTGCATTTAATTTATTCTTAATAAAGAAATACCACTATATTAATTTATCACTATAACATTTTATAGTCGAGATAAAACTTTCCTTATTTGGTTATCATTATAACCGCATTTTAATCCGGTTAGATGTTCTTATGTGTATGACCCGATAGTCTTCTGAATATGGTGGCCGTAGACACAAAGTGCAAATTACGAAAATGCCCTTCATTCCCAATGATCACGAGATAACATATAGCAACACACCGTGACCCCCAATCATCGGAAGAATCAAATGCAATGACTACTACATTTCATGTGAAACAGTTACCGTGTAAATATAATCATATCGCTGTAATAATATCCATACGGTCGTTCGTCGAGTGTCAAACATCAACAACCGTATCTTATAATCCGGATATCATGCTCTCTCAAAGTAACTCATTTACTCCCACTTTGCAAAGATTCATGAGAGTAAGACATTCCTTATAAGAAGACCCTTTCGGATATTTACTCCTACTGATAGGGTACGCGATTCCTGGACGACCAAACATGTATACTCTGCATGCTTCAGTATCATACGCAATCACTACCGCATGATCGCCTCGTGCTAGGGGAAACCTCAATAGTGTCAAAGCATGACAATCCACACCGTGATGCCATGTAGACTCTGGTCCTAAGGATAATTACACAACCGTCACATAGTGTGACACTTAACAGTGTAAGTGGGCCAGTCTAATGTACGCATTCTCTAATACACGTCCACGTACAGTCTAAGTGTCTCTACACTTCGATAGACGAGATCTATCCCTGCCCTTAAAAATAGAAGACATCTAATATGTGCTAGCCTGTTTGTACTATCAATGCCCTGTTTAATAGTACATAAGCCTAGAGACATTTAAGTATCAAACTAATTAAAGTGATTAGATATCTCATCAACCATAATCGCCTATCATGGTTTCTCTATCACAGTTTAATACTAAGGATGTTATCAAATAACAATTCATAATTGGTTCTTTAAAAGAACAAATATATGACAACAGAAAAGCAAGTTATTATATATGTATAATCATAAAGAAATAGTAGAAATGATCCGACCTGGTCGGATCCGGTCCAACCGATTGGGTTTAGGACACTATTTCAACACTCCATACCCCACAAATACTCCCTTATTTGCCCTTGGCTCCATCTTACCCTCACTTACATGATAGTAGACTATTCTCCCAAACACCCTTAGAACTAAGTAATTTGTAGGCTTGCCTGACCTCATCTCAAATGGTGTCTTGATATTGATCCTTGTGTGAGGCCCCATGTTGATTAAGAAGCAAGCTGTGCTGACAGCTTCTCTCTCCGAAATCTCCTTGACTAACCAGCATTAGAAAGCACACAACTTGCACTCTCCATGAGAGTTTGATTCATTCTCTTAGATACACCATTCTATTGAGGAGTATTCCTGACTGTGTGATGTGTGGCAATATCTTCATCCTTAAAGAATTCATCAAAAACAAACCAGCAAAATTCCAGACCTTTATCTGTATGAAGCCTCTAGATATTCTTCCCTGTTTGATTCTCCACTAGAGCCTTCCACTGCTTGAAGATTTTGAATGCATCACACTTGTGCCTCATCATCACCACCCAAGTCATCCTTGAATAGTCATCAATAAATGACACAAAATACCTGTGACCACCCAATGATTCCACCTTTGATGCCCCCCAGTAATCAGAATGGAAATAATCAAGTGATGACTTTGTGCTGTGTACCCCTTTTGAAAACTTGCTCCTATGAAGCTTCCCAAACACATAGTGATCATAAAATTGTAGATTCTTCACATTGTATCCCACAAAAAGATCACTCTGAGAAAGAATCTGCATCCCCTTTTCACCCATATGACCCAGTCTCATATGCCACAACCTGGTCAGCTGTGACCGGTGAACCTATGATGATGCCACCACAGCAAACCAGACTCAGTAGATCTTTGTAAAGTATACAAGAGCCTCCTCTTGATACATCTGAGGACCACATCTGAATCTTTGTACACATTCAACGCTTCACCTTCACCCTTGAACCGAAGACATGGAAATAGATGTTTTTATGTAAGCAACAGAAGCACAAGATTATGGAAATTCATATAGGATGGGTCGGGGAGTATTGTGAAGTATTCCCTGATAGGCCGACACCACCATCTGGCTCTCTTACCCGCATACTGACCCAGAGGGATCTTCCGGAGACAGGCGAGCGGGAACCGGGAGGTCAACATGCGGCTAGGACCAATGCCAGGATTATTCTTATCCTCGCGATGATCCTCGAAGGCGAGCCCATGATGAGTAAGATGGATAAATGTCCAGCTAGCCCACACATGAGTAACAGATCCGCCAGAGATCCAATCCCTCTACATCTAGAGAGCATAGATCGACTATTCAACCAACCAACCAAGGACATACAATGCAAGCTCATGGGTCCGCACCGCCACCATCCTGTTGCGGCCCGACCAACCACCGCAGATTTAGTTGTACTATGTCCTTAGTTGTAATTATGTTCAACTTAATCGATTCTCACCCTATAAATAGGTCTCTATGCACAAGTCATATGCTAAGCTAAATATATGCCAAGAAAGGCAAACTCTGCCCAATTTACTACTCATTTTCTACTTGTGTTGCACCACTACACTCACACCACATTCTCTTACAGCTCCACCATGAGCCCCCGTTTTCACACTATTATTACAGCTAGATAAACACCACAAATCCACCGCTGAACACCCGTGATATTTTTGACGTTATCAGTTGACTCCGTTACCGGGAAAATCAAAGCTTTCAGCTTGTTTCCGGCGTACGGCACAGACACGGCATCTAGGATTTACGGCGGCCCCAGGAAGAGCTCCATCTTCTTCAGGCCATCTTCGTGACTTCTTCATCAAAAAGCTCTCAGCTCCTGTCCGTTCACGTTCGAACCTTTGACTCAGCGTCAAAATCATCTTAAAATGAGGTAACCTCCCCGATTTCTTGTTCAGAATCATGAGTTTGCGTTTGAACCATCACCTCTCTTGTGACTTTTGCACAAAGGAACTCATCGGAGTTGGCATTGCAGAGCTTTAGATTTGTTGATTGTAGCTGTTTCATTGCGAAAAAAGAGTAAGGACACGTGAAGTTGTTGAGCTTGCCCTTGAGAAATCGACACTCTTGGCTCCTTTACGTTAAGAAAAGAGCCAGAATCACGCTCGTTATTTTGGTTGCTATCATACCGTTATTTTGGTCATTATCGTTGTGTACTCAAAAATTTCTGGGTGTTACGTCAAAGTAGAGCTCGTGTTAGTGTATGCTATCTTTTTTTTTTGGATCTGGAAAAAGGACATACCGGAATCGGTAAGATACCGGAATTTTTTGGGCCTGAATCTTGAAAAATCGCAGTTGCTCCCTAAATTCCGATATCCGTTCACCGGCACCGCCATACGATCTGCCGGATAAGTCACTCTCGACAATGTCCCTGACACGCCATCTGTACGCACAGGCAGTACAAGGTTGGTAAGTGTCAGAACGGTTGAGAATCATAGTACTTTTTGGCATCTTACGCAGGCAACCTATCAGAATTTGACACATGGCAGGGATGATGGACAACGTCCAGGTGCCCCACACTCCAGGAAAGGGGCCCGCATGGGATCCCCAACCAAGATAACTTGGACATCATGCTTGAGAACCCCACCGCACGATGGGATAATTCTCAGCCGGAAGGCAGATCAAAACTCAATGTTGATGCTAGACCTATTTTGAACCAAAAGAGATCCAGATCCAGGGATTGCGCTGGGAACTCAGTATCAGCCCGCTCTTGCCCCGGACACGATCAGAACCTGGAAGGGACCTCAAATGTAACGCCCTGTTCCCGGACACCGAGTCCTTATCCGGGGAAAAGGAACGTTCGGCACGTATAAAATAAAAATAAATTCATTTCATACGTAAGCCTCTACTACGTCGTATCAATTAAAAGCAAACGAAAGCAAAAGACTCGGGTAAAAAATTTCCAAACATCCAAGAATAGAGAACAACATCTAAAGATGGAAATGTAACTTTATTACATTCAAAAGAAAATACGAAATCCAAAGAAACGTTCGACAAATATCGAAAGACCAAAAGTCTAATCAAAAAGTACTAACATAGTTTAATAATGAATAACAAAATAAATAAATGAAAAGTCTTCAATGAAGCATCGTCAAACGTCGTCATCGAACTCATCCTCGTAACCCTGATCAACCTGTTCATCTTCTCACCCCCAAACACATAGAAAACATGCATTTGAGGTAAGTACAACGTACTTAATAAGAAAGAGAAGCTATGACAACAATTAAGATTTATAAAGAAAAGATATTTAATCGTTTCATTGTTTAGATGTGACCGACTCAATCTGGGGTTCATTTCATGTCCATCAACATGAATTGACTAAACATTGCTACTTAACTTATCTATGTTACAACCGCACTCAAGGGCACTACGCATATCCAAACTGGGGATATTCTTGGCAACATATTAGTGGATCACACCAATATCCACGAAGTCTAGAATAGGTAGACTCCGATAGTACGCGCTTCTCAGTGGAGTCCCTCCATACTTAGAGTTTTATTGACCTACGGAGTTCTTCCACCTTCAGAGGTAGCACACACATCGCGATATAGACTGGTGCCTATCCAAGAGAGACATGTTGTTTAATCTTTTACTAGTCAAGTATGTATTTTATTAAAATGATTAACTAACCACCTAAGTGTTTTCAATTAATCTCCCTCACAAATACTGCTCTCTTTCTAGACCACTAGATATATACAAGGCCTAGCATTTACACAGACATTGATGAATACTAATTCATCAAAGCACAAGCCTATCGTGCTCTTCCGTTGGATCCGAACTTTAACTCCCTTTAAGAGTACATTCGGTGTTTTAACTGAACGAATCAGAAGCTCAATTCAGGCTTGTTTATATTTATACAATGTTAACATATCATGAATAAGGGTTTGAAACTGAAAGACATTGCTTAAACATCATTTATGCACAAACTGGGGGCAATGCATGCCCATTAGCTGGAATACGTACGCATTCCCTGCTTCTAAAACCTGCTGAAACTGTCTGTCCAAACAATGCGTGTGCATTATCTACAATGCGTACGCATTACCTGACCAGAACCTAAGCTAAAACTCTCTGTTTGAACAATGCGTGCGCATTTTCTTATGAATGCGTACGCATTCAGCAACCAGAAACAAACCCAAAACTCTCTATTCAAGGAATACATGCGCATTCTTTTGAATGCGACGCGTCGGCGTCGTAAGCCAAAACTCGCAATCTCAGAATAGAATGCGTGCGCGTGCTAGCCAATGCGTCGCGTCCTCTCTTCGCCCTAACTTCTGATTTCAATCCTAAATGGTTTCTAATCCGTTTCTAACCCAATTAACCTCAAATTAAGCACAGTAAAACATATAAAAACATATCTAAACATACCGTAACATCTATGATAATTAATCAAGAAAAGGACTCATCTTTCTAGCATTAAAATGTCTTAACCTCGATCTAAACCTTATAAATGATAATTGAGATCATAGGAAGAGCCTCTTACCTATTTGCAGCCAAAACCGATCTAAACAGCCTCGAAAATCTATAGCCCTTCCAACAAAGCTGATGTCCAAACGGAGTCCTCTTCACCACCGTCCAATTCTGTCGTCTGATCTGAAAACGGTCAAGCTTCCCTTTAGAATTTAAGAAAACTCTCCTAGCCCTTTTCTCTTCTCAAGAATTGCGCAGAGAAGGAGGCACAAACTGTTTCCGATTAGTGTTTAGGTTTAGGGAATTATCTATGTTAATTTTCCTTAAATACAATTCCCAATAAAAACCCTTTTTACTTAATTACCCTTTAATTACCAAAAAATCAGAATTTCCTTAATTACATCCATATAATTTCGAAAATCATGTGTAAATAGTCAATAAAATACTTAACTCCAATAAAAGAAAAGCAATAATAATATTTCATTTTCACAAAATGACAAATCTGCCCTTTTCCGAAAATCGGAATATTACATTCCTCCCCCCTTAAAAGGAGTTTCGTCCTCGAAACTAGAACATACCTGGTAGATCAAAAAACTCTTGGAATTCACTGATCAAATCATCTTCAACTTCCCAAGTTGCCTCATCGGGTAAATGATTGCTCCATTGAACTAAAACCAATGGGATCAACCGCCTCTTGATCATATTTTCCTTCCAGTCCAAAATCTTGACAGGTCTCTCATCATAAGCAAGATTGTCTCGAAGGATTTCCGGATCAACCGTAGTTTCAACATCATTCTTCGTCAGACACTTCTTCAACATCGAAACGTGAAGCACACTATGAACCCTTGACATGGATTCCGGTAACTGAAGTGTGTAAGCCAACGGTCCAACTCTTTCCAGAATCTCAAATGGTCCAACATACCTTGGACTTAGCTTTCCCTTTTGTCCAAAGCGTTTCACTCCTTTCATCGGCGAGGCTCGTAGATACACTCTATCACCGACTTCAAACTCAAGAGGTCTTCTTCTAACGACAGCCCAACTTTTCTGCCTGTCTTGTGTTGCCTTCAGATTCTTCTTAACCAACTGAACCCTTTCCTTAGCTTGTTCAACCAATTCCGGCCCTGTGATTTGTCTTTCACCGACTTCATCCCAAAACAGTGGCGTTCTACATCTTCTCCCATACAAAGCTTCAAACGGCGGCATGCCCACACTTGCGTGATAACTGTTGTTGTAGGCAAACTCCGCTACGGGTAGGTAATCATCCCATGACCCACCTACTTCCAAAACACAAGCTCTTAGCATGTCCTCGAGCGTTTGGATGGTCCTCTCAGATTGTCCATCTGTCTGAGGATGAAAGGCCGTACTCAAATCCAACTTGGTTCCAAAAGCTTCTTGTAAACTCTTCCAAAACCGACTGACAAATCTCGGATCACGATCCGAGACTATCGAGATAGGAACTCCGTGTAACTTCACTATATTATCTAGATATAGTGTTGTCATCTTCTTCAAAGACATATCAACCTTAGTTGGTAAGAAATGGGCGGATTTAGTTAACCTATCCACAATTACCCAAATCGCATCATGTCCTCCCTTAGTCTTCGGTAAACCGGTGCTGAAATCCATCGTAATCTTATCCCATTTCCATTCGGGGATATCCAAATGCTTAAGCATTCCTCCTGGTCTTCTATGCTCTGCTTTAACTTTCTGACAAGTGTCGCATTCTGCCACAAACTTAGCTATTTCCAACTTTATTGAAGGCCACCAAAACTTTTCCTTCAAGTCTCTATACATCTTAGTAACACCTGGATAAACTGCAAAAGCAATCCTATGTGCCTCATCCATAATTCTTTGTCTTAAGTCACCAACATTAGGCACACACAGACGATCCTGGTACCAAATATTTCCATTCTTGTCCAAGACATAACCCACTGTAGGTTTCTCTTTGGCAACTCGCTTCAAATCAACCAAAACTGGATCTTCATCTTGCTTTTCCCGAATATCATCCATCAACTCGGACCTTTCTAACAACGGTGCCATAATCCGTTGGTCCTCAATCTGATCAAAGTTACTGATTTCTAGCCCATCTAACCTTTCTGCAACAACTTCAATGCTTGAAACTGTAAACACTGGTTTTCTGCTTAAAGCATCCGCCACTACATTCACTTTACCCGGATGGTACTGAATTTCCAAGTCGTAATCCTTTACGAACTCTAACCATGTCCTCTGTCTCATATTCAGATTCTCTTGTGTGAAGAAATACTTTAAACTTTTGTGGTCGGTGAAGATCCTTGCCTTAACTCCATACAAGTAGTGCCTCCAAGTCTTTAAGGCAAACACTACTGCCGCCAACTCTAAGTCATGTGTCGGGTAGTTCTTCTCATGCTCCTTCAACTGTCTAGATGTATAAGCAATCACTTTCCCTCCTTACATCAATACACACCCTAAACCTTGTCCTGAAGCATCCGTGTAGACGTGTAGTTATCAAAGATCTCCGGAACTTCCAAAACTGGGGCTGTAGTCAACTTCTTCTTCAACGTCTGAAAAACTATTCACACTCTCTTGTCCATTCAAACTTCACATTCTTCTGTGTAAGCTTAGTGAGTGGGGTAGCTATCTTCGAGAAGTCTTGCACAAACTTCCTATAGTAACCAGCCAATCCAAGAAAACTCCTTACTTCTGTGGTAGGTCTAGGCCAATTCTCAACTGCCTCAATCTTCACGGGATCAACTTGAATGCCATCTCCAGAAATGACATGACCCAAGAAACTGACTTGCTTCAACCAAAAGTCACACTTTGAAAACTTAGCAAACAACTGACTCTTCTTCAAAGTATCCAACACTATCCTTAAGTGTTCCTCATGTTCTTTCTCATCCTTAGAGTATACTAGGATGTCGTCTATGAACACTATCACAAACTTATCCAAGTATGGCATGAAAACTCGCTGCATTAAATCCATCAATGCGGATGGAGCATTAGTGAGTCCAAAAGGCATGACCAAGAACTCATAATGTCCGTACCTCGTACTAAAAGCCGTCTTCGGTATATCTACCACCTTAATCTTCAACCGATGATAACCGGACCTGAGATCAATCTTAGAAAACACTCTCTTGCCTTGCAACTGATTAAACAAATCATCAATCCTTGGAAAAGGGTACTTATTCTTGAAGGTAAGATTGTTCAGCACTCTGTAATCTATGCACATCCACATGCTACCATCCTTCTTCTTCACGAACAAAACAGGGGCTTCCCAAGGCGAAATACTAGGCTGAATTATGTTCCTCTCAAGCATATCCTTAAGTTGAGCTTTTAATTCATTTAACTCAGCCGGTGCCATTCTATAGGGTGCCTTAGCAACTGGTGTCGCTCCCGGTACTAACTTGATCTCAAACTCGATTTCTCTATCCGGCATGTTTCCCGGTAACTCTTCCGGAAACACTTCAGGATACTCTCTTACTATAGAAGTTTCTTCTAGCTTAGGCTTCACTTGTTCCACATCCACTGCGTACAACAAGTAGCCTTCACAACCCTTCTGACAAGCTCTAATCGCCTTAACCGCTGAAATTATCAGATGTCGCTTCTTGCTCGGCTTGTACACATTACCCTGATAAGTCTTATCTGATTTCCGGGTATCTTAAAAGTCACTTTCTTCTCTCGGCAATATAAGTGAACATAATTCTCGGATAGGCAATCTATTCCAAGAATCACGTCAAAATCTGAAAAGTCTAGAACTGTAAAGTCACTCTTGCAACGATACGCTTATACTCGTACATCCACTTGAGGTATCAACTTGGCTACCTTAGACACTTTTCCTAATGGTGTTGTTATTTCCAAGGTGTTTCTTAAGGTCTCCATTGGTAAACTAAGCTTCTTGGCTATCTTAGATGACACAAAGGTGTTAGACGCTCCCGTATCAAACAATTCCGTAACTGCTAGGTTGTCTAATATTATCGTACCTGAGATAACATTATCATCCGGCTCTACATACTCTGCATCAGCTGCAAAAACTTGAACAGCTGACTCGGTCCGGCTTTCCCGCTTGGATCTCATAGGTCAAACCATTCTTGAACAACTGAAACTGCATTATTCAACTTCTAATCGGTGCATTCCTCACCGGAAGGTACATCCTTATGTTTACAATCCATGTAAACAAAATCCTTGGATAGCCGACCTATATCAAGTCTTTACTTAGAGTCTTACATGTTGTATAAGTCTTTACTTAGAGTCTGACATGTTGTATAAATCCTTAGAATTCTTTGTATAAGTCTTTACTTAGAGTCTGACATGTTGTATAAGTCTTTACTTAGAGTCTGACATGTTGTATAAATCCTTAGAATTCTTTGTATAAGTCTTTACTTAGAGTCTGACATGTTGTATAAGTTGAGTCAGACAAGTTTGTACTAGTTGGTAGGATGGCAATGTAAAACAGATATCCGGCAGAGTGAAGCCAGCCAAGTACCAGCCGAGAAGTATGAAGACATTATGGTCTGACTTATAACCAAGGAAGTCCGTGATGACCTTGGATAAGTCAAAGTTATAATTCAAATGATGAAATACATTGACAAATATGGTGTACACTGATCTCACACAAATCAAGGATCAGTGAAGTACAAGAATTATTTGAAAGATCCAAGAAAATAACAAAGCAGTAAACCGGCAGAATGAACTGACTATCGGCTGAGTAAAGTCAAAGTAGTGAAGGAAGTACCAAATAGCAAAGTCAGAAGGATCACTTAACTGTTCAGGGAATGGCCAAGTAAGCTTTACTCGTTCAGATTTCAAATTATGAAGATCAAGCATTAAATGCTCAATCAATTGAGGATCAATCAAGGTCGGATTTTCTGATAAACGTTTGAAGAAAAATCCGATCACTGAAATCAAGGAGAATATAATTATGGGGGAATCAAGAATTAAATCAAGGATTATTCTTCACATTAAATAGCCAACGGACGGATATGCAAATCAAGGATTATCAAGGCTATAAATAGAAGGCATTGACAAAAAGAGAAATAACGATTGAATCTGATAAGAAACAAGCAGAAACTCTGTCAAAGTGCAAAACATACATATCCACAGAAGGAAGTCTGTCTAAAAATCTTGAATGGCTTACCTGAGAGATGGAAGATCATCACATCAGTAATCAGAGGGACAATAAATCTTGCATACACAAACACCTTGACTCTGATGTCTCAATTAAAGGCTCATGAATTTGAGTTGAACGGTGAAGGCAGTACACCAGCAGAGACACACAAGGCCAGTGCACTGGTAGCACCACAACAAAGCAAAACAGCTGATGCAAACGGCAAAGACACACAAGAGCTGAAGGAATAGGTAGCTTTATTGGTTAAACGTTTTGATAGGTTTAGTAAGAAGAAGCAATTCAAAGGAGGTTCATCATCAAACAAGAAGTCAAGCTCAAGCAAAGACATGATGAAAAAGGATGATGAATACAGATGTTTCAACTGTAAGAAGAAAGGTCATTTCAAGGCTGATTGCCCTAAAGAAAAAGACAAAGATGAGGATAAGAAGAAGTACAAGACAAGTGAAAACAGAAAGTGTAAGAAGGCACTCAAAGCTGAAACTAGCAGTGAAAGGAATCAAGAATCGTCTGAAAATGATTCTGATGATGATGAAGCTGACAGACTAGACAATGAAAAGGCTTACTTATGCCTGTTAGGAAATCACTAGTTTAACGTAGCAGAATTTAAAATTTTGATTTCCTTTTCTAGATCATTTTTCGTTTAACGTAATAAACACGTTAAGTAGTTTGACGGTTATACCTTGGATGATCTATAAGATTGTCGCTTTGACCGTCTACGGAGAGTAGTATGTTGCGCAAGACATCCACGTGTCCGGCCTCTATCGTTGATCCACACGAACTTCTCGCCGGAATCCTCTTTGGTTTGTTATTGGAAAACTCCGTTTGCTAGACCGGCCATTTTCTTCTCTCCCAAACTCTCTATAGGATGCTCTCTAGTTTACCCAAGAACTATAAGCTCTTGCAATTGTGATGTACAAAAGAGCTTGACACCCACCTCCTATTTATAGTGAGAGGGGCACCCCATCTAGGTGTGGAGGAGAAGAAAACCTTTTCAAAATAAAAATAAGGAAAATCAATTAGATTGATTTATCTCTTTTATTATAATATCTCATATCAAATAAAATCTAAATATTGCCAATATCTTATATTGATTATATTTATCTTATTACCATAATCTTTTTTTCCAAAATCAATTAATATCCAATATTCATATTATGGTAATTTTATTAATTAAAGTGCACAATCTAAGTGTATCTTATACCCTAATGACTTGCGCCCCAAATGCCAATTAATTGGCTTCCGGAATATTCTTTAATTAATATAATTTGTGTATAATTAATATCTCGTATTTTATGTATTCATAATAAATAAATATCACAATATTAATTTACCACTATAACCTTTATAGTCTAGAGATAAACTTTCCTTATTTGGCTATCAACTATAACCGCATTTTAATCCGATTCGATGTTCATATGTGTGTGACCCGATAGGCTTCCGAATATATTGGCCGTAGACACAAAGTGCAAATTATGAAAATGACCTTCATGCCTAACGTTCACGGGATTGCATCTAGCAACACACCGTGACCCCCAATCATCGGAAGAGTCAAAAGCAATGACTACTACCTTTCATGTGAAGCAGTTACCGTGTAACTTACAATCCTATCGCTGTAATAATATCCATATGATCGTATCTCGAGTGTCGATACATTAACGATCGTATCTTGTAATCTGGATATCACGCTCTCTCGGAATAACACATTTACTCCCACTTTGCAAAGATTCTCGAGAGCTAGACATTCCTTATAAGAAGGCCATTTCGGATATTCGATCCCAATCATAGGATACGCGATTCCTGGACGACCAAACATGTATACTCTGCATGCTTCAATATCATACTCAATCACTACCGCATGATCGCCCTGTGGTTAAAGGAAACCTCAATAGTGTCAAAGCATGACAACCCACACCGTGATGCCATGATGACCCCGGTCTAAAGGATAATTACACAACCGCCACATAGTGTGACACTTAATGTAAGTGGGTCATTCTAACGTACGCATTCTCTAATACACGTCCACGTACAGTCCAAGTGTCTCTACACTTCGATAGACGAGATCTATCCCTACCTTCTATAAGATAGAAGACATCCAATACGTGCTAGTCTAATTATACTATCAATGTCCTATTTGACAGTACATAAGACTAGAGACAGTAGTATCAAACTTGTTAAGGTGATTATAGATCTCATCAACCATAATCATTATCATGGTTTCTCTATCACAGTTTGACACTAGGGATGTTACTATATATGTGCAACAAATAATATGAAGATAAACAATATATAATAACATAAATGCTTTTATTAATCATAACAAAGTTATTACACGAACTAAAACAGACTGTAAACGACTTGACCCGGTCGGATTTGGTCCAACCCGATTGGGTTTAGAACTACTATTCAACAATCTCCCACTTGGCATAACTCCAATCACCCATATGCCTAAGCCCATGCATGTGAACATGTTTCTCATGCTTTGCTTGTGACAATGCCTTGGTTAACGGATCAGCTATGTTATCATCCGTGAGGACTTTCTCTATCTTTACATCTCCTCTATCTACTATCTCTCTAATCAAGTGATAGCACCGTAGCATATGTTTGGACTTCTGATTAGACCATGGTTCCTTCTATTTAGATATCGCCCCATTGTTATCACAGTACAGCGGCACTGGACCTTCAATAGTGGGAACCACACCAAGTTCAGTAATGAACTTCTTCATCCAAACTGCTTTCTTTGCCGCCTCCGAGGCTGCTATGTATTCGGCTTCCGTTGTAGAGTCTATAGTAGTCTCCTGCTTGGAACTCTTCCAGCTCACAGCTCCGGCGTTAAGCGTGAAAACAAATCCAGATTGAGACTTAAAGTCATCTTTGTCAGTTTAGAAACTGGCATCTGTGTAACCTCGTAAAACTAAATAATTATTCCCGAAAACCAGGAACATATCCCTAGTACGTCTCATGTACTTGAGGATATTCTTGACTGCAACCCAGTGACCATACCAGGGTTGGACTGGTACCTACTAGTCGACTAAGAGGGTACGAGACATCTGGTCTAGTGCATAACATGGCATACATGATAGACCCGATTTCCAAAGCATAAGGGATCTTACTCATTTGTGCCCTTTCCTCCCCTATCTTAGTGTTAGGAAATCACTAGTCTAACGTAGCGTAATTTAAAATTTGATTTCCTTTTCTATATCGTTCTAAGTTAAATGCAATAAACACGTTAAGTAGTTTGACGGAATATACCTTCAATGATCTATAAGATCGTCGCTTTGACCGTCAACGGAGAGTAGTACAGTGCGCAAGCCGTCCACGCGTCCGGCCTCTATCGATAATCCACACGAACTCCTTGTTAATGGTGATTTTATACGATTTATATTGATATATTTTATAATAATTTCCCTCATATTTGTATAATTTGCATAAGAATCGAGTGTTTAATGGATTTATTGAGCAAATGATATTTTAAATGAGTTATTCGCAAAACAGGTTAATTTATGTGTTTTAATTATGTTTTAATGATTATTTGGATGATATTACATTTTGCGATGTTTCTATGTGTTATAGATACATGTTTGAGGCTCAAAAGATGATGAAAAGTTGATTAAGTTCGAGCTAATTGACGATAAAAGAGATAATGAAGGAATGGGATAGAGAAAAAAGAGATAAAGATCAAGAAATGAGAATTCGATCATATTGAATCAAGGTCCGTAGAATCAAGGCCCATAGTGACGAAAGCGTCAAGAAGATGTGGGACGGCGTCCAGAAAGGAAGTTGATTCAGAGAGTTTGGACGCTGGAGTGGACGCTGGAAGGACGGGCGTTTGATCATGACTCGGCTCGATTCGAAGTTTGTATGGAAGAGTGGACGGGCTTTCAAGGATTCAAACGGGCGTCCATTGGCCGACTTCAGAGTAGCCGACTTAGAATTCTATATATAGCTGCGTTCTCTCCTCACAATTATCATCAGATTTTCGAACCCTAAACCCTAGGGGCGGCTTAGTTTTTATTGTTCTTAGTTTTCTAGTAGATTAAAACACTTTTTTATGTATTCTTACTCAAACAATTCGATCTTCAAGAGGATGCTAAGAGGCTAGAGCTAGACCTCCATTGAACAAGCGTTGTGAAGCCGTCCGATTCAACAATTCAGTTTCTTTTCGTGATTATTTTGTGAGTATCTATTACGAGTTGTTTCTTTTATCATGCTTTATGTTGATTATTGAAAATTTATATCGAAAGATGTTTGCTTTGTTGATCGTTTATTTGATGAAAATCATGCTAGACTTTAGATCACCATGATAAAGAATAGATATTTGATCTAATTAACGAGAGTTATTAGGTTAGACTTCTAGGTTAGAAATTGAGAGATTTCACACCTTGATTTGAAAGTGTTAATCTTTAAGATCGAAAGATAGAGATTAATAGACGAACTTACCTAAGAAATTAGGGTTCATACCTTGAACAGATGAATCACAACTTGATTGGTAATCACGAAATAATCTGAATTGAAATTGAATGTTGATAGGATAGGTGGATCAATTGCTTGTTCGTTCGTAACTTATTGATTTAAACCCCTTGAATTTGAATTGTTTAGCTTAGTTAGTCTTTTATTGCATATTAGGTTTAGTTTAGTTTAAATTGGTTCGAAACTATCTTTCCTGGCTTTAGATCATTGATCTTCTGTCCAGTTTACGTCATTGTTATCTTCCTTGTGAATTATTTACTGTTTTCATATCTGTTTAGTTTAGTAATCGTGACATAGGTTAGTTAGTTAAACAAAAACTAGGGTTATCAATCGCCAGTTCCCCGTAAGATCGACCCGGTATCAACCTCTTTACTACGATCCTTGCACTTGAGGTGTATCGGATTTTATTTATTACTTGTTTATTTTCATTAGAAAAATCTGTGACAAGTTTTTTTGGCGCCGTTGCCGGGGAACCGGACGGTTGTCTAGTTTTTGTTTTCCTGATTTAATTTTATTTCCTGTTTTTAATTGTTTTAGTTTTTAATTAGGTAATTAGGGTTTTAGTTAGGGTTTAAGATCTTCTCTTTATAATTCTCTTGTGATTAGATTCTCTTTATTTCTGTTTTTCTGTCCATCTTTTTCCTGCTATTTTGCTCTTTTCCCTGCTTCGTTTTCTGCTTCCAAACGGGCGTCTAGAAACGTGGACGCCCGTCTGTTCAAAATTTCTCAACTCTGAATCGTTTTTAGCCGGTGGGACGAGCGTTCATCCAAATTGGACGTCCGTCCAATTCTTCAGCTAATCAGACGAGCGTTTGGACCTCCAGACGCCCGTCTAGTTGAAATTCTAGGCAGACGCCCGTCTAGTTTTCTGGACGTCCGTCTGTTCCCCTGTCTTAACTAATTCTATTTCTTTTTCTCTTCTTAGGCTTTAATTTTCAGTTTAGGTTTTTGAATTCTTAGTTTTTAGGCTTCTTCCACTTGTTGTTGGTCCGGTTTATGCAAACTCGGAGTCAAAAGGGACCGTTACTATACACCCCTGACCCCGAGCGGACCATAGCCCGGCCAAACAGGCGGATTTTCCATTTTGTGGTTCTTGCAGACAGAGCCGAGAAAGAGCTTGAGGATCAGTTAGCCGAGGAAATCACAAACTTTGTAATAATGGCTGCTAATAATAGATGTACGTTGGCAGACTACGCCATGCCAGGCGAAGTCAAAGTCAACCCGGCTATTGTTATCCCAGCCATAACTGCACAAACCTTCGAGCTAAAGCCGGGACTTATTCAGATGATGCAGTATGCATCTATTTTCCACGGTTATCAGTCAGAGAATCCCCATACTCACTTACATACATTCTTAGAAATATGCGGTACTACACGCATCCAAGGAGTAAGTGAGGATACCATAAAACTGAAACTGTTTCCATTTTCTCTAAAGGGAGAGGCTAAAGAGTGGTACACCTCTCTCCCCTCTGAATCTATCACCACCTGGTCTGAACTTGAAAAGGAATTTCTAAGTCAATATTTCCCACCTTCAAAGACAGCCCAGTGCTTAAATGAAATATTCACTTTCTATCAGAAAGAGAATGAATCCTTATTCGAGTGTTGGAAAAGATTCAAGTCTCTTCTCAGAAAATGTCCCCATCATGGCTTGCCACTGGAAAGGCAAGTCAACACTTTCTTTAGCGGATTGACCGAGCTTACAAAAGGCATGGTCAATAGTTCATCTGGTGGGGCGTTTTTGAAGAAAACACCTGATGAGGGATGGGCACTGTTTGAGGACATTGCAAAGTACAACTACGCCCCCTCTTATCAAGCAATCCAAGCACCTCCTCCTCCTAAGGTTGAGGAAGTGAATATGCAAAGTTTGATCACCATGCTGCAGAAGTAGATGGCAGCATCTCAAGTTTCAAATCCGATAAATCAAACTCCTTTTTTTCCACGTAACCCTCGTGTTCAGATCTGCTGAAAATCTTGTCGGGATCGGCCATGTGGTTGGCCAGTGTCAATTTAATCCCCCTGCACCTTACCAAGTGAATGTTGTTCATGATTTTGGACAGTATAATCAAGTCACATGTCAGAATTATGACGAGGTGGGGCACACATCTAGATTCTGTCCTATGAACGGACAGAATGCTGAAGTAAATGCATTATATGGCCGAACAATCAGAGGTTCAACCAGTTTTCTGGCCAGAATAATTTCCAAAACCAAGGGTTTAATCCTTCTTCATGTTTTAATCCAAATCAGAATCAAAACTTCAATAGAAACCCTGGTTTTAATCAGAACCAAAACTCAAAATTTTCCAATCCTACTCAAAGATTCAATCAGAATTGGCCTTCCAATTCAAATTCTCAATTCCAAAGTCGGCCCAGCCAGCCCTATTCTCCAAATCTCCAAAACTCTCAAGGCCCCTCCCAATCTAACAATCTTGAAGCTAAAGTGGAGGAGCAGAGTAGATCAATGAAAAATCTTGAGAGACAAATTGGGCAACTGGCTGAGCAGCTAGCTTCTAGACCCCCAGGGCAGCTGCCCAGTTTCACTGAAAAGAATCCAAAGGGTGGTCAAGTTGTTCAAACCGATTTGAACAACGGCCAATGTACTGACCTCGTACCATCAATTCCATACGGTAGAGAGGAGGCCAGTGCAATGAACCTAAGAAGTGGTACTCAAGTTAGTGGTCCTTCCCACCATGGAAACCACTAGCCCCTCCTGCCATTGATAAGGCAGGAGGGGAAGCTGAGCACCTACACTCCCCTTGGCCGAAAGAGAATACTCAGGTGGCTGATCCCCTGAGAGGTGAAAAAGCTGGAAGTCCTCAGGTGGCTGATCCCCTGAGGAGTGAAGATTCAAGTGGAAGTCAGGAGGCTGATCCCCTGACTAATAAAAAGATTGAAAAAGCTGTTCGATGGAAGGATCTGGAAGATAAAGCTGTCAATGCATCCTCGAAGAAAGTCTTTTCTGAGAGTGATCTGAAAAAGCTTCCATTTCCACCAAGGAAGAGCAACATCCCTTTAAGTGAAGATAAGAAGTATGAAAAGGTGCTGAATCTTTTGAAAAATACTTAGTTGAATCTTCCATTATCAGATGTCTTGGTTGAAATGCCTAAGTATACAAAATTCATCAAGGATGTTGTTTCTTCAAAGAGGAAGTTGTCAGATATGGAGAGGCTGATTGGTGAGGATTGTTCAATGATTAATTATGAAGACTTACCAACCAAGAGAGGTGACCCTGGGAAGTTCGTGCTTACAGTGTTAATGGGAGGCCTGTTCTTCCCTAACTCTTTGTGTGACCTTGGAGCATCTATAAGCCTCATGTCATTGTCTGTGTGCAAGTAGCTGGGTTTAATTGATCTTCTAGAACCCACTACCATGAATTTGCAATTCGCTGATAGATCTTCTAAGAAAGCAGTGGAAATCTTAAAAGACGTACTAGTTCAAATCGACAGATTTACCTTTCCCGTTGACTGGTACGTCCTAGACATTGAAAAAGATGGAAATGTTCCCCTGATTCTTGGAAGACCTTTTCTGTCCACAGCTCGAGCCCTCATTGATTGCGATGGTGGGCGAGTGACAATTCGTGTTGGTGATCAAGAGGTAAGCTATAATGTCTCTAAATCCATTCAAGTACCCTCTGGTCCTCCAACCGGTTTTTCCATTGAGGATACGTCTGATGACTTCGATGATTTGATGGAAAAGCAAGTCATGGCTGTTGCAACAGAATATGAGCGATTGGTTGACAATTTAAATAATCATGGTGTGGTAAGTTTAGAGCGGTTAGAAGCTAAATTTAAGGATGAGTTGTTGGAATGAGAAGCTTTGACAGTGGGACCACTGAGTAAACTCAGCAATGTTGAGTTGAAAGGTGGAGATCTCAAATCGAGTTTAGAAGACCCCCCTGCAGATTTGGTGTTGAAGCCGTTGCCTAAACATCTTAAGTATGTGTTTTTAAGAGAAGGTGACAAGATTCCATTGATTATATCTGCCAAGCTGTCTCGTCTAGAAGAGATGAAATTAATCAACGTCTTGAGAAAGAATGAAAAAGCTTTTGGATGGCAAGTAGGAGATATCAGAGGGATATCTCCGGACATATGTATGCACAAGATAAAGACAAATGAGGGTGCGAAATGTGTTAGACAACCCCAGAGGAGGCTCGACCCTCATATGCAAGAGGTGGTTAAGAAGGAAATCATCAAACTTCTGGACATGGGAATCATTTACGCCATCGCGGATAGTGAATGGATTTCCCCGACTCAAGTAGTTCCCAAGAAAGGTGGAATTACGATTGAGAAGAATGAGAAGGGAGAGGAAATAGCATTGAGACTTGTCACTGGTTACAGAGTCTGCATCGATTATCGGAAGCTCAATGAGGTAACCATGAAAGATCACTTTACCCTTCCATTCATTGACCAAATGCTTGAGCGTCTGGCGGGGCACGCATTCTACTGCTTCCTGGATGGATATTCAGGATACTTCCAGATACCCATTGATCCAGCTGACCAAGAAAATACCACTTTCACCGCTTCTTATGGTACATTCGCTTACGCGCGAATGCCATTTGGTCTCTCAGAATGCCCCAGCTACATTTCAACGATGTATCTTGGGCTATCTTTGACGGGCTAGTAGAAAAGTGTATGGAAATCTTTATGGACGATTTTTCGTTTTTGGTCCATCTTTTGATGATTGCCTTGACAATCTTGATCAAGTGTTTGTCCAGATGTGTGGAAAAGAACTTAGTACTCAATTGGGAAAAATGCCATTTCATGGTAGATGAGGGAATAGTTCTTGGCCACAAAATCTCCGCCAAAGGTATAGAAGTTGACAGGGCAAAAGTAGAAGCTATCGAGAAGATGAGCTATCCTAAGAATGTGCGTGAAGTGAGAGGCTTTCTTGGACATGTCGGCTTCTACAGAAGATTCATTCAAGACTTCTCCAAGATAGCCAAGCCCCTGTCTACTTTACTAAGGGAAGACGTTGAGTTCGATTTTGATGAGAGCTGCAAGCAAGCGTTTGAGGAGTTTAATGACCGTCTAATCTCTGCTCCAATTCTTATATCGCCTAACTGGAACATACCTTTTGAGCTTATGTGCGACGCATCAAACTATGCGGTTGGTGCTGTTTTAGGACAGAAGATCAAAGGGAAATTCCAGCCAATCTATTATGCCAGTCACACATTGAACCCCTCTCAAGTTAACTATACCACTACTGAAAAGGAATTATTGGCCGTAGTCTTTGCTATGGACAATTTTCGTAGTTACTTGTTAGGAGCTCAAGTGATTGTGTGTACTGATCACGCTTCTTTTCGTTATCTGATGACTAAGAAAGAGGCCAAACCGCGCCTACTGCGTTGGATACTGACCCTACAAGAATTTGATGTTCAAATTAAAGACAAAAAGGGTAGTGAAAATGTAGTGGCTGATCACATTTCAAGAGTGTTAGGTGAGGAAAAGGATGATCCAGATGATATAGATCTTTACTTTCCTCTAGAAAACATTATGCTTATCAACGGTTGTCCTCCTGATGTTCCATGGTATTCTTCCATTGTCAAATACCTTCATGCCCGATATCTCGATCCAGAATTGTCTTATCAGGAGAAGAAAAAGTTCTTCTCTGATTTGAAATCTTTCGTTTGGGATGAACCTTATATTTTTAAGATCTGTAAAGATGGTTTGCTTAGAAGATGTGTTCCTGAGTATGAGCAAATGATATTATTGAGCAAAGGCCACAAAGGGACCCACCGGAGGTCACTTTGGTCCGTGGAAAACCGTTGCTAAGATCTTCCAATCCGGTTTCTATTGGCCTACGATCTTTAAAGATACAGAAGCTTTCTGTAAAGCTTGTGATAGATGCCAAAGAACCGACACTCTGACAAGGCATTTTGACATTCCTTTGAAACCCATACTAGAATGCGAAGTCTTTGATGTATGGGGTATCGATTTTATGGGACCATTCCCATCATCCTGTGGTAACAAATACATCTTAGTCTGCGTGGATTACGTGTCAAAATGGGTGGAGGCTCAAGCCACTCCTCACAATGATCATAAGACTGTCATGAAATTCTTAAAGAAGAATATCTTTGTGAGATTTGGATGTCCACGTGCCTTGATCAGTGATGAAGGGACGCATTTCTGCAACCGACCCCTAGAGAAAGTTCTTGAAAAGTATGGTGTTCGTCATAAGACTGGCACACCATATCATCCGATGACTAGTGGTCAGGTTGAAAGGAGCAACCAAAGTATTAAGAAAATCCTAGAAAAAACGGTTAACAGTCATAGAAAAGACTGGAGTTTAAAGTTGGATGATGTACTATGGGCATACAGGACTGCCTATAAGACTCCTATGGGTACATCTCTATATCAAATGGTTTATGGTAAGCCATGTCATCTGCCAGTCGAGTTAGAGCATAGAGCTTATTGGGCTACGAAGTTTCTGAACTTTGATTCCCAATCCTGTGGTAGGCACCGACTGCAGCAGTTGCATGAGTTGGACGAATTCAGACTCCAGGCTTACGAAAGTGCCAGGATCAGCAAAGATAAGATGAAACTCCTCCATGACACCAAAATTAAGAAACGAGAATTTCAAGTAGGGGAACAAGTTTTATTATATAATTCCAGGTTACATCTGTTCCCTGGTAAGCTGAGGACACGTTGGTGCGGTCCCTTCGAGATTCTTCAAATTATTCCTGGATGCATTCTAGAACTACGCGGTTATGGTGACCAACCATTTCGAGTAAATGGTCAAAGGTGTAAGCACTACATTGGTGAACCTAAAGAGAAACCTTTGATTGTCCGTTTCCTCGATATCCTTGGGTGTGGTGCTACAGAAGTCGAAGAATTTGTTGAGTTCTCACCCGACCTATTTTTAGAGGATAGCGGTAATGGTCGATCTGAAGAAGTTCTAGCAGGTAGTTGGGATATGGAAGAGTTTGAGAGGGAGCGTCAGCTGAAATGTCATCAGAAGGCTCAGAAGATGAAGAAGTCAACCATGGGGAAGTTTAAACGTGTTTGGAGAGCTCTCAAAGATTTTACCCCATGTGTTAAGTGCTGTTTCTGCAGCCGAACTACTGATCAAAGTCTGGACGAGGTAGTGGCTGGCAGAAAAGTCAAATGGCCTAATCCAGGCTGAGCTCAAACGGTGTCAAGCTAACGACATTCACCAAAAGCGCCACTAGGGGGCAACCTAGATATCGTTATATTAGTTGTTTTTGTTTTGCTTTTGTCGTTTTAGTATTTAAGTTTTAGTATTTGAGTTTAGTTTACTAAGTTTTGCTTTTGTTTATATCTGTCAGTTAGTTGTGCTTTCTAGATATGGATTTCAGAGTTCTACCAGAGGAGTTACCTTTCCTTAGGAGGATCCCACTTATCACTGTAGATGACGGACCAGGAGGGACTATAGTGTTGCATGTAGACTTTGATATTAGTACCCGCGTCAGGACTGTCACCTATGCTCTTATTGTTCCCCGCTGTTCGGGAGGTGGAGACTTCACTACTAAGGAGTTACAGGAGGCTCTAGGACATCCGTACACAATCCTGAATGATCCAATGCTGACCGATTTAGCGCTAGTGCTGCAAGCTGAACATTTTCGAGGTGTTGATGTAGCTGGTGAGGATTGGGGTTTACAGGATGAGTATGACTTCCCTCCGGCCATTGATATGCTCCGCCGTCTTATCCGGGTGATAGATTGGTCGGAAATTTACGATGACTAGCGTTGTTAGGTTGTTTCGTCGAGCAAACGATGTAAAACAAAAGCGCTTGGTGGGAGGCAACCCACTGTTTTCTATTTGTTGTTACGTATTTTCTAGTAATTTTATGTACTTCGTTGATTTTCATTTGTGTTTTTGGAGTTTTATTTAAGTTTAATGAGAAAATGCAAGTTTGAATTTAAATTGTATGCAATTTCATTATTTTTGCATTTTTCTGCTTTGGACGCCCGTCTAGTGAACTGGACGCCCGTCCGCCATGCACAATTTTTGAACGAGTGTCCAAAATTCTTGGACGCCCGTCTGATAAGCTCCCTTCAACTCTGTACGTGATTTGGCCATCTGGACGAGCGTCTGTTTATATGGACGCCCGTCCAGTTCATATGCTATCAAGCTGAACGCCCGTCCATTCTCATGGATGCCCGTTCAGACCTGCGTCTATATATACCCCCTGCTTCCATTTTTTATTCGAATAGAAAAATTTAAATTGCCAAACCCGACTTTTTGCCTCCTTTTGCTCTAAAATCCTCATTTCCAAACCAAATTGGGTGATTCAAGGCCCTACAAACAGCTCTCAATCCCCTCTTTTTGCTTTTTCAAACGCAATCCACCAACATACAACCGTTGTTTCGAATCAGTAATCTAGCGTGTGCGGTTTTCTTTTGGAAAAATCCGATCTTTGGTCTCGTTTGTTCACATTTGGGACTTCTAATCAGCATAACCATCATCCTTTCAACATACTTGGTAAGATTTTATAAGCTTTTCGTGGTTTATTTCACATTTTTCCCGAGTTCGATCTTCGAGTCGACTCTTTACATACACTTGTCTTATTTGTTTTCTTCTCTTTGTTTTTTTTTTTATTTTTCTTTCTTGGTTGATGATATGGGATGGTTATGGATGGTTGTGGATGGGTTGCATTGTGGTTTTGATGTTGGTTTGGTGTTGTTTTGTTTGGGAAATCCCGTTTGGACGATAAACTGGTGGTTTTGTTTGAATTTGGGTTTGGGATTGGTGTTTGTTTAGCCTTAGTCTAGAATGGTGCGTAAAGAGGTAGTAAAGAGGCACGATAAGGGAATTGCTACTGAACCGGCTAAGAAGAAAATGGCTGTAGACCCCCCATTAGTTAATCCGACCCGAGGCATTCATATTGGTGAACGTCAGAATCCTCCTAGAGGTCAATCTAGGGTTCCCTTGCGAGATGAGTCTGAGTCGGGTTCTGACACTGATGATGAGCCCTTAGTGAGCAAGATGGCTAGGGTGTCAGAGACTCGGGGTGCGGGAGAGGCACATGAACCGAGGGGTGGAGCTGAGGAAGCCACTGAGGGAGCTGAGCCGGCTAGGCAAGAGAGTGAGACCCGCTATCCCTATTCCTTTTGCTCGTAGATTCATCAACCCTAAGGCGATGGAGGTCTATAATAAGCATTATCTAACGAGGATGATGTTGATCGAGCGAGTTGTCCTTGAGCCTCAAGTTGATCCCTTATTTGTGAATTTGTTGAGGGATAGGAAGTGGGGAGCTTTGATGGTAACCTCGAGGACCCCGGTTAATGCTACGTTAGTCCGTGAATTTTATGCCAATTGTTCGGAGACGGATTTGGAAACTGGAGTGGTCACGGTTCGGGGAGTTAAGGTGCCATTTACACCGGCGGTTATCAATGGGAAGTACGGATTAGATACTTTTGAGGGTTTGGACTACAAGGAAGCGATCAAAGCTAAACAGGATGCCGGTGAGGATCCGTTGGAGGAATTACGGATGTTGGTGTGCCCGGAGGTACCGTGGTCACTTAGGCCGGGTGGAGATAGGAAGGAATTGATAACTACTAGTTGGACAGAGGATTGGAAGTTCCAGTGTCGGTTTATCCAGAACAGGTTGTTGCCTAAGAACAACCTGACTCACTTCCACATTGGTGACCTTGGGATGCTATATGCCTTGAACTTCAAGCTCCATGTTGATGTAGGACAAGCAATTTTCGACGAGGTGGCCATGAATCAGAAGGTGTATACTAGGTGCTTGATATGTCCGCATTTGATACACGGTCTTTGTCAAGATGCTGGAGTTCCCGAGTACAAGACCGATCACAAACCGAAGAATCCTAGGTTCTTGCAGAGGGAGAAAGTGAAATCTTCGGGTCAGACTGAGACTGAGGCTAAGGTAGCACGTGAGCCTGGTTCTTCTTCGGCACCGCCTCGACCATCCCCCCTTCCTACTTTATCTCCCTCGGTCCGGATGAGGCTACGTATGGGCAACAGTGTGCGGAACTGGCTGGAAGACATAAGGACGTCTCAGAACAATATTTGACTATTTTGAAATGTATGAGTGAGGGCCGGCCTGTAAGAGACGACAGAGTCTTCAATCCGAGCGTCATTGACTATCTTTATTCTGACGAGATCGAGCAGGCCATTGCGGACGTTCTGGATGAGTCTGAGTCGTCTTCCGATGAGGAGCGGCGACCCGATGAAGCGGACTACGGCACCACCATTTGGACCCTCTTCTGATCCTCCGGCTGATGATTTTACGGCACCGGGCCAGACTTGATCTTATTTTTCTGATCTTAGCTTTTGTTTTTCTTTGATTCGATGGTTGTGTATTATTGACACTTTTCCTTACTTGATTCGTTGTACTTTTAATATTGCTACTATTTATTCTTTCCGATGGATCATGTACACCATAAGGCGTTTGCACTTTCATTTCTACTGTTTCACCTTTTGGATGTATTCAATGCTTTATCTTTTGCTATTACTCGGGTTTGCCGTATCTTTTCATTCTGGTATAATTCCCCGTTTTCCCCGAGATGTTTCCGTGTTTGTCAAGTCGTGCAGGTGTACTTCAAGCGGTTTTGTCGAACTACATTGTAAGATTACGAGTTCTAAGTGTCACTATGTAGGCTCCGGCCTGACCGACGATTCGTGTATCTGTTAAAATCAGCTAAGTTCTTTCTCTATTTACTTTTGCACAACATGAGGACATGTTGATCTTTATGTGTGGGGGACGGGATGATTTGATATGTATTCGTTATGTTTCTATGCAAAATGAGCTAGAATTTTCAAATTTTCCGACATTTTTGTTTTTGTTTTATCCCGAGTAGGCAATTCAATTCAGTGTTCGTTATTTTTATAGTCATCCAGGCTATGTATCATATGTTTGATAGGTTAGTCATTTCACCTGAGATCTATTTTTCACGAGCCATAGTGAATGATGAGCTAATTTATAAAGTTATACCCCTTTTTCGACGAGTGATTTTTGATTTTCTTATAAGTCATGTGCTTAGTGCTACGTATATATCTTGAGATTTATGATAGTTTGTATTTAGATCCGAAGTATGTTATACTATGAATATCTTAGGTTTGAATGTGATAAGTAACATGTAACTTATTGTTAAATGAAAAGTTGAGTAAATATAATGAAGTAATTGGGTGTGTCGAAAGCTGGTCGATGATTTGAGTGCGATAGGGTATACCGCGTATGTCATATACCACTATGATGACTAAAAGCTCACGACGGTCGTGCGTGAGGTTTGCCTTATGATTGGAGTAAGGTAGGGTATATCTCGAATATCCTATTCTGCTATGACATGGCAAGAGCTCATTCTGATGTGCTTTTAAAAGTGAAATAGTTAAATCAAATAAATGATTGTTATGAAATGAATATATGACTAAGTTATCGTCTATCTTATCCCCAGTATAAACTGATAGATATGCAGTAGGGATTATCCTCTGAGTATCTCAGAAAGGCCCTAGATATAATCGATCATCCTTTTCGGGATATGTTACGTTTGTAGGGTACATCTTATGAGTGTCATTTATTGCTAGTCTACGAGGGGTATTAGCTAGTTTTGCTTCGAGTTTCTCAAGTTTGGATTTAGTGGAAGTTTTCTATGGCTTTGCACACACACAGTGGTGAACTTCTGAGTTATTGAATCTATGCTATATTGTCTGAGATGTCTGTTTTTTCCGAGCCTTGATTTTTGTTTTGTTTTGCTCGGGATGAGCAAAAGCTAAGTGTGGGGGAGTTGTTAAGGGTGACTTTATACGATTTATATTGATATATTTTATAATAATTTCCCTCATATTTGTATAATTTGCATAAGAAACGAGTGTTTAATGGATTTATTGAGCAAATGATATTTTAAATGAGTTATTCGCAAAACAGGTTAATTTATGTGTTTTAATTATGTTTTTATGATTATTTGGATGATATTACATTTTGCGATGTTTCTATGTGTTATAGATACATGTTTGAGGCTCAAAAGATGATCAAAAGTTGATTAAGTTCGAGCTAATTGACGATAAAAGAGATAATGAAGGAATGGGATAGAGAAAAAAGAGATAAAGATCAAGAAATCAGAATTTGATCATATTGAACTGGCGTCTAGAATCTTGAACTGACGTCCATAGTGGACGAGCGTCTGAAGATGTGGAAGAGCGTCCAGGAAAGGGAAGTTGATTCAGAGAGTTTGGACGCTGGAGTGGACACTGGAAGGACGGGCGTCTGATCATGACTCGGCCCGATTCAAAGTTTGTATGGAAGAGTGGACGGGCGTTCAAGGATTCAAACGGGCGTCCATTGGTCGACTTCAGAGTAGCCGACTTAGTATATAGCTGCGTTCTCTCCTCACAATTATCATCAGATTTTCGAACCCTAAACCCTAGGGGCGGCTCAGTTTTTATTGTTCTTAGTTTTCTAGTAGATTAAAACACTTTTTTATGTATTCTTACTCAAACAATTCGATCTTCAAGAGGATGCTAAGAGGCTAGACCTCCATTGAACAAGCGTTGTGAAGCCGTCCGATTCAACAATTCGATTTCTTTTAAGTGATTATTTTGTGAGTATCTATTACGAGTTGTTTCTTTTATCATGCTTTATGTTGATTATTGCAAATTTATATCGAAAGATGTTTGCTTTGTTGATCGTTTATTTGATGAAAATCATGCTAGACTTTAGATCACCATGATAAAGAATAGATATTTGATCTAATTAACGAGAGTTATTAGGTTAGACTTCTAGGTTAGAAATTGAGAGATTTCACACCTTGATTTGAAAGCGTTAATCTTTAAGATCGAAAGATAGAGATTAATAGACGAACTTACCTAAGAAATTAGGGTTCATACCTTTGAACAGGTGAATCACAACTTGATTGGTAATCACGAAATAATCTGAATTGAAATTGAATGTTGATAGGATAGGTGGATCAATTGCTTGTTCGTTCATAACTTATTGATTTAAACCCCTTGAATTTGAATTGTTTAGCTTAGTTAGTCTTTTATTGCATATTAGGTTTAGTTTAGTTTAAATTGGTTCGAAACTATCTTTCCTGGATTTAGATCATTGATCTTCTGTCCAGTTTACGTCATTGTTATCTTCCTTGTGAATTATTTACTGTTTTCATATCTGTTTAGTTTAGTAATCGTGACATGGGTTAGTTAAACAAAAACTAGGGTTAGCAATCGCTAGTTCCCCGTAAGATCGACCCGGTATCAACCTCTTAACTACGATCCTTGCACTTGAGGTATATCGGATTTTATTTATTACTTGTTTATTTTCATTAGAAAAATCCGTGACACTCCTCGCCGGAATCCTCCTTGGATTACTATTGGAAAACTACGGTTGCTAGACCGGCCTTTTTCCTCCCTCACAATCTCTCTATTGGAAACTCTCTATTTTACACAAGAACTATTAGCTCTTGCAATTGTGATGTACAAAAGATTTTGACACCCACTTCCTTTTTATAGGCAAAGTGGCGCCCCAAATAGAGTGGAGGAAAAGAAAACATTTTCCCAATAAAATAAGGAAAATCTCCTAGATTGATTTATCTCATTTATTATAATATATCATATTAAATAAAATCTAAATATTGCCAATATCTTATATTGATTATATTTATCTTATTACCATAAATCTATTTTTCCAAAATCAATTAATATCTGATATTATATTATGGTAATCTTATCAATTAAATTACACAATTCAAATGTATCCTATACACTCAAAATATGCGCCCCTTTTGCCAAAGATTTGGCATCCGGAATATTCTTTAATTAATGTAATACTATGATTAATCAATTTTCAAAATACATGTATACCATATATACATAATTTTCAAAATATATATATGTATCAATATACATATTTAATTAATCAACATAATGAAGAGAGTTTGAGAAAGTAATAATATTTGAGTAAACTCAACTTGTTTATTCATGATAAAATGAAAGAGTATAAATAGATACCAATTTGATGGTGAGAGGTCCTAGTAGGGTATTTAATGCTATGAGCGGCTAGATACTCCTATTACATAATAGGACAAACTAGAGTTACTTTATGTCATATTAATTGTTTATACAATACAATTAATATGTCATATTACAAATAATGTATACAAGTAAAATGTATTACACAGTAATAAGGTAATAATTCCACACCCTTCTCAAACTGGGTTGTATATGTCTATACAGCCAAGTTTGCGACTCAGTCTGCTGAACATAAGTGGTGGAATGACCTTTGTGAGAATATCAACATTCTGGGCTGATGAGGGAACATATTGAAGTTGAATGATCTGGGCATCAAGCTTCTCTTTAAGGAAATGTCTGTCAATGTCCACATGCTTTGTCTTATCATGATGAACAGGATCTTCTGCCATGCATAGTCTTTGAATTATTGTTACAAAGAGATAATAATAGGTTCTTTGAGGGTTCTTTGAAGTTGATGGGACTCTTTTCAGCCATAGTGCTTCACAGATGCCCAAAACAAGTGCCCTGAGTTCAGCTTCAGTACTGCTTCTAGAGACAGTAGGTTGTTTCTTGCTTCTCCATGTGACAAGATTACCCTATACATATGAACAATAGCTTGTGGTAGACCTTCCGTCTATATGGCAACTTGCCCAGTCAGCATCAGTATAGACCTTAACTGATCTCTCAAGTAGACTTAGTGAAATGTAAGCCTTGGCCAGGAGTCGAGTTTAAGTACCTCACTATTCTGAAACAGCATCCCAATGTTGCTCAGTAGGGCAGTGCATGAACTGACTGACAAGGCTGACTCCATAAGCAATATCCGGTCTTGTATAGGAGAGGTAAATGAGTTTTCCTACAAGCCTCTGATATTGTTCCTTTAAATCAAAGAATATTACCATGCACTAGTGGATTACTGAGGTCTACTGGAGAGATAGCTGGTTTGCACCCTAGCATGCCAGTTTCCTTCAGCAGGTCCAGCACATACTTTCTCTGTGAGACTGAGATACCCTGGCTATTTCTTGCTATTTCCATGCCAAGGAAGTACTTGAGGTATCCCAAATCTTTAACTTGGAAGACCTGTGCCAATAGGGTCTTCAATTTTTGGATCTCAACAGGGTCATCACCAGTAAGGATGATATCATCCACATAGACAATAAGGATGGATCTTCTCTTATTGATTATTGTGATAAACATGGTGTGATCTGAGTTGCACTGATGATATCCAGCAGTCTTAACCACGTTAATAAGTTTGCAAAACCATGCTCTTGGGGACTGCTTCAAGCCATATAGAGATTTCCTCAGTTTGCAAACTTTCCCTTTGGTGTGAGTGTTGGTGAAACCAGGAGGTACAGTCATATAGACTTCCTCAGTGAGGTCACCATTTAGGAAGTCATTCTTGATATCCAATTGTTGAAGTGGCTTGTCAAGTTGGACTACAAGGGAGATCAACACCCTGACTATGTTTAGTTTTGCCACAGGTGCAAATGTCTCTTTGTAGTCAAGTCCAAATGTTTGAGTGAAGCCCCTTGCAACCAGTCTAGATTTGTACTTGTCAATAGTACCATCAGCAATGTACTTGATGGTGAACAGCCATTTACAGCTGACTGTCTTCTTTCCTTGTGGCAGAGTGGTGAGATCCCAAGTATGGTTGTCAAGAAGAAGCGATCATTTCGCTTTGACAATGACCTTTTCCACCTGTCATGTTTAAGAGCTTCCTGTATATTCTTAGGAATGGAGTGAGTATCCAAGTCCTGTGTAAACATAGCAAAAACAGGTGACAAGTGATCATAGGACACATAATTATGAATAGGGTGATCAGTGCATGCTCTCTTTCCTTTTCTGACAGCAATGGGTCTGTCATCAATACCATTAAACGTGTTCATAAGTTCAGGAGTTTGAGGAGAATCAGCAGGATGCTGAGGTTCAGTAGGTTCAGTGTCAGGAGGCTGATGGCTGCTGAAGATCAGGAATCTGCTGAGGAGTTGTTTGAGGGATTGGAATGGGCTCAATTTCCTCAACTGAGGATGTAGTGGGAGTTAGTGGACCATGAGAAGAGGGAAGTGCTTCAATTTCAATAAGGTTTCCATCTGTGACTGTCTCAGTAGGTGTGCGGTAGTAAGGGGTTTTTTCAAAGAAAATTATGTCCATAGAGTTGTAGAACTTTTTGTCAGTCGGAGAATAACACTTGTAGCCCTTTCTGTCTTTGGCATAACCTAGGAAAATACACTTATGAGCTTTGGGGTCAAGTTTGCTTCTGTGTTGGGCATGAATATAGACATACACAGCACATCCAAAGATTTTTGGAGGCAAGTCAGCAATGAGATGAGGACATGGATGAGTAGTCAGTAGGGTTTGGATGGGAGTCTTGAAACATAACACTCTACTGGGTAACTGTTGATCGATGTGGCGATATGTGCTTCATTAATATGGTGAACATGACTTCACCCAAAAACTACATGTATTTTGGAACCGTTCCACGAGTACGACCCGAACCCGTCCCACGGTACCCGTTATAATTATGTTCCGTTCGATTGCATCTTAGGTTCCGTTCGATTGCATCTTGTCATCTTACAGTGAGGATAAGTGGTGAACATGACCGATCTAGCCATCTCCAAAGTTGGTTAAGTGCTTGATTTGGAGTTTGTATTCCTCTCGGGCAACCCTATTCTCACGAGGTGTCTCTATACAACTATTGATGTGAACTATTCCTTTATCATTCGGGAAGGTGTTGAGGTTGGACTCAAGTATTCCAATGGCATTATCTGCTTTTAAGATTTTAATTTTAGTATCAAATTGAGTGGCTACCATGTTATAGAACTCTTGGAAGATTGTTCCAACTATTGATTTATCTTTCATAAAAAACAACCACGTGATCCCAGTGTGTGGTCATCTATCAAATTGAAGGTGACAAACCACCTCTTTCTGTTTTATACTTTTAAAAACAACCTTGAGGTGTCCCCATACATCACTATGAATCAAAGTGAAAGGTGTGGAAGGTAAAGTAAGATATTTTAGATATTTTACATAGATTTAGTAAGTTTGGCAAGCGACAAATATCACATTGAAGGTCACTGAGGTTACATCCTTTAAACAATTCAGGAATTAAAGACTTTAAATAACCAAAACTTGGATGACCTAGTCTATAATTCCATAGCATGAGATTGTCTAAGGTTTGATTGCAGTTTCTTGAGCGATTTAGATCTTTAATCTTCTATCTTGTGAGGTTGACCACAAACAATCCTGAGCGAGGCTTTAGCTCTCCCAATCACTTCCTGTGAAGAAAGATCCTGGAATATACACTGATTGTTATTAAACAATACTGTCCAATTTAAGTCTTTAGTGAGTCTACTGACAGATATAAGGTTACAGTCTAATTTTGGAACAAACAGGACATCTTGTATGTAGATTTTTATCAGTAAGTTTAACATTTCCAAAACCTTGTGCACAAGAAATAGATCCATCAGCAATCTTAATATTGTGGGTCTGATGACAGGGATTAAGGTGAGATATGAGCCTCTTGTTACCAGTCATATGGGAGGATGCCCCAGAATCAACAATCCAAGTATCACTACTGAGAGGTGAGTGGAATATACCTGTTTTAGCATGAGTAGCTGTGTCAGTGATAGACCTACCTTCCTTTTGTTGAGCAAGGAAGGTTTTGAAGGCAGCAAACTGAGCATCCAATGTAGTGTCTTTGTTACCTTCTTCACTGGCATGTATGCCCTGACTCTCCCTGGTTGGTTTGGAGAGTTTATTAGAGTTAGACTTACCATGTAGTTTCCAGCAAGTGTCCTTGGTGTGGTTTGTGCGTTTGCAGTGGTCACAGAACAACTTTCCTGTTTTCTCAGTGGAGTCTCTTTGTAGGGCTCGATAGCCTCAAGAGCTTCCCGACCACCATCGATCTTTGAGAGCTCGGTAGGGTTGCTTTGCAGCATCACTTTTCTCCTGCTTTCTTCATGTTTGACTTCAGCAAACACAGATTTGAGGTTGGGAAGAGGTTTAGTAGCAAGGAATCTACCTCTGGCATCATCAAGAGATGGGTTTAGTCCAGTAAGGAACTTGAATACCCTCTTCTTCTCCAAGATATCCTTGTATAAAGTAGCATCCCCTACATCCTTCCATGGGTGAGTTTACAACATATCTAAGTGTTGCCATGCCTTAGATAGTTGGTTGAAGTACTGAGTTACAGACAGATCACCTTGCCTGCAATTTTGGATTTGGGTTTCAAGATCATAGACCTCAGATGTATTGTCCTTTTTTGAGTAAAGGTATCTGACATTATCCCAGATTTCCTTAGCAGTATCATACATAATGAAGTTCTCACCGATCTCTTTTGTCATTGACCTCGTGAGGATGGTCATGACTTGGTTATTTTCTGTGTCCCATTCTTCAAACTTGGAGTCAGTTTCAGCAGGGGCAGGTTTTGAGCCAGACAAGTATCCCATCTTGCTCTGGCCTGAGATGTACATTTTCATAGATCTTGACCACAGCAGGTAGTTGTTGCCATCAAGTCTGTGATTTGTAAACAAAGAGTTTTTAGTGACCCCAGCCTGCTGAGGCTGCTGGGGATCTACTGAGGTTGAAGAGGCTTCGAATAATGAAGACATTTTTGAAAATATAGAAGAATTTGCAGCGGATTAAAGGAGATATGGCTCTGATACCATGAAGAGAGTTCGAGAAAGCAATAATAATTGAGTAAACTCAACTTGTTTATTCATGATAAAATGAAAGAGTATAAATAGATACAAGTTTAATGGTGAGAGGTCCTAGTAGGGTATTTAATGCTATGGGCGGCTAGATACTCCTATTACATAATACGACAAACTAGAGTTACTTTATGTCATATTAATTGTTTATACAATACAATTAATATGTCATGTTAAAAATAATGTATACAAGTAAAATGTTTTACACAGTAATAAGGTAATAATTCCACACATAATTAATAGGGAAAACACCTTTTACCTTATTGTGGTTTGTCAATTAAAGTCTTTGCCCCCTCATGATTTAAAAATATATTGTTTACCCCTTGGGGTTTGCTGCAAACCTTAAATTACCAATTCCGGTGGAATATTGCCAATTCCGGTAGAATCAAAACAAATTTTCACCGGAATATTCTTATTTATTATGCTATTCCCGTTTTACCATTGTGACGCCCCGTTCCAGACACCGTGTCCTTATCCTGAATTGAACGCCCGGCACGTATATAATTTAATATTTAAATCAATTATATACGTAAGCCTTACGTAATTACATCAGAGTTAAAGCGGAAACGAAACGACGAGGGGAAAATCTTAAACGACAAACAATGTCGTACCAACTAATGAAAAGAAAATGATGTACCCAACAACATTTAACTTAAAAGAAAGTACGAGTGACTAGTGTATTTATTACAACCGTGAACTTAAAGGACAAAAAAGTAAAAGGATAAATAAATATTACAAGCCTCAACATAGGCACTACTCCTCGTAATAAACGCGTCATCACCATCATAGCAACTCGCATCATCACTTTCTCGGGTGGGAAACATACATACAAATAAAGGGGTGAGTACATAAGCACTCAGTAAAGGGTAGAAGTACCGAATTTAAAACAAGTCATAGCACAAAAGTTATCTTTACTACCACGTATGTATAAAGGCTCGCTCCCCTCTACTAGTCTCACTAGTAAAACTCATCCAAACAAGGGGTTTGTTACACACAAGGTCTAAGGATACTTTGCATGGTGAGAATGCACCACGACATATCCTCAGCTCCTCATATGGCACGGCTCCTACCCATGTGAGACTACCCATCCACGCAGCCGCTACCTTTGTGGAGGGGTAATAGTCCCAAGTCATAAAAGCGAAGCGTGCCTTACCAAAGACCACGGTGTTTTATCTTTAGACTCTCAATTATGTATTTAAGCGTAGTTAAGCTAACCACCTAGGTTCATTCCACATAAAAGGTTTCTTAAGGACTTCTAGTCCTAGACAATTCTAATTATACTACTTACCAAATAGCACGAAAGACGTGAGTTACTAAACACAACGTCCCATAAAGTCAAGTGATGTGTTCCGTGCTCCCGTGCTTATCCCGCTGGAGGAGGTCGGCACGGTGCGGTGCCAAGGTCACGAGAACCCATACACCGTGCTTTACAACATAACAAATAAGGCTTCGAAACAATACATACTTAATCCACGAAAACAACAAATAAAGAAAACTAAAAAAAAAACATTTCTCCATGTTGCTGCTCTCTTTTCATTACTCTCTCTCTATACATTTGTATATATATTTTCTGAACCATCTGTCAATAATGTAAAATTTAGTATTATCATTATTATGATTATTATTATAGGTTATTAGGAATGAAACCAAACAGAAACAAAGGTTCACCTTCTTTTTCTCCTAGTCGAGACCCTGGCAGCTACATAGATTAGATTCCCTTTATTTTTTCCAACCATAAAAAATATATATATGGCTAAGCAGTAGCATGACAAAATTAAAATAGTAAACAACAAAGAATCAAAACTGAGTTTTGTACTAAAATAGTAAATTTATATGTATTCTTAGGTGCTACAGGTCGGGTAACCGATGCCGACATAAAAGAATTGTACATCTAAGATTATAACGTCTCAAACATTCTAAACAACAACAACGCAATAGATAGGCAACAATAACATACTTAAATACGGTTGAACACCCATTTACCGTATTCAATTGCAAAGCTTTGAATCAAAGCCAAACTTTAATTTGAAACAACTACGGTGATTCCTTCGATTCCTACAACAAAAGTAACAACCTACTATTAATCTAAAGCATCTATTAAAACCTATTTACTTAGAAAAACTCAAGAATCCTAGATTTCAAAAAGAGGGCTTTTCTACTTACCTTTTTTTATGGTGATTCTTATACCAAAATGTTAGTCTCGTCGCGGTGATCGTCGTGATATGAATCATCTGGCAAACGGAGAAACGAGTCAACCCGTAGGATAAAGATTCTGTCAAGTCTTTTCTCTTTTCTTCTTCTATGCTTTATGATAAATTAAGTTGCCAAAGAGTTTTGGGGAAACTGATAATCGCATAATGAGGGGGGTTATGGTAGGAGTATTAAATAGGATAAATCCCATTAATACATCATTATCCAATTAATTTAACGAAAGTAAAAATAGTAATAAGTTTATTTTAATACAAACCCAAGATTACCAATTTTACCCTTATGTAAATTTCATGGATATTACATTCTTCACCCCTTACAAAAAGTTTCGTCCTCGAAACTTGACATACGTGGAAGTTCTCAAAACTATGTGAACACTGAAGTCATATCCTTTAACTCAAAATCTTCTTCTTTATCTTCAACTGATGATACTCTGAACGCAGATCTTATTTCGAGAACACTCTCTTCCCCTGAAGCTGATTCCGTATCTCTAATTACCTTTGAAAACCGACCAAGAACTTGAGAGAATTTTGGAGGAGTATCCTTTTGCCTTCCTTTGCAGAGTTCGACTTTTCTGGAAGCGTTCTACTTTTGGCAACTTCCAACTCACAATGGATGTTTTATTTCCTTTCCACAAGTAACTCCCAAGGAGTTATTAGAATAAAATTTCCCAAATAATCCTTCTTCTTTTATTAAATCCATAATTTCCCTTAAATATATATATGTATCCGAAATATATATACATAAAACACTTTAAATCCGTAAATCATTAAACATAATATTCCGTTTTTCGTAAAAAGACACGTCTGCCTTTTTTTCAAAAAGTCGGGATATTACATTCCTCCCTCTTAAGAGGAGTTTCGCCTCGAACTCGAACTTGCTCGCATCATTAATCTTCCTTAGCAACTCTCTCTTCAACACAACCTAAAACCAACCTTCACTTGTTTCCCACGAACAACAACTAACTGATTCTGATCTTGCTAACCTCTGAACCAAAACTCTATTGATCCCCAACTGAACAAACCCTTGTACACTCATCCCAAGACTGACCGGTCACTTCTTAAACCACTGAAACCGCATTAACCAAACTTCTACTCGGTGCATCCATCACTGGAAGATACTTTCTTATGTTTATAGTCAAAGTAGACAAAACTTTTGGATAGCCGACCTATACCAATTAAGAATCACACCATGATCCGTAGAATTCAAAATATAAGATCTCCTTTTTCAACGGAAGGTTTCAACTTGTGGAAACATCGAACTAACCTTGCTTACTCTATCTGAAAAAGGGTAGCTATAAACAAGGAATCCTTGAGACTTTTCTTACTAAAACGGAGGTGGGGGTACCTGGTTTTGATGATGTCCCTGCTAATCAACATATTCCAACTGACCCACAACTTCTTGACCCCATGTCTTGAACCAAACCACTCACTTCTTGCTGAGTTCTAGAACTTCGTATACCACTGTTACCAACACCACGAGAACTTCTACGGGTTTTTGCCATCCTGAAAGATCAAAGAAGATCAGAATGGTTCTAAGGGGTCTAAAGAGATCTTATCTTAAGAAAGGAAGCCTAGAGCGTTCCTCTCTAATACCATCTGTGACGCCCCGTTCCAGACACCGTGTCCTTATCCGGAATTGAACGCCCGGCACGTATATAATTTAATATTTAAATCAATTATATACGTAAGTCTTACGTAATTACATCAGAGTTAAAGCGGAAACGAAACGACACGGGGAAAATCTTAAATGACAAACAATGTCGTACCAACTAATGAAAAGTAAATGATGTACCCAACAACATTTAACTTAAAAGAAAGTACGAGTGAATAGTGTATTTATTACAATTGTGAACTTAAAGGACAAAAAAATAAAAGGATAAATAAATATTACAAGCCTCAACATAGGCACTACTCCTCGTAATAAACGTCATCACCATCATAGCAACCTGCATCACCTTCTCGGGGTGGGAAACATACATACAAATAAAGGGGTGAGTACATAAGCACTCAGTAAAGGGTAGAAGTACCGAATTTAAAACAAGTCATAGCACAAAAGTTATCTTTACTACCACGTATGTATAAAGGCTCGCTCCCTCTACTAGTCTCACTAGTAAAACTCATCCAGCACAAGGGGTTTGTTACACACAAGGTCTAAGGATACTTTGCATGGTGAGAATGCACCACGACATATCCTCGCTCCTCATATGGCACGGCCGCTACCCATGTGAGAGACTACCCACCCACGCAGCGCTACCTTTGTGGAGGGGTAATAGTCCCAAGTCACAAAAGCGAACGTGCCTTACCAAAGACCACGGTGTTTTATCTTTAGACTCTCAATTATGTATTTAAGCGTAGTTAAGCTAACCACCTGAGTTCATTCCACATAAAGGTTTCTTAAGGACTTCTAGTCCTGACAATAAATTATAATTATACTACTTACCAATAGCATTGTAAGACGAGAGTTACTAAACACAACGTCCCGCAAAGTCAGTGATGTGTTCCGGTGCTCCCGTGCTTATCCCGCTGGAGGAGGTCGGCACGGTGCGGTGCCAAGGTCACCAAAACCCATACACCGTACTTTACAACATAACAAATAAGGCTTCGAAACAATACATACTTAATCCACGAAAACAACAAATAAAGAAAACTAAAAAAAACATTTCTCCCTGTTGCTGCTCTCTTTTCATTACTCTCTCTCTATACATTTGTATATATATTTTCTGAACCATCTGTCAATAATGTAAAATTTAGTATTATCATTATTATTTTACTTTATCATTATTATGCTTATTATTATAGGTTATTAGGAATGAAACCAAACAGAAACAAAGGTTCACCTTCTTTTTCTCCTAGTCGAGACCCTGGCAGCTACATAGATTAGATTCCCTTTATTTTTTCCAACCATAAAAAATATATATATGGCTAAGCAGTAGCATGACAAAATTAAAATAGTAAACAACAAAGAATCAAAACTGAGTTTTGTACTAAAATAGTAAATTTATATGTATTCTTAGGTGCTACAGGTCGGGTAACCGATGCCGACATAAAAGAATTGTACATCTAAGATTATAACGTCTCAAACATTCTAAACAACAACAAATAATAGATAAAAGAATAATAACATACTTAAATACTGGTTGAACACCCATTTACCGTATTCAATTGCAAAGCTTTGAATCAAAGCCAAACTTTAATTTGAAAACAACTACGGTGATTCCTTCGATTCCTACAACAAAAGTAATAACCTACTATTAATCTAAAGCGTCTATTAAAACCTATTTACTTAGAAAAACTCAAGAATCCTAGATTTCAAAAAGAGGGCTTTTCTATTTACCTTTTGTTTATGGTGATTCTTATACCAAAGCGTTAGTCTCGTCATGGTGATCGTCGTGATATTTAATCATCTCAGTAAACGGAGAAACGAGTCAACCCGTAGGATAAAGATTCTGTCAAGTCTTTTCTCTTTTCTTCTTCTCTGCTTTCTGATAAATTAAGTTGGCAAAGAGTTTTGGGGAAACTGATAATCGCATAATGAAGGGGGTTATGGTAGGAGTATTAAATAGGATAAATCCCATTAATACATCATTATCCAATTAATTTAACGAAAGTAAAAATAGTAATAGGTTTATTTTAATACAAACCCAAGATTACCAATTTACCCTTAATGTAAATTTCATGGATATTACAACCATTCTCTTTATTACCTAAACAGTGGAACAACTATTTCTCAATCTTTCTTCAGAAGTCCAGCGGCTCGAAGTTCTCCTTTGGACCACCATACCTTTCAGAAAATTTCTACTGCCGTTGCCGGTGGCAAATTGGCCGGCGACGATGATGAAAAGAGCTTATCGTTTAATTTCTCGAAAACCCTTTTCATCAGAACTGGATACTCAATCCATTTACTCATTTCTCCGACCATCAATTTTCTCATTAAACAAACCAAACCAATCTTCATCCTCAATCCCTCCCAATAAACCTCCTGAAGAACCCACTTTACAAAACCAAACCCCAGATCTTAAATCATCCATTGAATCAAATCTTGAATCATCTATTTTTAATCAGAACACATATGAAGCATGGAAATCATTCAAGACACTGACTAATTGCTCTTCATTCCCAAGTAAGACTCTCCAATTCACTCATATCATCAATTTGTCTTCTTTAAATGATGCCCATAATCTCAAAAGGGAATATGCGTCTGTTGTTTATGTATTAGGGAAAGACCCAAAAGTTATGGAGTACCCTTTTGATTCCATGGAGAAGGCTAAAACTGTCTTTACCTGGTAATTGGTTATTTATGGGGAGAAAAATATTGAATGATTTTGGGAAGAACGGAGATGTGTTGTTTCCAGATGCATCAAATGAATTTTTATGGTGTCCTCTTGGTGATGAGAGGTACCAATTAATCTCGAAGCTTTTTTTTTCTAGTGTGGGACATATGGGCTTTGGTGTTTCAAAGAATCCTCCGAATTCTGGCAGTATAAGTTTGGCCAATCTAATGGGGAAATATATGGCGCAAGAACATGGTGTTCAGAAGGATAGTGGTGAAATTGAATTGAAGCTTCCTAGTGGTGGGGGTTTAATGAGAAAGAATATGCTGCCAGAACCATGTGTTCAAATGGGCCGGGTTTTGAAGGAGGAAAAAGAACTTAAAAATAAGAAGAAGAGTGGTACGAAACTGAAGGTGAAAGATTAGAAAGCCATCATTGAGGAGGTTGATTAGTGGAGCGATTGCCGGTTCAGTATCGTGTACTGTTGTTGCTCCACTTGAGACTATAAGGCAAATTCAATACTTTAGGTAGTAAAGTGAAGGGCAAAACGGGAAATAACATAAAAAATAATAATATTCCGGTGAAAAATTCTTTTGATTCTACCGGAATTGGCAATATTCCACCGGAATTGGTAATTTAAGGTTTGTAGAAAACCCCAAGGAGGTAAACATTATATTTTTAAACCATGATGGAGTAAGACTTCAATTAGCAAACCACAAAGGGGTAAAAGGTATTTTCCCCTAGTCTTTGACAATGATCCTCTAGGCAATCTATTATTCGACCAACACAAACAAGAAGAACAAACAAGCTAATACAAACAAGCTAACATAATATTAATAAAATACATATGAAATAAAAATCAGCAAGCACCGCCGAGGTACCACCGTGCCCTGCAAGCCAGACGCCCCTCCTGAAATCCAACCAACAAACCACGAGCTGCCGCGAAAGTTGCCACAGGTGACGGATGGACACGAAAGTTGCCATAAGTGACCGACAACAACTCAAGATCAGCAGCGGAAATAGAAAGCCGAAGACTGAACCTCCGAGAAACAACTCCCCGGAACCAAACTGCTCAGATCATCAACCATGGGAAGCCGGCAGCAAGAACAACGCGGCAGTAGCAGACAACGATCACTGAAGAACCTAGCAAAAAAACAGATCCTAGAGCAGAAGAGGCCAAAAACGGATCAGGTTGGCTCCTCCACCAATCCAAGAAGCTCCGCGCAAGACACAAAACAGCAACTACAGATCCGCAACCCACCACCACGATCAAGACAAGATCTAGGTTAGAAGCTTCCGATCCGATGAGGGAGACATGATTTGTTTGTTGCAAACGGCCGAGCTTCATAGATCAAAATCTAAGAGAAATAACTAAAAACATAGAAAGAACAATATTTACAGAGCGGCCGCCAGCAGCAAACACCACCGCCGGCGGCGGAGAGGTTAACAAAGGAAGGCGCGGGCAGGGAGGGAGGGAGAGCTTTTCTTTTAGTTAGAGAAAGAAGAGAGATAGATAGATTCAGGCTAAAGATGTTTGTCTATTTAGTACTTCTATAAAGATGTTTATTTAAATAGTATTTTGATATATATTTCTTTAAAACATAGTTTGTAATACCTAAAGTAACCCCGAGCTCTAACCGTACAATTCCTTCCCAAATCCGATGCCTTTCTTCTTCCCCAGTTAGACGGCATTTCTCAAAATTAAATAAATACTACATCAGTCAATTTAATTAATAGCAATTCTCAACAAAAAAAAAAAAAAAATTTAATAGCAGCTGCAGGTCGGTCATCGTGGCCATATTATTACACAAACACCAAGCAAACAGCAGTCAATTTTGTCGTTTCTTTTCATTTTCATTTCTCCATGTTTCCCTTCAGAAACAACAAGATTTTGAGTTTTTTTATTTTTTTTCTTCTGAAAATTGATTATTAGTTTTATTTAAGAAAGTGGATTTGGGTCGGGTATTTGGGCGAATAACGGGTAATTAATTTTATTGCTGCATTCAGGGGTGGATCTATGTACTCTTAGAAAGGTCACGTGACTCCACTGAGATCCGAATTTTTTTTAGTAATAAAATGATATAGTTTTGTTGTTTAAAAATATCGCTATGTTAGTAAAAAAAATATAGTTTTAGGCTCCGGCGACTCCACTGGAATAAATATTTGTATTAAAAATGTAGTTTTATGGTCCGATGTCTCCACTAAAAAATTTCTGAATCCGCCCTGGTTGCTTTCATACATATATATATATATGGCCGAACCAAGATGCAACGTTTTTACCTGGCACAATAATTGCATTGGTCGAACCAGATCTAACGTCGACCTATGTGTGATCGATCCAGATCACAATAAACGCCTTCATCGAACATCGATCTCAACGTCGACCTACGTGTGATCCACCCGGATCAAAGTAATTGCCTTGATTGAACCTTAGTCTAACGTCGTATTATGCGTGATCAACCTTAAGCACAGTGATCGAAATGACCGTACCTCGTTCCATTGTCGACCAACGTGTGATCAACCCCGAGCACAATAATCGCCTTGACCGAACCTCGATCCAAAGTCGGATTATCGTGATCAACCCCGAGCACAGTAATCACCTTGACCGACTGGATTCAACGCCGATTACGTGTGATCAACCCCGGCACGATAATCTCCTTGACCGCCCCTCGATCCAACGTCGGATTATATGTGATCAAACCCGAGCACAGTAATCGCCTTGAACGGACCTTGATTCAACGTCGAATTACTTGTGATCAACCCCAAGAACAGTAATCTCTTTGACTGGACCTCGATCCAACGTTGGAGTACGGGTGATCAATCTCGAGTACATTAATCGTCTTGACCAAACCTCGATCCACCGTCGGACTACGTGTGATCAACCCCTGAGCGTAGTAATCGACTTGAGCGAACATCGATCCAACGTCGGATTATGTGTGATAAACCCGAGCACAATAAACTCATTGATCGAACCTAGATCCAACCCCGGATTACGTTTGATACCTTGAGCACAATAATTGCCATGGCCGAACCTCGGTCCAACGTTGGATTACGTGTGATCAACCCCGAGCATAGTAAACGCCTTTGATTATAACACCGATCTAACGTAAGATTATGTGTGATCAACCCAGATCACAATAAACACATTAACTGAACCTCGATCTGACGTCGGATTATGCGTAATCAATCCCAGCACAACAATCAACTTGACCGAACCTCGATCTTACGTCGGTATAAACGATCAATCCCGAGCACAGTAATCGCTTTGATCGAACATCGATCAAACGTTGACTTATGTGTGATCAATCTCGAGCACAATAATCACCTTAACTGAACCTCGATCCAACATCGGATTGTGTGTTAACAATCCCAGGCACAACAATCTCCTTAACCGAACCAAGATCTAACGTCGGATTATGTGTGATCAATCCCGAGCATAGTAATCGCCTTGACCGAACTCGATCAACTTGATTGAACCTTGATCTAACATCGGATTATGCATGATTAGGGGTGTACACGGATATAATTTATCTGAAAACTGAACCAAACCAAGGTGATTTGGTTCGATTGATTCGGTTAATAACTTCTTTCGGTACGGTTACGGTTTTGAAATAGTGTCCTAACCCAATCGGGTTGGACCGGATCCGATCGGGTCGGATCATTTCTACTATATATATATTAAATGGCTTTTATGTTATTATATATTTGTTCGTTTAACGGACCAATTACGATATTGTTATATGATAACGACTTAAGTGTCGAAGTGTGAAAGAGAAATCATAATAGTGATTATGGTTGATGAGATCTCGTCTCACTTTAATAAGTTTGATACTTAAATGTCTCTAGTCGTATGTCTTTATCAAACATGACATTGATAGTATGATTAGATCGCACGTATTGGATATCTTCTATCTTATCAAGATAGGGATATATCTCGCTTTATCAAAGTTTAGGGAACTTGGACTGTACGTGGACGTGTATTAGAGAATGTGTACGTAAGACTAGTGGTCAGTAAATGAAATTTGGGCTACTCGTGAGCTACTCGTAAGAGATATCGACTCGATTTGGATTTTTCCGAGTTCGAGCTCGAGTCGAGCTACTCGAATAATTAACCGAGCCGAGCTCGAGTTTTAAAATATATTAATCGAGTAGCTCGCGAGCTTAATCGAGCTTGATTAAATAATTATTTAATTAATTAAATTAATCAAATTTATTATTAAATATTATTTTTCATAATTAAAAAATATTATTCGAGTCGAGTATTAGACGAGTCGAGCTCGACTTGCCATATTTCATTAAAAATTAAATGAATTCTAGGAAAATAATCGATATTACGAGCCGAGTCGAGCTATATCGAGTACTTAGCGAGTCGATTTCGATCATGCTTTTTTCAGGCTCGATCGAGGTCGAGCCGAGTTTCGAGCCTGAACTTTTTTAGTCGAGTCGGTTTCGAGCCCTAAAGAATATCGACTCGACTCGGCCCTATGGAAGTGAGAGATAAAAACTTTTACCAATAAGTTGGAGGTATTAACTACTTCCACTACTAATTTTGTTAATGAGACTGCAGAGAATGTGAATAGTGGTATACACACTGACTCATCTCAGTCTATAACCAGTAAGTTGGAGGTATCAACCACTCCCAATGCCACTTCTGAGACTACAGTGAATGTGGACTGTGTTATACACAACCTTGTTACCATGTCTCCCTCTTTCGAGCGTTAAATCCCCGGGATAGTGGGCGAGTGGAGAGGGAAAGGGATAGTAGCTTCGCACCTGTATCACCTATTGATAGTATACCAAAATATATATATACATTGAAAGATGTAGATAAACTAACCAAATATGTAATTAAAATTAGAATAATAGATATTCATCAATCAATCTTTAAAAGTGCTTTTACTAATAATAATAGTCCGTCGGCAGAGCGCTCTAAAGAGACTCGATAAGAGGTAACCGAAGGTTCTGCCCAACAAGAGGTTATGAAAATAGACTCGAACGTATGTGAGAGGAGCATAAGCCACTCGACTGAAAGAAGAGGATACTCTAACTGCTCGACAAGAGGTTATGAAATAGACTCGAACGTATGTGAGAGGAGCGTAAGCCACTCGACTGAAAGGAGAGGATACTATAATGCTCGTCTCAGAGGAAGGAGCGATACGCTAATTGTTCCTCGACGAATCATGTGTCTAACTCTACTGTTGGAGTTGGTACTCTTGGTCGGAATGGTCGATTACACACCTACGTTAGACTGACCCACTTTCTTTATTAAGTGTCGCACTATGTGGCGGTTGTGTAACTATCCGAAGACCGGAGTCTTCATGACATCATGGCGTGGATTGTCACGCTTTGACACTATTGAGGTTTCCCCTAGCCATGGGGCGATCATGTGGTAGTGATCGGGTGTGATACTGAAGCATGTGTAGGATTCATGTTGCCCGTCCGGAAATCGCGTATCCTATGATTACGAGTAAATATCCGAAATAACCTTCTTATATGGAATGTCTTACTCTCGAAAGTCTTTGCAAGGCGGAAGTAAAATGTTACTTGAGAGAGCATGATATCCGTGATTATAAGATATGGTTGTTGATGTTTGACACTCGACATAATCATCGTAATGAATATTGTAACAATGATAATATTCTATTTACACGGTAAACCGTTTCACATGAAGGGTAGTAGTCATTGCATTTGACTATTCCGATGATTAGAGGTCACGATGTGTTCTATATCTGTTGTTTAGTGATCGTTAGGTGTGAAGGGTATTTTAATAAAATGCACTTTATGCATACGGCCAACATATTCGGAAGCCTGTCGAGTCACATACATAAGAACATCTAGCCGTATTAAAATGCGGTTATAGTGATAACCAAATAAGGAAAGTTTTATCTCGACTATAAAGTGTTATAGTGATAAATTAATACGGTGGTATTTATTTATTATGAATAAATATAATACAAGATATTAATTATGTTGATTAATTAAATACATGTATTTTGATACATATAGGGCGCATGATATGATGTGTATATGATACACATGGATTTTGCAAATGATTAATCGTAGTATCATATTAATTAATTAAGAATATTCCAGATGTGAATATTGTGGCATATGGGGCGAAAATTGAGTGTATTAAGATACACTTGAGTTGTGCAATTAATTAATGGTATTATCATACATTAATATTAGATATTAATGTGCATAGATTTGCACACATGTGCAAATTGATTTATGGTAATATGATAAATATAATCAATATTTGATATTGAAAATATCTGGGAAATATTTAATATGAGATATTAAATTAAGTGAGATAAATCAATCAAATATACTTTCCTTATTTTATTAAATAAATGTTTTCTTTCTCCTAATTACTCTACTCGTGCTTTTCCCATTGGGAAACTAGTAGTATGGGGCACAGTCACCCATATTTAAGCAAGGGTTATCTAAATTTTTGAACATCACAATTAGAAGAGTTCTAATTTACTAGAAAATAATGAGAGCTTCCTAAAGAGTGTTTTGAGAGAAAGAAAAGGTCGGTCTAGAAACCGAGTTTTTACAGTAGCAATCAAGGTGGGATCTGGGCCGGATGTTCATGTGTACTAGCGGTAGAGGCCGAATGCTTTGGCGGCTTAATGCAAAACTACAACCGTAGATGATAAAGCTTTGATCTTTTAGATCATCCGAGATAGTTCTTTCATCTACTTCTTTTATGCTTGTTGCTTAAACGAAGTCGATCATGGTTAAAAGGAAATAAATTTTAAATTCTACTGCGTCCCCGCGTAGATTTCCTAACATACGGTTAGTATTATATGAAAATGAAAATTTTCGGTTCGGTTACGGTTAACTCTACAGATTATCCATAACTGAAACGAAAGCTGAATGGAATAAAAAGCCGAACTGTTAACTGAATTGAATAAAAAACCATAACCGAAATGTTTATAATCAACCTGTATAACTAGTTTTTATAACTAAAATATTATCACTGTTTATAAAAAATGCATATAACCGAGCCGTTGTCTGAACAATCTGTAACTGAATTAAAATTTTGAATGAAAACCAAAATATTTATAACCGAATAGATTGTTAACTTTTATTTAATTTTTTTAATCAAACCGCACCAAACCGTATATTTCGGTCTGGTTCAATTTGGTTTCGGTTTATTTAGAGTTAAATGAATTCAGGATAGAGAATGTGAAAATAAAATAAAGTGAAATAATGATTATAAAATCGAAATCTTGTATTGAAATTTATGTAGATAACATAATGATTGGTGAGAGAAATTTTAATAAAGTATTATATTGATAAAGTAATGGTTAAATATTTATGTAGATGAAATAATGATTGATGAGAAATTTTTTAGTGAAGTGTTATATTGATAAAGTAATGGTTAAATAGTTTAGGTAGGTAAATAAAATGAATTGATTAATATTATTTTATTTGTTGATGTTGAGAAAAATTATAATAAAATAATGGTAAATAACATAGTTGATAGAATAAAGTTTGAGAAATATTTGCATCACAAAAAATGTACGCAACAGTACCAACAACATTTTTCATCATTGTTTTTTTTGACTTTCATTTTAAATCAATAGATCTTATATCATAATCAATAAATAAAATTGTGTTGTGTATTTTGTTGTGATGATGATCACTAGTCATAAAGTATTGAGTTGGATGCGAACAAACCCGAAACCCACCCGAAACCAAACATAGCCTCTTCAAGAGACGGAAGATTCAAGGGACCGGAGGATTAATAAAATAGTTCAAAACTTGAAAAATCATATTGCTAAGTCCATCATCAATTGTACAACTAGCTTATTCAAGGGACTGAAGATTGATGATACATTCCAATACTCTGGAAAGATTCGCTCATCCAGTAAATAAATAGAAACTATATTTGGTTTAAATTTAAATATAATCTTGCAAGTTGCAAACATGGATAAGTCTACATAAACAGAAATATTATGAAGAAATTTAAGAAAATATGCAGTCTCTAACTTGATCATCTGCATTTTTGTCTTTAGATGGGAGGGGAGAGGGGGGCTTCTGTCCGTCTGCGTTTTGTCAAAGAAAGGAGAAGGATTTGTATGGGAGGAAAACGAAGAGGGGTGTAGTTGTCTTTTCAAATTAATACCCTTTTCCTAGTATTTTTGTCTCTGCTCCGCATTGTGGAGCACCATATAGATAAAAATCTTTGAAAAAAACACTATACAGATAATTTTGCCGGTGGGAGAAGGAATTTAATCAGCCAAATTAAGGGATCATCTGTATACATAATGTGTAAAAAGCCTAACCTGTTGATAACCCTTGGTTTCTAATTAACCAAGGACAAGCATTTCGGGCAAAAATTCAGCAGACAAAAAACAGTTCTAATCCAGGCACAACCCCCCGCCGCCATCAATCTCGGTGCACCAATTCGAGGAGCAGGCTGTTGAAAAGCAATTATCCAAAGGACACACGAAGAGAACAGATCCATGCACCGGGCCACCGGTATGTAATACAGAGAACCATTTGACGGGTTGAAAATCTGCAATGGAGCAATCACCTGACGTCCAAAATTGAGACGGATTGACAGGTAATCCGATTTTCTTCTCCTTCATCTTTCGATCCAGCAGGTATTGTTCGGCCCTCGCTTAGAATCCAATTTGTTCGTTTTTTTTTCCTGTTACATGCATGTTGACACCAGCCTAATTGTTCTGGTTAATTAAAATAAATATTATGCCACAAAATAAACTGAGGAAAATGTATTAAAAAAAAAAGCTGGAGCCACGTGTCAACCAAGGAGGGGGTCAACATGCCAACATTAGAACAAACCTCTCTTGCACTTAATAGATAGTAGTAGTTTTATGGTGGTCCAGGACCATCATGTCATACTTGTTCTCCAATAGAATTTCTTAAAAGATGAGCAAATTTGTAAAAACATGGCATTTATATTTTACACGGTGGACCCCGTGTGTTTTTCTTGAATTTCTATTGGTCCTTGATCACCAAATCATACTTGGTCCAGGACCACCATAAAATTTCCGAATAGATAGATAGAAGTAGATACATAATATCCTATCTCATAAAAGCACTTACATAACTTAATATCATAATGTCTTGTAGCTAGAAATTAAACCAAATGCCAAAACTATAGTTTGGTTCAGAATCATGATTGGGTCCAGGTGTGCCAAAACTATAGTTTGGTTCAGAATCATGATTAGGTCCTAAAATAACAGCTGAACTGCCCAAACTCGTGATAATGTTTGACGATACAGGGTTTCACTCCCTCCACGCCATCATCTATCGGTTGGTCATCACACCGTAGATAACGCCAAGATATCCATGTCGATGCCTGTGTTAGAGGTAAGAGCCATCTCATAAACGCCAAAGCTACGACGATCGACTATCGACTACCGAAAGCAAAGGTGAGATGACAAGTCCATAAGGATAGAGTCCACACCAAATAGCGCAGGTGGGATAACGAGTCTAGAGTCGATCACCACAGTCGGAAGTATCGACTCGGGGACGTGGTCCACACCACCGTCCGTGCCCACCCACAAATGATAGCTTGGGCAAGGGTCAAGGCCCATTTAAGGGGTAAAGGTGACAATAACATGTTTCGACTTAACCTTAGGTTTAGGCAAGTGTTGTCGTTATAAATACCCCATTCCAGGAACTACGTAAGGCTTGATTCCTGGAACATAACAGGATACGTAGGCAATCTAAGATACAGTCTTGGACTCAGCCGCATACATAAAACCCACCCCCTCATTCCTCTTTTGGGCATTAGGGTTCTTGTGTGTTCATCACTAGATTAAATTAGGGCTCAAATCATTAAGGTGACATAATTTGTCATCGTCATTGGCGCTAGAAGGAGGGCCTCTATTGATTGAATACGCAAAAACACGATGCCTCCCAAGAAAACCGCATCCAAAACTGCATCTAAGGCAGTCGATCAAAGCTCTCAGATGAACGAGCCAATCGATCCTGATATGCAGGGAGATGAAGATCCCGCCTTGGATCTTATTCAACACGATCCTCAGCAGAAACAGGGGGAAAAAGATCCAGTTTTGAATCTTGTCCAGGAGACCCACCAACCAGAAAAGCAAGCCCTTACTCCAGAATATCGGGCGCTTGCGGTCGATTAAGCGAGGGCAAATTTGGAGGTAATGTCCAGATAATCGCCGGCGATTCATAAATACAAGACGCAGCAGACGCCGAGAAAGAAGCTATGGCGGAAGGCGGCCAGAAAGATGTAGTGGACAAGCCTAAACAGACTCCTGGAGACGAAATAAGCGCATCGTCTAGCTCAGTGGAAAGGAAGAGACGTGAGATTCACCAAAAACACCAGAGAGGGGACGATGACAGGGCTAGGGAGGAGTTGAATGCAATCTTGGGAAAGAATAAGGTTTCTTTGTGGCTCGAGTCTCCCTTCACGAAGGAGATCGAAAGCTTTCCAAAACCCAAGGGGTTTAAGATACCCAAAATAGAACCTTATGATGGCACCACCGACCCGGAGGACCATCTCCATAGGTATCTGTCGCAAATGAGATTGGATGGGGCACCCGATGCAATGCGTTGTCGGGCATTCGAGACGTTACTCGTAGGTCGAGCGAGAGAATGGTTCACAAAGCTACGACCAGGGTCGATCTCCGCTTTGCCATGCTCGCCGAAAGTTCCGAGACGCGCTTATAGTCAACAAGAAGTTTCATCTGAGCGCCACACACCTCGTGAACGTGAGGCGGCAAAAGATGAAACAGTTGATGGAATACCTCAAGAGGTTTAATCTCGAGGCCATGCAGTCAAGGACGCAGATGACCGACTTCGATCACATCGCTTGTAGGGGCCGCATAATACTAAGTTATATATGAAGTTGAGCGAGACGCTCCCATACCATGGACGAATGCGTCAACGTGGTACATCGATTCTATCAAGGGAAGAGGCGGTCGCGAAGGCACACCTAATCCGGATCGGATGGAATCCAAGAAGGACACCCGAGGTCCGAGCAATCGATCACCCAAGAGGCGGGATGTCGAGAGTAAGCCATCGGTTTGGGACCGTATCGACACATCCACCTCGCACCGTGGGGGCAAGAAGGGACCCTCACGTGATAAGGACTTTATCTCGCTCAATCGACCTCGATCGAGGTGTTGTCGATTATGCTTTCAAAAAACTTGGCGAGGAAACCGCCACCGTTGAAAAAACCTCGAGAGAGGAGGAACGCAAGCAAATATTGTGATTTTCACGAAGACATAGGTCATAATGACGGCAGGATCAGATCGACTGAAGAGAGATATCAACGTCTGCATTCGTGAAGGAAAGCTAGACGAAGTTGTTGATGATCTCGATATGATGGGCCCAGGCGGGCGTGGAGAATTCAAGAGGAAAAACTCCGATCAAGACAGAATCGAGGTCGAGATGTCCAGAGACGGAGGGATCGGTCACCTCGAAGAAATCGATCCCCAGTGTCGAAGGAAATAACAGAGAAAATTTTGGTCGAGATAGGTATGAAGATAATCGGCGCTTAATTATGTCAACACAATCTTTGGTCCCGGTGAGAGTGAGTAAAGACCAGACCAAGGAGAGCCACTTGTAGCTCGAGAGCGCAAAGCGGCTCAGTTCACGACGGAAGTCGATACGGCCCTCGAGATGATATCCCCAAGTCGAGTCATAGTGAAGGGTTAGTTATTGAAGCGATTATTAGCCGAGCCCGTGTATCGAGAGTCAGAGATCGATAACGGGAGTGCGATGAACATCATATATCACTTGGCGCCCAAGCGATGAAGTTGAAAGAGAAGAATCTAGCCCCATAGCATCTCCCCTGCTCGGATTCACGGGCAAGCGATCCATCCCATGGGCTCGATAAGGTTACTCACGGCGGTTGGTGATGGCGAAAAGGAAGGACACTTGAATTAAGCTATGTGGTAGTCAAAGCTCCTCTGCGTACAATGTTATCTAGGGCGACTGCGCTCTTCTTCGACCTTCGGGCTATAATTTCGACATTCCATAATAGCATGAAGTTTCCCACTGTGAACGGTTCCCACGAGGTAAAGGGAGACGTTGAAGTCGCTCGGAGTTGTAACTCATGTGGTCATGAATGGGAAGATGGCGGTTCAACAAGTTTTAGTCGAGGCCGATTCCAGAGGAAGAAGAGGAGAAGAGTTGGGTCTCCAAAGGATGCAGATTGAAAACGTCCGACTCAGGAAGGAGAGGGCGATCAATGCGTACAAGTCGGGATTTGGATCCCAGAGAAAGAAAAACAAATTCTTTGGTTAAGCTTCTAATCGAGTTCGAGACATCTTTGCTCGGAAAGCCACCGACATGCCGGGTTATCTACCGACATCGCGGTTCATAAGCTTGAGATTGACCAGGCTAAAAGCCATCAAACGAAGAAGAGGAATTTTAGCGTCCGATCGACTTGAAGCTATAGAGTTGGAAGTCGGCAAGCTATTAGCGGCCGGATCGTGAGAGAGAGTATTCTACCCAGAGTGGCTAGCTAACCCGGCATTAGTCAAAAAGCCCGATGGCAGTTGGCGCATGTGTGTGGCCTTCACAGATCTTAACAAAGCATGTCCAAAAGATTCATATCCGTTGCCTAAAATCGACAGGTTAGTAGACTCGACCATCGATTTTGAAGTTTTTGGTTTTTTAGATGCGTATAAAGGATACCACCAGATTCTAATGGACCCTCGAGACGCGGAGAAAACCGCATTTATCACAGAATTCGGCACCTTCTGTTATGTGACCATGCCATTCGGATTAAAGAATGCTGGGGCAACATACCAGAGGGCAGTCAATAAGATATTTGCAAGGCAAATTGGTAGATGTATGGAAGTTTATGTAGGCGACTTGCTTATCAAGAGTCGATCTATGAGCCGATGCTAGTCGATGCTCGAGAGGTTTTCAAGTGTTGAGAGAAACGCAGATGAGATTAAACCCGAAGAAGTGTACTTTTGGAGTTAGGTCGGGTAAGTTCTTGGGTTATATGATTTGAAGGACGGATTCGAGCAAACCCGTATAAAATTGATACATTGAAGAATATGCCCGCACTACGAAATATCAAGGAAGTGCTGAGGCTCACGGGTCGAATGGCGCTCTCAACGAGTTTATCGAGATCAAGACAAATGCGTGCCTTACCATTTTTCAAGATACTCCGAAAGGCCGACCCTTTTTCATTGGGATGATGAGTGTCGATGCTGACCTTTGAAGAGTTGAAGACTTATTTGTCGAAATTGCCTACCCTCACTTCTCCTCGAGAAGGGAAAAGTTGTTAATTTATTTGGCGGTATGCGAGGAGGCGCGTGAGTGCGGTCCTAGTCCGAGAAGGGGGTACATGGCCAAGTGCCAATCTACTTTGTCGACAAGGCTTTGCATGGCCCCGAGGTCCGATACTCGCCAACCGAGAAGTTAGAATTATGTCTCGTTCACGCCTCGAGAAAGTTGAGGCCCTATTTTCAAGCTCACCCAATTGTGGTAGTCACTGACCAACCACTAAAGCAAATATTGGCAAAACCCGACACCTCAGGTCGATTGGCAAAGTGGGTGATTGAAATGGCCCAGTACGATATCGAGTTCGTTCCTCGAACAGCGATAAAAGCACAGGCCTTGGCGGATTTTTAGCCGAAGGATCTCCGTCCAACTCGATCAAGAAAAGCAAAGCCCGGAGGAAAAATGGACTCTTCAAGTCGATGGCGCATCGAGTAAGGAGAGGCGGGAGCGGGTGGCTCTTCGGTAAGCCCGAAGGCGAGGAATTCCTTACGCCTTCGCTTTACGACTTCAAAGCAACGAACAACGAAGACGAATATGAGGCTATGATTACCGGTTTAAAGCTCGCTTTGGTTCGGGTGTCGAAGATTTGTCGCTTCTGGCTGACTCTCACAACTAGTGGTCAATCATGTTAAAGGGAGTATGAGGCTAAGGAAGAAACCATGAAGAATTACTTAGCGCTTGTCCAAAGCCTCATACCAAAATTCAAAACGGTTCAATTCGAGCGGTGTTCCCGAAGTCGTAACAAGAGAGCCGATGCGCTCTCGGTTGGCCTCAAACTTCATGTCAAGTAAGAAGGTTCTAGTCGAGTTATCGACCGATAGGAGTTACATCGAGACGAGGCCCACCGATTACTCAAGAAAGCCACATGGATGGACTCGATCGCCTTTATCTAAAAGACGGAATACTACCACCGATAAAGTGCAAGCCAGAAAGTTCGACTTCACCCCACTCGATATGCGTTCTTCGACGACATCCTTTATCGGAAATCCTTTGTAAATCCATGGTTAAGATGTGTCTCTCAAAATGAAGCGAATATCTCTTGGAGGAAATTCATAGAGGCGTGTGGAAATCACTGTGGAGCAAGAATGTTAGCTCGAAAATGCAAGTTAGCTGGGTATTTTTGGCCGCCGATGCAACGAGACGCGAACAATCTTGTCCAAAAATGCAACACTTGTCGATTCATGATAATATCTCCCACCAACAAGCGCAAAGACATGAATGTCATCTCGCCAAAGATGGCCATTTGATCGGTGGGAGTCGATATCGTGGGGACCCTACCTCGAGCTCGGAAATCTTAAATATGTGGTCGCTCTTGTGGATTATTTCACGAAATGGGTCGGGCTAAGGCTATACCCGACATCAAAGCCGCAACCATCAAAAAAATTCTTGTGGGTCGACATTTTGTGCAGATATGGGATCCCTAAGGCTCTGATCTCGGATAACGGCACCCAGTTCGAAGATCGTAAAGTTAAAGAATGGTGTAGTGAATACCATATCGACCAGCGATTCACCTCGGTTGCTCATCCACAAGCAAACGGTCAAGTCGAGCAAACTAATCGACAGATCAAGCTGGGCCTAAAAAAGAGACTAGAGGCAGAAGGTCGAGATTGGGCAGTTCAACTTCCGAGCATCCTATGGTCGTATAGGACAGCTCCTAATTCATCAACAGGGGAAACTCCTTTCTCTTTAGTGTATGGTTGTGAAGCGGTGATACCCGCCGAGATCGGAGTTCCATCCCCTCGAGTTCTGGCATACAATGTTGAGACTAATGATCCCGAACTCCGGCAGAAAGGGACAAAGGTTCGAGGAACGAAGAGAGATAGCCTCACCCGAATGGCAAGGTATAAGCGTAAGATCTCTCAAGATTACAACTCGAGGGTCGACATCGATACTTCAAGGTTGGAGATCCGGTCCTAAGGAAGAATGAAGCAAGTCGACAAGAGGCGGTCGGAAAGTTAACCCTGAATTGGGAAGGACCTTATCGGATCTCGAAAGTCCACCCCAAAGGGTCTTATCAACTTGGTCGGGCAGATGGGACTCATCGTTCTCGACATTGGCATGCCAACAATGAGGAAGTATTATGTCCGAGATAAGCTTTTATGAACTTTTATTTACTTTTAATGTTAAATCTTGTAATAAGTCCATGTGACAATCTATGACATTCTAATAAAAGTATGATTTCTCGAGATGTTTTTGTGTTTGTTATGATTTATAGCCAAACGATACAAGTCCAATGTGATGAGAAAAGTTAAAGGCAAAATAATCAACAACGAATAGAGAAATCCGCAGGTCGGAAATCTAGACAAGCCAAAGCAAAGTTAGCCTAATGGGCGACGAATGCAAAGGCATAAAGACGGTTCGCATGGTCGGGCCAAAGGTCCAAGCTAAAAGCCGAACGAGCTCAAAAGGCAAACAAGGCTTAAGCAAAGGACGGTTCGCATGGTCGGGCCACCTGTCCAAGTCGAAAGCCAAACGAGCCCAGAGGGCGAAAAAGGCCTAGACAAAGGACGGTTCGCATAGTCGGGCCACCTGTCCCAGCCGATGGTCGAAAGAGCTCGAGTAGCGAAAAAGACCAAAGACCAGGGACAGTTTACACTAAAATGCTCAGCCAAAGGTCAACTAAGCCTAAGGGGCGAAAGACTAAGGCAAGCACATCAATCTCAAGTGTAATAAGAACCAAGGGTTCATAATACACTTGGGGGGCAACACGATATCAATAATAAGAACGACGAATAAAGTGAGTAGCGAGTAACAAACAGAGCCAGAAGCTCGACAAGCGAAAGACTATGAAACATTAAGACGAGCAAAGTCAAGTCAAGAAAGATAGCAAAATCAAATAAAAAACAACGCAAAGTCATTACAAAACAAGGCCAGATCGGAAAGACCAGCCAAAGTTAAAATAAATGTTATTACAAATCAGAAGTTTGAACAAATGAAAAGAAGATATAAAAACATCAAGATCGGGGTCGGCTTCCGAGTCGGCTCTGGTTGTGGCAGAGGGTCGGATCGGCGACGGTCGGATTGGCGCGGGAGCGCGAAGTAGGAGGAGCATACTTTATAGCCAGGACTCTCCTCGCCGAACTCCTCAATCGATCATACAAACTTCTCCGAGTCGGGATTATAGAACATAGGCGTTTGGAGAGTCGATATGTCGAAGCTCGGAATGACCTCCTTCATTTGATCCACGGCCGTGATATCCACCCATCATCGAAGCCCGCATAATCACTTCTGATCATCTTCAAGGTTGGATGACTTGCGATACTCCATGATGGCCTCGGTCTTAGCCTCCTCGACTGC